>VXAL01000595.1:113832-214932 GCA_013399475.1 Chauna torquata | reverse complement strand
ACACAAAGGCATATTCAGAACAATTCAGTTGTTTCAGCTTTTCCCTTTAAGAACAGCAAAATGACCTTTTTTGGCCCAGCAAAAGGTAAGGAGAGGAAATGAATATTTTCATTTCAAACAGTCGCTTTAAAAGGGCGTTTTTACCTCCTGTTTTATAAGACTGGTTTCTTTTGACAGAACAGAGCTTAGTTGTGTGTCAGACTGAGTAGTTCAGTCCAGATCTCTAGATAAATTAAAGACTTGATCTTATGCTGGTGTTTGTGACCCTTAGCCAATCTTTAATGCGTTTTAATAGTTTTCCACTATCTCACTGACTCATTCTGTAAATCAGACCTGTCTCCATGAAGTCCAGATGAGTGATATTCACTATTTCTTCTCCAGTCAGTTCATTAATATTGCCATCAACTCCAACCGTGGGTTTGGGGAGTATTTTTCCTCCATGAATATCTGTGTGTAGTATAAGAATACCTCATTATTTTCCCTCCATTTCACCAAGAACCTTGTATTGTCCTTCACTTACATTGCCAGTGCCAAATACTGAAAGTCTCGTCCGTATAGGATTTAATTTTTTTTTTTAATTTCATCTTTTTGTGAAAATTTACTGTGACTTGCAAAACTGTGATTTTGATTGTGGTAAATGAATTTCACATGGATAAAATAGACTTCTAGAATTGGAAGATGTAGGGTTTTGTGACTTGTAGTTCATGAATAGTCCTGGCTCTCTGAATTCCATTGGTGCCAAAGCTAAATTTACCACTGGTATTTATTTCAATGAAATAAAGTGAATAAAGCTTCTGTCCTCAAGTTCCTTTTTGAAAATGCATCAGAGCCTTTTCTGTCACTGTGTCTCCACGCTCTTCAGTGACCCGTAAGATGACAGATAGCTTCCTCTTCAGAAATACCCATAAGCCAATGTTGAATCGGTAGCATGATACTTAGATCAGTAAAAAATTGGAAACATAGGGCAAAAAATGTCAGTTGTATTTTTACTGATGGTGCAGTTAGTGGCATTATGCCATATTTGTATTTATTGAACTAAGTTAATATATGTAACAAAGATTCCTGTATGTTTAGAACTACAGGACTATTCAGCAGATGTACATGTTTTTCTTGTCACCCTTCATACTCACACCTTCCTTCTACTTCTTTTCTCTAAAGCACTAATTGCACAGTAACTTTAATAAGCTAAAAGGGGCAAATCTGCCTGCACCCTGGGCACGTCTGTGCACATTCTCCAACACAGTAGTACTAACATTTGTGCGGACACTTTGTAAGCTGGATCAGGGGAACTAGTGGACTAATCTCTTTTTCTAGTAGTTTGTGGGAATGTTGGGATGTGATCAGGGTGAAGGCAAGGCCATATCTTCCAGCCATGTGAAACCAGCATTTACGTGAGATTGATGTGGCTGTGACCACACTTGTTTTGTTTCCTGTCTTCTGTGACTGCAGTTGAAAATACCTCCTGAACGTTTAGAGTTTTAACTTGAATGGGATAAATAATTAAGCTGTTCATTGTTGCACAAGTACCACATTCTTCAGAATGAAGTAGTTTACCTGTTTCTTCCTTCCTAATCCCTTTTTAAAGACACCTTGAGGTTAATGTTGTAATCTTGATGCTGTAATTTTGCATATGTGGCTTAAAGCATCTAGAAAAGTAGATAGCAAGAGCTCTTTTGGTCCAACCTACAAACATGCTCATTCACATACAGTATTTCTGGCAGTATTTGCACTGTGATTGTGGCCTCCTGTGCTCTGCAGCAAACTGAACTTCTGCAACCATCTATTGCAACTAGTTCTGAATTTTGGGTCATCTCTAGGTTAGTTAGAAAGTCAGGATTTTAATAAACTGAATATGAAGTTAGAGTGAATCTGGCTATAGTTTCCATTTCTCCACAAGTTGCCAGTGACTCTTTTCCGGCTTGGCCTCTTTTAGCCTGCTGCCTGCTTCCTATTTTTAACTTACTTTATGTTGTTCCTGTTGTTCCTGAGACCACTGTAACTGCACTGTACAGTGAAGGATGAATGAATGAAGAATGAAAGGAGACCTCAAGGTTTTGATTTCTGTGGCATTTCTGTCACCCTGGAAAATGTGCTAGGCCTTAGGGGACTGTGAAATGCACAGGTCCTAAGGATTCTGCTGAAGTGCTCAACAATGAAATGCTGGCATTTAAATTGCCATTGTATAGCTTCCCAGCTATGTAGCCATGGAGTTAATTAGAACAATTCACACCATCTTACAGTTGTTGTTTGCTTATATCTGCCAAAAAGCCTCTAATTTCACTTTACGGGTAATCCTCTGCTGACTTTATGAAGGCTTTCTTCACAGTCCTAAATGCCAGAATGTTTAAAGGAAAGCTAGGATTTAACAGTACAAATACAAGCATTTGATTTTCTAATGCATTCACAACAGCAGAAACTGTGGACTATTATTTTTGAGAAAATCACAGAATGGTCGAGGTAAGAAGAGACCTCTGGTGATTGTCTAGTTCAACCTGGCTGCTCAGGGCAGTCAGTGGGTTGCTCAGGACCATGTCCAGGCAGGTTGTGAATATCTCCAAGGATGGAGACTCCACAAGCTGTCTGGGAAACCCGTGCCAGTGCTTGACAACCCTCACAGTGAAAGAAGTGTTTTCTTATGCTTAAATGAAATTTCCTGTGTTTCAATTTTTTTCAGCTGGGCACCACTGAGAAGAGCCTGGCTTTGTCTTCGCTGTTCCCCCCCATCAGGTATATTTACACATGGAAAAGATCCCACCCACCAAGCTGATCCCTCCAGGCTGAGCAGTCCCAGTTGTCTCAGGCTCTCCTTGTATCACAGATGCTCCTTAATCGTGTTTGCTGGACTTCAGACTTTTTGAAAAGTCTAAAAAAGCATTTCAAAATCCTGGCAGCAATTTTTGGCCCTGTGATCGAACAGTGATTTTTTATTGCCAGTATAGTTGCAGAGGGAGTGCACTTGCACATGAATTGACTTACACAGTGCATTGTTTTTCCTCCTTTATCCCATTAATGACGCTTATGATCATTTCATTTGCTTTCAGTTTTGGTCTGAGTTATGAGCCCAGCCCACCCAGGTCATTCAATAACCCCTTCAGTTTCTTGATGATGAAAGTGCCTGACCCCTGTTGGCTTCCTGGCAGGGTGGAAAAATGTAGAGCAGCACTTAATTCACTATGCAGGGTTTGCTCCATCAGGCACTTGGTCCCGTTGTTCATTTCCATCTCAGTATTACTGTGAAATGTGCTTGTTGAAAGTGATGCTGGAGGTAGAGACCACACTGCTGTCATTACTGCCCGCAGAACACAATGTTAGGTACTCACTAACCCTTGCAAAATCTGGTTCTCTCAGTCTTCAAAAGCAACCATATAATTTTATTTCTCTTCTGATACCCATCTGGGGTAAAATTCAACCAGATACTCTCTTTTTTTGCGTATGTGTATGAATCCATGCAGATACATGAAGAATAATGGAGAGAGCCCTCTTACAAATCCAACCTAAGTGACAGCATCATAGATGGTAGGAAAATACTTATGACAGAGTGGCAAATTGATTTGAGTAACTGATTGAAGTTCCTGATCGCCAACATGTGTTTTACTTTGATTCTTCGCACAAAAAGTACATCTCTTGGGTGCACGTTACCTGGTGTACACTCTGTCGTTGCACAGTCCAAGAGGCTGAGGATTGTCAGCTGTTGTGGTTGCTCTCTGAAGTCTGATAGCAAGAGACAGATAACTGGCAAGTTGTAGGAAGTGATTCTAGGAAAGCGAGATTGTGAACTGCTGTAGAAGTGGGCCGTGCTTGGCATAGTTCCGCAAAGAGAGACAGATTTTGCAGAATTTGTTCAACATAATTCAGTGCTAAACTATGTGACAGTGGTTCTGACTCTAGTATGTTTTTGTCTATAGCATCTTGTCTTCAGATTCCCATGATCATCTGACTGGGCGCAGCCTTCTTTTGCTGTGCACCCAGCTGCCTTGACAACCGGCTTGCACTAGAGCCATTGAGCAGGGGGTTCCAAATTTCTGGTTCATTTAATGGAATCTTAACCAAGCCGGCTGCAACTGATTACAGCATTACAGTTCTCTTTCAGCTTTTTCTGGGTCTGCTGCCAAGCATGTCTGCATCTAGTGCATGTGTGTTGCAGGTCTGTGATACGGTAATAATGCCCATCTCCGGAGCAGCCATCTCACTCTTCATCACTAACAAGGCCCCTTTCAAAAGAGAAAGTATTATTATGCAGAACAGACCATTTCAAATCAACAGATCTGTTGCTCAGAAACACACAGTGCATTCTTAGGCTGAAATAGGACAATAGGACAACTGAAGTGTGTTGCATGTGCAAATGTGTACATGTTTAAATCTTTCTTAACAATCAGAATTTATTGGCCATTCCCACAGCAACTAAGGGGAATGTGATCAGATCCCTCTGAGGAACACATGAAACTCTTGGTGAATTGGCCACTCCCTCTCTAAATACAATACATCCTAAATAGCAGGACTTTGCAAGAATTGCTAAGGGCATACAGGGCCACTTCTTTGCCTTGTGTAGTCATTCCACTGATTACTTGCCAGTTAATTACAGGACCTTCAAGATGAAAACGTTAACTAAAATAGACAAAGAAATACATTCAAGTCCATGTCTGATGGATGTCTTTAAAAGCACTTCTAACTGAAAAGTTGTGATCCTTGTTTTATTATGGGCAGCCATTATACATGGTAAATTTTTTTCCCTCACACTGCACAGTCTTCTCATGCGGACAAAAATATTTATTTTCCTTTCATTTCCCTTTTATGTTTGTTCCTCCTAAAGCAGGATCAGCCTCATGGTAAAGGACAGAAGAAAGGCATTTCACTCAGAACAAATACCTTCTGGTTTCATTCAGAATAAACCCATACTAGACACCATTCACTAAATCCAGCATACCAGAAGCTGTTAATGTCACCAACATCAAATCCAAGGCAAAATGGCCAAAGGTAACTGCTTCATCCCACATGGAAAACAAAACTTGGCATTTGTGTGGGTTTTTTTTTTTTTCCGGGGGGGGGGTTGTTGTTGGGTTTTTTGTTTGTTTTGTTTTGTTTTTTACACTTTTGAGTAGGGCTGGTTTTGGCACCTCTTAACATTTTTGGATGTGGTTTCTGAGTCTCAGTTATTTGACAGCAAATGATTTTTTGAAAAGTAAAATAATTGTAGCTATCAGTATTTTTAAATAAATGCGTAACACAAGTGGAGGTCAAATTTGAGAAGGGCTTACTGAGCAGCTACACTCATCCAAAGCATGGAAAGAGAAATGTGAGATTTTGCCTAACTTTTCTTCTGGGAAACAAATTCAAGATGCACAAGGCTGTCTAGCCAGTTCTTGGGACCTGTGTTTTGATGCAGGTGACAGAAGGCGGCAACTTGGTGAAGAACAGCCATGAACTGATAAGATGTGATTTTCAGGAAAGGAAGAAGGAAAAACAGAAAAATAACAGCAATTGGTTTCAGGGAGTACACTTGTAAGAAACATGGAGATTTGTGTGGAAAGAAGCCTAACAATGGTTGTTGCCAGGTCCTTAAAGCAACTTGACCCCTTGAGTTGAGTGAAGCTTTTGGCACTGCCTCCCACAACATGAGCATAGTAAGAAGGGAAATCTAGAGCAGGTGAAACTATAATTAGGTGGATGAGTGTAGCTATCAAACCCCAGGGACCAAGTGGGATTCTGCAAGGGTCTGCACTTATTCTCATATTATTCAGTTCTGTCATTAATGTCGTAGGTGACAGAAGAGAAAACGTGTTTATTAAATGTCCTGGTGACACCACGCTGGGAGGTGCTGTGAGCACTTCAGAGGACAGAATTAGAGTTCGGTCTTCTCTTGAGAAAATGAAGAAACAGTCTGGAAAATAGTGGCCAATTCACTGGGGACAAAATACCATGCTTGGGTGAATGACGAGCGGGAAGGGCAAGAGATAAGTGGCCAGGCAGTGCAACTTAAGGGAAGGATCTGGATTAGTCTTGGTCAAATGCTGTATGTGGAGCTGACAGCGTACCCATTGCAGAAAGGGCAAATATCCCTCTGAGATGTCGGGAATGTTGTCTGTAAGGCACACGTGGTACTTCTTGCTCTACAGCCGGAGCTCTGAATCCAATTTGTGCTCTGTAACCCAAGAACAATATGCACAACAGTAGTGGTCAGAGGCTGAGAAACCATGAGCTGTGTGTAAAGGTTGAAGGTCTGTGTTTATTCTGGAGAAGAAAAGAGGAGAGAGACATGATAGTGCCATTCAGATATGTAAAATGACAGCTTTGGGAGAAAAGGTATAAATCTTGCCTATGTTCATGTGAGTAAAATACGGAATAATGAGTTTAAGTGACAGCAGAGGAGATTTAAGTTAAACATCGAGTAAAACTTTCTAGCAGTGGGTTGATTTTGCACTGGAACAACTGTGTGGGAGGCTGTGATAGAGGTATCACTGGAGGATTTTTTTTAAAAATGTTAGACAAGCACCTGTTGGGACTGATAGGTATGTTTGGTGTGTGGCAGGTGTGCCTTCAGGTGAGGGAAAGAAAAAGTGGCTTCCTGAGGTCCCTTCCAGCTCTAGTTCTATGATATAAATTCAGTAGCAAAGCTATAATGGTGATTAAATAACCTCTTAAAAGAGACTTGGTAGAGCAGGCTTTTGGCTTATAAATGCTCAGCATGCTGTGTTTCAGGCTGTGCATGTTATTCAAACCCATATGTACCCTCCTATCCTCTTTTGTCTGTCTTAACGTCAGAATAGTTCGTAAAAGTGAATATCAGCGTTGAGTCAGACCAAATGTGAAACTTTTCCAAATGCAAGCTCAACATGAAATAGAAAGAGAGGTTTTAAAATGACTTTTCTTGCTCTGCAAAAGGAATTGGAACACATCATTCTTTGGCATTTCTTTTCAGAGTTACCTTGGGACTCACCAGTCCTCACCTATCTTATCTTGTACAAGGTTGTCTTCTACAATGTTTGCCTGCCTGAGTAAATTAAGTGCAAAATTCATCAGGCTATTGGGACAGCTTAAAAAGAAAAAAGACCATTGTTGAAAAAAAATCTAAGCATGGGTGAAGAGTTTTTTTCTTCTACAGCATGATTTCAATCAGTGTACAAATTTCCCCTACTGGTTCCTGAGTGTTTTAGCTGAGTCCTGTTGGGGCAATGTGAATTGCCTCGGTGCCCTGCAGAGGCAGCCTGAGCAGAGGCAGATAGGAGTAGTGCAGCAGGAAGGAGGGACTGATATGCAGGTAGACACGTGTTAAGGTAAGAGAGAGAGGGGAGAGGTAAATCTTAAAGAAGAGTAAGTTAAGGTCTTCAAGGAAATGGCAGATTTACTGCTTATCACTTGGGAAATCTGCAATAGAAGCAGTAGAAACGTTTTCTTTTACAGCAGCAACCATGTACTGTGAAGGGTGGCACCTCTTCCCTGGGAACTTGCTGAAATGTGGCAAGGTGGCTTTTGCTAAATTTTTGCATTTACTTTCATCTAGTTTTGAATCCTTGTTTAGTCAGGTCAGGAAGAGGTACTCAGTCTCTGTTCAGGGCTTTATTTTGCATTTCCCCACTGATGTGTCTGGTCTCCAGCTTACAATTTCTGTAGTAAAGCACCTTTTACTCTTCTGGAAAGGATGGAGGGAGCCAAAAAGAAAAATGTAATCGAAAGGCCAATTTGTCTTTATTTGTATCTGAATTCTGGATGGAGAGTAATAGCGTTAGACTCTGCAAAGTGCCCTAAATGTGTTATTACCTCCTCTCTATGGAAGAAACCCCCCCACTTCAGGTGGACTTGCAAGCAGAAATTGGCATAGTGACCGAAAAAAAAAATTATACATGTACTGTAATGGTCCTAAATATGCATGACAGTAATTTTAAAAAGGGTCTCTTAGAAAGTATGTCTTAAACAGAATTGTAGGAAAGAAACTCAAAGGGTAGAAACCTATTGGCATTACAGAGATCTATTAACTGTGTTTTAAAAATAACAATAGGAGCAGATTATACTTTCGTAAGTTCATTTGGATTCACTATTGTACCACCTAAAATAAATGTTACAAACAGTGTAAATGGATGAGCTAAATGTGAGGGCCACCTGCTTGGGAGTGAATTGGAGGGGAGCTGATGTAAACTCATTCTGGCACATCTTACAGCTGTCATGGGAGAGTTTCAGGGGGATGTTCTCGTGTTATACTGAAATAAAGCATATTATGAAAGGACAACAGAGAGCACATTATCAAGTTTTTCTCTGACAACAGATACGTAATTTAACTTTTATTTACAACAGCTATTATTTCTAAACAAGAAAAAAAAGTTATGATGATGGAGCTTTTTGCTACTCAAGGGACTTATTGCTCTCTTGGCTGACAATGTTTGGATAAGCTTTCCGAAACACATTTTGCGGGGATTTGTTGGTAGTTCCTATCCCTTTCTTGCAATGTCTCAACTCAGCCCTAAGAAATAAACCAGTTTTCATCTGGACCATGTTGCATTATTTCATGTATAGCTATGAAACCAACCTGACTTTCTTCACTGTGATAACTGTGAATGATAGAGGAACTGCTGGAGCCTGTGCAGTGAGCTAGAGGGGCTCTTCCATGGCTACTGCTTTCTGGTCAGTAATGTTACAGCTCAGGGCCTTATTTTGCATATGTCAGGAATTTTACATTGTTTTATTCTTTCTTACTGTGTATAGAATGAAGTTACCAGCAAGACAGCCCTGTTTTTGCTTTATCCTAAAGCAGTGCAGTGGATTGTAGAAGTTGGATGGTGTCTGTGTTATCCTCAACTTGATGTTGTAGTATACATTGTTATAAACATAATTTCTTTCAAGAAATGTGCAAAATTATTGCAGCTTTAGGATTTATTAAAAATCTGCAACACCTGCCACCTTCCACAGAATTTACAAACATAGAGTGATATAAGTTTTGAACTGGGGAATCTGTTTTCTTGATGGTTTCTCAAGTTTTGAGTTTAAAGCAGACAGTAAAAGCAAATCTGAAAGCTTTATAATGCAGATGAAGGTACCACAAACCTCACTGCTTAGTCAGAAGTCCTCTGTTTCATAAGTGAAGTTAAAATAGATGTCAATTTTGAAACAAAGGTGGGAAGCGGACTTGTGTTTTGAAGTCAGTGTATCCCTACCTCATCTTTGCCATGACTCAGGTTTTATTTTTCTCACCCTGCTTGCGACTGCCCATTTTTGCGCAATAGGCTCACTCTTAGCAGCGAAGTGGGCTTTACCATTTTCCCATGTCCCTCTACAGAAGCACCTTTAAAGTTCATCTTTTATTTGTTTTTACTTTTTTTCACAAAAACCAACATCTTTATCACTTCTCAGTGACCTTTCCAAGTGTTGTTGCCTATCATTGTGCATTTGGAATACCTCAGTGCACAATGTTAATGTTTCTTTTCGTGGGTCATGCAAACTCTGTATTGTAATACTTCCAAGCCTCGTTGCTTGATGTTTTCAGAAAGAGCAATTTAAGCACCATACTTCTAATACATAAAATCATTTGGGTTGTATTTTCTTCCATATCAAGGATTTTTAAATTATTGTAACACTACTGCTTTTTACCATACTCTATAGTAACGTTAGTTGTTTATGAAGAATTTGAGAAAAAAATAAGAGCTTGTAACTTAGTTGTTTTATTTAGCAATGAGATGTTCTGTGCTTCCTCTGTGAAGTTTTTCTGTCATTCAGACTGATTATGTGCAGTTTTTCAGGATTTATGAAATAAAAAGTACATGTCCCCCTCGCAAATGGAATTACGGTTTGTATATTTGGGCAATAATTTTTGTGGTGTTTTTATTATTATTATTGTTGTTGTTGTTGTTATTAGAGTATTATTGTTGTTATTAAGTCTCTCCAAATAACTTCTCATATCTGATGCGTGTTGTGACTGGGTACACAGGGTTACGTAGGCCCTTCCTTTGTTCATGCTTCAAACTTACTAGCTTGGGCGCAGGGCTCTGCTGCCAGTGCTAGATGGCTCCCAGGCTGGTGCAAGCTCACCTCTGGCCAGCCCAGAACACAAGCAAGGGGACTTGGGTTTGTCTGAACAGATGCCCCTGAACAGGTATTACAGCACTGACTGCTTTTAATAGCTACAAAAAGGCATTAAAAGAAAAACCCACAAAGGGGTCAGGCAAAGCAGCTTGGAATTTCAGCTGAAGCTTGGGTTTAAAAAAAAAAAAATTTCTCATTTCTTTTTATTTTTGTGGGGAATACAGAAATTTTTTTATGCCAAAAAGCGGTTGCTTATCACTGGCTAATAGTGGATGAGTCTGCTCACAGTAAAAGATAAACCCCAAAATCAGACCAGACAGGTTGCTGTGATGCTGGCAGTGACAAATGAAGACCGCAGGACCACTAAGGATCGCAGACACCTTAGATAACTAGCAAGACATATCTTACGCAAGAGCTACAGTATCTGGAAGGATTCCACAGTTTATTTTAACTGACTTACTACAAATAAGAATTCTGGTGCCACAAATGAAACCTTTGTGAAAATAACTTGGGAAGGGAGTAAGATATATAGTATTTGGAGCGCTGCAATTTCATACACTCAATATATTTTTGAGCTTGCAAGCCCTTCTCAGGCTTTCAGCAACCAAGCTTGCAGCAAAGCCTTAATTACATATTCCACAAAAGAAGTTCTCGATTTTTAAATACTGTGTGCTTGCCAGAGGTGATAGATGAACATGTAAGTAGAAGACTCCAAAGCAATAAAGTGCATCTTTGATGATGTGGACGCTGCAGAGAGCAGGAAGACATTATAATAACATAGATGAATGCAGAGCGAAGAAAAGAAAAAAATCTGTGACCGAACGTTTTTAAAGCAGTGTTTGCATGATTGCCTCACCTGAATACCTTGTTTCTGAATAAATCATTTCTTGAACTTTTTATCTTTTAGATGCACGAAATAGAATAACCTTACAAATGGGACAAGTTCTTGTGACATTCATATACAGCTGCATACGCTATATTTACCTCTTGGGTAAAAGTGAGACACTTGAAAGATGATGAAGGACAGGCCAGCAGCAATCCAATTCAGGCTGGTAGTAACCCAAAGTTATCTGGTGACGGCTGAATTTCCTAAGTCTTCCAGAGCCAAGCTGAGGTGCCCTGTCATGGGACATCTGCACTACTGGTTGTGTAGATCCTCTTGCCATGAGCTCATAGAAACCTGGTTACTTTATCCAGCACTGTTTTCTGGTCAGTTTATTCATTTTCTGTTTCTGTGGAGTGTTTTAGATGCTTTCTCCCTTGGGAGCTTCCTTCTGCATCTCGTATTCTTCGCATCAAGTTTTTCCCTGAGGAGTATCAGTATCAGGAGGGAGGTATTGCACATTTCATTTTCCCTTTTTTCACATCAGCTATCATCTGCCTTTTCCCAACTCATCTCTTGTTCTGAGTTTGGCCATCTCTCCCTCCTAGCTCTCAGCCTCACCCTGGGTGACTGTTCTGTCAGCAGTTCCTCTAGACATCTAAATTGTTTTCTTCATTACGTTTGGCTTGCAAGCAGGATAGATCAGAAATGGTCTAACCACCACTCTCTCTTTTCTCCCTTCTCAAAATTTCTGTTCACTTCATTTTCAGAATTACTTACTTGATTTCTTCTTGACTGTCTATGTGGTATCAAGCTGAATAACCCAAAGTGTAAAAATGATGTACACTCCCAGAAGAATGCACATAATAAATGTTGACCTTCCTTGTTAGGTCTCATCAGCAGCTCTCACTTCTACCTCTTTAAGGAATACTTAATGCAAAGGACAATCTATTTAATTTTTATCTGTAGGATTCCACATGACTGTAAGGATCTGCCCTTGTGGGATTTGTTGCTTCTGAGGTCTGTGGAGGTGTGAAGAGGAAACAGAGAAGCAGCTGTTTAAGCGAGTTATAGGATGTCAGAACAGGCAGACAGTAAACCAGCCGTGGTTATAAATATGAATTTATCTTCTTTGAAAGATGCTTCATCATATACGTTTTGGTTGTTTTCTTAGCTGTATATTTTTCAGTTAAATTGTGGTTTCACTCCTTCAGTTATTGGTATAAAGGTATAAAGCTAAGCATGGCATTGAACCACAGATTGAAATACAATGTAGTATAAGGCACTGTGAAGCAGTAATTGAAAAATACCTAAGCTAAGTAAAAGAAAATAAGTAATCAAAGTACCACATATCAGAGTCCAAATCCAGCCTCTTGGCAAGTTTTTTCCTATGTGAGAGCTTCTAGCAATCACAGTGCCGATTTAGTGACTCTAGACAGTTACTTGTGTATTCAGGTCACACTTTGTTCTCTTCTTCATTTACAGCTTCAACCAGATAGAGTATCCTCTCTCAGCATTTGACAGAAGTCAGACTAAGGCTTTTCAGAAGGGGTGGTTAATGTGCTCTTCATATTGATGTTACCAGTTTGAGGATAAGAAAAACAAGTTCACCACTAAATGTGAAAACTGAAAATACGTAACGTTCAGAGTGATGCCTAACAGCTTAGGAAAGGGGTAGACAGTAATTATCTCAAGCCACTGGGCTTTATCTACCAGAAATTGATCTATATGAAGAGGCAAGAGCAGGGACAGAACATTTCCACAGTTGTTGTCCACTTTATCTTCACCTCAGGGAAACTTCAGATGGGGACAGTCCCAGCCCTTTCTAACCCCATTGTGGATGATCTGCTTTAACAAAAGTACGTGTTACGAAGTTGACTTGGGGTTAGTAGGAATTTTTATTATTATTATTAGAAGGGCAGGAAAGGTGACCCAAAAATGTATTTCACTAAATTTCATTGAGAATTCAGTTTTACATCAGAAAAAAATCTAGTTCTTAAAACATTCATGCAAAACTATTTCAAAATAATTTTATTGCTAACCCTTAATATACTGAGTCTTAAACTTTCTATTACTTTTTAATGATGTACTGGAGAACTTAGAGGCCTGCCATTTTACTAAGCATATTTTGTTTTAAACTCCAAAACCTATGCAGCCTGTTATTTAATAATTTCAATATTATTTTGTCATATATATATTTTTTTAACATAAGATCTTTGGAATTTGCTGTTGAATGTTTAAAGCAGAAGTCTTACATCAGGTCTTTTTGTAAGTATAGAGATGTCTTGGTGAAAGATGGATTTCTGTGGGACATCTCTCACAATGGTGATTTATTATTTAACTTTAGTTGGTCTCAGTCCATCTTCCTGGCCACTGAATGACCCTCTGTGTAAGGTATTCTTAAAAGATACTGATGCTGACTGTCTTGGTAAAGCGCTTTGGGATACACAGAGAACGCTGTGCACAAACCAGTATTATGGTCTCAGTCACTGGACATGTACTCACTTCACAGAAAAGGCCATTCCCTGGCATTAATTAGAGACAGCCCAAGGATCGAGTGTGGATGTTGGCTCACCTCATTCTTCAGGTCACTGGCGAGGTCAGTTACTGGGTATGTTTTGGGAAGATTTCTGGACCGCTGTATGACACAGAGCTTCAGTTTCCAGGCTGCAGACAGAGCTTTCCAGAGGGTGAGGCGGGTGGAAGTGGTTTCCCTTGGAGCTGAAAAATCTCCCACGAAGTGCTGAGGCTCCCATTGCAACAGAGACCAACTCTGGTTTGCCATGAACAAACTCAGAAGCTTGCTGAATAGAAAAAGCACTTTGCTATAGAGACAATATTCAGCAGAAAGAGAAGAAAGAAGCACTGTAGTAAGGACTCAAGGAATAAATCTTTAAAGTAAATAGAAGTACTTTCAGAACACCTACCGTATCTTCTTTTGCATCAATGAAAAATATACAGCTGCTTTGCAAGGGACTAGCTTTCAACAGCTCGAGATAACCAGAAAGTTGATATTTTTCCAACTTCCTATGAGCTTCCCAGAATTGATGGCTATAAATTCACCATAGGGAAGAGGATATTTCTCCTTCTTAAGAGATAAAAGAGGGCTGATGACTAATGCTGAAATGGATTGTTAAGAGACTTATTTACTTCTAATTGAGCCTGCTTGTTTGGTATGTGTCTCAATTAATTCATTTTTGTTGTGACCATATTGAAGCAACCTGCACCCTTGTGACCTTCTCTTATAATTATTACCATATTCCTCCTTTGAAGCACTGTTTTGATTACGTACTCAAGAAGTTCTGCTAAAATAACCGTAACATTAGTACAGAGTCAGATTTTTCCATTGTTTTGAACTCAAGGATGGTAACGAAAGGAATAGTTCTTTATTGAAGTTCTTGGAGCTTAAGGGTCACAATCTCTTAGGGGTGGGGGGGTCCTTCCTTTTTTAATTTCACAAAATGACTGTTTTGAAGAGGCAGAACTTGTCCCTAACTAAAAATTCTTTAAGAAAAAATGCGTTATTGTTGGATAGTCGTAACTCAGAGGTACCTCGCAGTTCCTCGGTTGTGCTGAGTGTGGTACATATACAGGGTCACGGGAGAAAGTAACAAGAGCTGAAAGGGGGCTGGCAGGTATCACCATCCCTAAACTTGTTGAGATTGCTGTGTGGAATCTCTGCCCTAAATGAGGCATTGTTTTTATTATTGTTTAAATTAATTACAGTATTTGACAACTATTTGCCTAAATCGCAGTAGAGCCGGCTGGGCACCCACCTGTGAATGAGAGACTATTGCAGACACGATAGCCAAATTTGCAGTGGTAGATGATGCTGCCAGTATAAGTGGGGTGTTTATTCCTCAGCGTTTCACTGGATGAAGATTTTGCTGTTTTGTGCCAACCTCCAAGGTAGCAACTTAAGCTCAGTAAGATGTTTTTGCACTCCTGTCCTCAGTTCCTCTCCTTTTGTTTACCTGAAAATACCAGCCAAATGGTTTTCCTCCATCATGCCATCACACATGCACCAGGGGAACTAGTTCTGGGCAGCAGTGCCACAGGCAGTGTGGGATTAGAGAAGGGTGCTCTGCATGTTGCATCTTTTATTCCAGTGGAAATAGGAGGTCTTTTAGCAAAAGTAAGTCCTAAGCCAACATTCCTCCCCGCCCAGCATTCGCTGTTGTATTTAGAAAGCTTCTGAATGCCATTGAGGTTTTGTGTAACTCTTACTACAGTGGTCCCTCCTCCTCAGGCACAACAGGACACTTGCAGAAAATGTTTCTTTACACAAGGTTTGCTAGTACTGTTTGTCATATAGGTCTAAGTAGCATCGCTGCTATCCTCAGTCTCCATTGGCTTCCTGCTCCCTTCTGTCCAGATCAAAACTGGTCATGCTTTTACCTTCTTCTTGAAACACTGTGTACACTTTTTTCTCTTCCTCATTTCCAGTCTTTTTCTCTCTGCGTCCTTACAGAGTGCCTCTATGTCTGTGTTTTATGCTGCGTGGAGTTTCTTTTTTTGTACAGCAGACTCCCTCTGTTCTTGGAACAATTGAAAACTCTTCTTTAAAGAAGAGCTCTCTATGGGTGTCAGTTTTTCAATGGACAGACCTCTAAGCTGCTGGGGATTTTGATGCCTGAGGACCGCAGGTACTGGTTAGAGCTTACCCCAGATGCCACCCAGTCATTGCTATGCTGTGCCCTCTCTGCTTAACTTTTGTCTGAGCAATCTTCTGCTCTCCTTCAGTGGAAGACTGCTCATATAGCAGCAGTTCCTGCATCAGTAGAAAAAGGTTGGAAGTCTTCCTTCAGCCATGAATAATAATCCAGTGTAAAATAAACCACCATCTCAGACCAGCTCTTCTTCATGCACCAGGCGAAAGTGGGTGATTGAAAAAGCCAAAGGAGTGGTCTCCACAAAAACAGAAATAGAGGTTAATGCTTTGCCCTGCTCACCCTTGACTATCTCTCTTTACATAATCTGGTTTAACTCTGACTATGTCTAGCTTATAAGTGTTTTGCTTTAGAGTATGTATTGAAGATGCTATATGAAAGATTAATTTTCTTTCCACCATTGGGAAAGTTTCCTTTTTACATGAACTTGTGTGCCAGATCACACAGCATACAGCTGAGGTGCTGTGCTTCATATGATACCTACAGGACTCTGCTGAGTGAAGTCTGAGAGTCTTTAGAGTTGTTAAAATACAACTTTCCGTTTGTGTGTTTTTGGTCATAGAAACAGAAAAGCTAGGGTTGGAGGCAGGAAATGGATTGCCATCATGGAAATTTAACGACCAGCTCTTTCCCTGTGATGTCTGTGGAAAAGTGTTTGGCCGACAGCAGACTTTGTCCCGACATCTCTCACTGCACACAGGTAAGCTGATGCTTTTGTTGTTGTTTTTTGCAGTGCTGAGGAAATCCTTGTGTTCAGCATGGCTTGTTTAAGTTGGAGTGGAGAAGGAAGGTAAGCAGAAGAGTGTGTGTGGAAGGAGCCATCCTCAGCTTCTTGCACTTAGAGCAGAGCCAAACCCAGAAACAGGCCAAAATGTCATAGCAGTGGTGCTCAGGAGTTGACTAACATTTCTTTACAGCCTACTCGTAATTAATTTTTACAAAATGTGCAAGTTCAAGTCTGTCCAGGTTCCAGTAGACCAGCCTGTAGATATCAGCTGTTTAATCAAGCCCGTTAACACAGTTCTGAAGAGAAGACAGCCTTTGTCTGGCCTTTCTTACATTCACCTGATGAGCTTTTTAAATGTTACTGAACAACAGAAGATTTGGCCTTGGTGTTTCAGATACGGTGAAACCGAAAAGATTTAATGTCTGTCATTCACCTTTGCTCTCGTCATTCACTTCTTCTAAAAGGAACAGGGTCTGTTCTACCCCATGCCAGCTTTCTTAAATCCGATCAGCTTCAAATCAACTGAGACTAGCAGAGTTTTTATATGGAAGATGCACCTTTGTCAGCCTGCTGAGGTGCACAGCGCAAAGTAAGACTTGAAAGCAACAATTTCTGATGCAGTGCTGTAAACTATTGTTGGTATAATGCCAGTATATGTTGTGTCGTTTAGTACAGCCATGCTGAAAAGGTTCCGATGCTCTTGTTCCTTGGCTTTGTGGGTTTTTCTTAATCCAAAGCTGCTCTATTGAAGTTCTTCCTCTAACACTTGTAGTATTATATTTCAAATTTAGAGCAGCAGCTCTTCAAAGGGAAAGGTTGTAAAAGCTGGTGTAATGTTTGGTTGTTTCATTAATCAGCTCTTCACAAAATGAAGCCTGGCGTGCACAAAAAAGAATTGCTGCCAAGATTTAGAAATGTTTAATTTAAAACAAAATAATTTTTATTTTAAAAGTTGTGAAGCATCAAAACTCATGTTTAATTTCTTTAATTGTTCTTTGAGTGGTTTTTTGGTTAGCTTGTGTTCAGAACTGGCCTGATGATGCAGCGTTCCCTTTCCTCCCCACCTTCAGATTCTAATACAAACCCATCAACCATCAACTCTCTGCAAGTGATCACATGGGCAACCTCAAGAATAACTGGACCCCAAAATCAAACAAAAGATGCTAGATAAAGGAAATAGTTTTAGATTATTGACCTGTTCCTGTACTGGCTCTGCTGCAGCTCTCAGAGCAGCAGTTACCCCAGTTTTCCAGTTTGTGAAGTTTCACATTATCTGACCACAAATGGTAGACCGTGTTAAAAAAAAAAAAAAAAAAAAAAAAACAAGCCCTAAACTACCTCCAAATGAGGGTTCTTTTTTTTCTGAGTAATTGCTGTGAACTCCTATAACTTTTCGAAAGTGTCAAACTTCCAAAGTACCTCATTCAGGAAATTGCTTAGAGAGACTCAAAGGAATGCATACTTGGAAGCTTTAAAAATAGCTTGCTTCAAAATGAAGTATACATTGAAGGTTTTCTGTTTCTTTCTCAGAAGAGAGAAAATACAAATGCCACTTGTGCCCCTATGCTGCTAAGTGCCGTGCTAATCTGAACCAGCACCTGACCGTCCATTCTGTGAAGCTGGTGAGTACAGACACTGAGGACATTGTCAGCGCTGTCACTTCTGAAGGCAGCGATGGAAAGAAGCACCCTTATTATTACAGGTGAGGACCCAGACAAGGGCTGTGCACCAGACACTGGAATCTGAATGTCTTAGCTGCCTGCTAAGGGCAGGCGGTGGCTTACAGGGCCACCCTTCTGGTGTTGCAGGGTGGAACTGCACTGAAAGTATTTGCCTTGCCCACATTTGACTTTGGGCTAAGCAGCAAAACCCAGCTGGCTGCCTCATGCTGTTTGACTTGGATAGCCATTGGGAAGGACTGAGTTTTTTTGGTGTGTGTGGTTTTGTTGTTGTTTTTTAATGGCTGTGTGAGGCAGATGGGCTCCTAGAAGCCTCTAACTTTTCATTTAAGTTTTGTGCTTGGAAACGTCCTGTATACACAGATTCATGGCAAATCTAAAGCACTATGCTTCCAGTTGCATCTGTTAGCTCCATTGGTCTCAGCCAAATCTATGAAAGCAAAGAGTAAAGTATAAAAAGAATTATAATCACCACATAGGTATTTCCCCCATTTGTTAGAGGTATATACATTCTGTGACCAACACGATGAAAGAAGATCTTTAGGAGAATTTGCCTGAAAACTTAAAAGGAATTGCCCAGATAAAATGGCTGTTTGGGCATTCTCCTTGTTGTATGCACTGTTGTATGTCCTGCAAACCATGATACGCACCCTAGTGGCCAAGCAGATTACAAAATCACTCTTACTTTCAAAGTGCCAAGAGCAGATTTAATTACAAAACCATAGAAGTAAGAAATAAGTAAGACTTGCTGGATTAGATTATCTAGTCCTTTCCCCTGGGAAGGCAAAATAGTGCCCTAGAGTATACGCCTTTTTTAATGTTTTTGGCTTGTTTTAAATGTTAATGGCCTAATCAAAACAAGAGGAGGACTCTGCACAGAAAGTTAAATTAAAGGTTCCTTTCCGTTGCCTCTCAATATCACTCTGTTTATGCACTGGCTGTGAAATCTGTCTCCTTGCTAATTATTTGTATAGTTGATGACTGCTGTTTTCCAGTCAAGCATAAGAAATGTTTGAACCCATTTTTACTTGCTTACACTGAAACTGCCAGGCAGTTTCGCATAAGATCCCAGTTTGGCATGGGAACCATTCCAGGGCTTGAAAATAACTCCTGGAGTGTGCAGCAAGCTCTCCGTTTGTCAGTGTATCAGCCATACTAAACATCTTGGCAAAGCTGCAGTGCCTCTTATTGCCCAAAGGAATCAGCTAGGTGATGCACAGCATCTGGAATCTGTAGTTTTTAATTAACTTTATGATTATTTAGCATCATTATAGCATGTACAGGATTGTTGCATTGTGCCTGCCCTTAATCACGTTGGCATGGCCATCAGTTCAAAGGCAGTTCAGCAGACAAAAGAATTTTCCAGTGAACATTCAATAGTGAGGAAGAGAATAAATCTGTGTAGTGATTTTTTCTTGCAAAATGAAGGGAAGGGCAATGTGGTTGTTTGTGCTTTATTTTTTAATCCTTCTTACTCTTGAATTCCCTTCTGCCTGCAGCTGTCATGTGTGTGGGTTTGAGACAGAGATGAATGTCCAGTTTGTCAGTCATATGTCCCTCCATGTGGATAAAGAGCAGTGGATGTTCTCGATTTGCTGCACAGCATGTGATTTTGTCACCATGGAAGAGGCAGATATGAAGGCTCATGTCAACAGCAAGCACACAGGTGATGGTCCCCCTCTCCCAGCTGCAGTGATCTCTCTCTTCCCTGCTTTTTAGGTGCAACCTTCATGCTTCCCATTAGCACTCTCTTTACTTTCACTGAAATGCTTGCTAATTAAGGCCTGATCTCTCAAAGTTGAAGTGAATTGGACTCCAGCCAGGCAGATAGTCTGGTAGTGCAGATCAATTTTCCAGCTTAGGGGAATAAATGAAGGACTACTTAGCCTTCCTTCCCCCCATCCCCCAAATCCCCTCCCCTGTTGAAGTTAGCATATGTTGCTTTTCTGACTGATTTACCTTTTCATCAAAATCCTGGTTTGACTTCAGTGATGATGAGGTGACTTTGAGCTCTAATTATGCGTACCTGGCTGTAAGTTTGTAATACGCAATATGTTGAGCTTTGGTCTTCAGTGTGTTCGCCTCCACAGTCCATCAGTTTGGAATTTCGTGTTAACGTTTAAGTTGACACTGTGATTCAGCAACACCTTAAATGTAACTTTATATTATATACCAGAATACCAGAACAAGTCATATATCCTCTCCCTGGTCCTGTTCACTTAATAGCCACAGATAAGAGCAACAGCAGTTTTCAAACAAGCTCCATATGCTTAGTCCAACTAATGAAGTCTGGCATAATTTAGGGAGAAGAAAATCAGAAAGCTTGTAATTAATTTCCCTTATAACAACAGGCAGAAGGATTTTGCTGTCACAAGCTACTAATAATTGTGTTGACAATACTGAAGCTGAACTGCATCCAGCACAATTTTTCCATTGCTAAATTGCTCTTCCTGTCCTACCAGGAATAAAACTGGGAAAATAGGAAGAGAGGAAAAAGAGAATGGAGAGAAGAATGCAGTTGTTTGTGCTTACAAATACTTAAGTTATATGTAATTACAGAAATACTAACTACTGGAAAGCCCTCATGGGACTTTGTGCCAGCATAGCTCTCAGCACTACAACACTGCTCCCATCTCCCTGCTATCTGAGGTGTTTGCATTCACTTACAGCTCTGTCTTCACCCAAACTTTTAATCTATCTCCATTTCACAAGTTGGAAGTCAAGGCAAATGGAGAAATGCCATCCATAGCCACATGAAAAGCTTGCATCAGAGCTCAAAACTGAGCTGTACTCGATTGCATCTTCCTGTTGTGACTAAAAGATGGGAGCTGCTGCTCCTCCTTTAAAGCCTTTCTTTTAATTACTTGTTCTTCATTCACCCTGTCAAACTGAGCCATTCAGCAGGTGATTCAACCAAATGCTTACGCATACGGCAAAGACGGAGGGAAAAAAATAGAATGGATTTTCTGGGTCACCTGACTTCAGCCCCTTACCCTGTAAGGTTACCGAGTTGTAAAAGGCCCGTCTGTAAGGGTCTTGGCATACATCTTCAAGCAAGTAGAACTGTTTCAGCCCAACTATTCCAACAGACAGGCAGCTGCAGATTTTCTGGCATTAAAGATTAGGTGTCTTTTTAAAACTTCCCGCATGTGTCTTACTGATAATCAGAATACACATACTTTGTTCTTGTGCCAGAACTGTCTTCAGTCTGAAAGTGCAGTCCAGCTCTTGCCCCCTCCACCTTTCTTCTCCCCTCCCACAGTATTTATTCCCTTAGTATATTTCTGGAGAACAACCCTCTCCCATCTAAATGTTCATTGAGCCCTTTCTTATATGAAATACTGCTTTCTCGCTGTACCAATCCCTCACTGTGTGTGTTCTTGTTAGAATCCCTGCTCTTGACATACATAATCACGGCTGTACGTGGTGTATTAGTTGAAATGAAGTAAGTAGTGGTGGCAGTGTAAAACAGCAGCAGCGACTGGGAATAACTTGCACAATAATATTCTGTTATCATATTTACCTTCCTTGCAGGCTCTACCATGCTGATAGCTCATAGTCATCCCATGTTCTGCTCAAATTCTTTTATTTTCCTCGACTGTTTTCAACTTACACACTCCTCATTTGTAGCAAAAATTCTTGTTACTGGCCCTTCAGGTCATAACCTTGTACACTGTACTATTAAATTTCATTCCATTTCTATTACTCTGGTCCCCAAGGTCAGTGAATCTTCCTGTATGATATCCCAGTCATCCTCCCTATTGACAGCTTGGGTCATCACATTTCATTAGCGCATTCCGACGTTTTTATCTTAGACTTAAAGGTGCCGCTCATGAGTTTAAAGCTAGGCAGATACTGCTGCTTGCAGAGGCCTCAATCAGGGGACTTTATCACGTAGATACTAAGAAATTTTAGTAAAGTCTGTTTTTAACTCAGCTCTGAATAAACCAAGACATGGATGGGAGGTAATAATTTGCCCATCCAGCTTCTTTGGCTTGCAGAAGAATACAATGGATTAGGGCTCATATGAGAACTCTCACTCTTGTTCATTTCTTGCGTGTGATACCATTCGGGATTTGAACTTCATATATTTATTGCACACATAAGGAAACTCTGATGTGCTGCAGCTTTAGATCCAGTTAAATAAGTTGTAGGGTTTTTTTAATTAATTTTCAATGAGAGGTCCTATAACAACAGATAAATCTTGAGACCAGGTTGTTATTTCTTACAGTCATTAATGAGGCTGCATCCTCAGTACACTGAGTGAGATTATTCTCTTTTGCCCTTCCTCTCAGGTTTACCCAATGGACGTACAGAAACGTGGGGGAGGTTTAGCTTGGACCACTAATGAACTAGGCCATCAACAGCACTTTTGGTTTCCACACCCCTAAACCTACAGAAGCTCTGTTTTCTTTCTAAGTGGCAAGTTCTTGATTGAGCTAATCAAAGTGTGTGCTTGGGATTTTTTTCAGCATGGTAATGTGGTAGGGTTGCATGCTTCCTTTCCACTGATATTACAGACAGAATACATTCTAGGATAAACTGAGATATATATTATTGTATACGCTTATAAAGTGGAAGGAGGTGAAATTATGATGCTTCCCTAACCAACCAATTGATTTCAGACTTCTTTATAAGTGTTTGAATTAACTTGAAATATAAATAACATTTTCCTGAAATTTAAAACAGGATCACTGAGACTTCATCTAATCTGATGTACTAGTTATTGTTCTTTATTCCTGTTTTTCAGCTGAAGAGAGGAAGACACCCAGTGAATCTAACAGTCCATCTTCATCTTCACTGTCAGCTCTCAGTGACTCTGCCAACAGCAAAGAAGATGCAGATATAACTCCAAAAAACAAGGGTTCAAATAACCTGCTAGTCATTTCTGTAGTGCCTGGTACTCAGACCTCACTGAATACTGAAGAGAAGTCAGAGAAAGGTAAAACTCTGTTAAAGAAATACAAACTGTCGCCTGCTGTGCAGTGGATCTACCACAGTGTGAGGAATACACTTTCCTTTTTTTTTTTTTTCTTTTTTCAGGCTTTGAATGCGTTTTCTGTAACTTTGTCTGCAAAACAAAAAATATGTTTGAGCGCCACCTGCAAATCCACCTGATCACACGGATGTTTGAGTGTGATGTGTGCCACAAGTTCATGAAGACACCTGAGCAATTATTGGAGCACAAGAAATGCCACACTGTCCCCACCGGTGGGCTCAAGTAAGGAAAGCAAGTACACAACCTTTTACTGTGTTAAGCACCTCTAATACTGTGGGGATAGGACAAAAGTAAGTCAACTAGAAAGGATTAGTTAAATGTCTGAGAATCCAGATCTGGGGCTTCCTTTATACAGATAATGTAAGGCCAGTCCTTTATAGTTGCCTTAGCATAGGCTTGCATCATTATATTAGACAGCTAGTAGTAGATCTAGTGTCCACTGGTTTTAGAGCTGTAACAAAGTATGGCCCTTTCCCATTTTAACTCAAATAGGAGATGGTATGTGATGGGTCCTAAGAGAATGAGGCAGTACTGCACAGAGGTGTCATCAAACTAAGAGGGGTTTTTTGAAGGCATCAGAGCAAAGGAGAGCACACACTGCATTCTCTGTTCTGCACCTGGCTCAAAGAAACTAAATCCTGTACAATCTGTGCAACTAAGTATGAATTCAGCTTCTCAAAATCAGATCTCTCAATTGCTTTATAACCCTTGTAGATGCTAATGCAAAGTCAGTCCCCTCCAGCAACTAACAATTTTGATGCTTACTGCTTTGGTTTGCATGCCCCAGAATAACCACTACTGTATAAATTAACATGTAACGAGTAATACATTCTTTTAAGAAAAAAAGCCCTTTGGCTAGGGTGCTGTCCTTTAAGGTCTGTTGGTGCAGAGCAATGTTTCTAGCGAGTGAATGTGCCTGTGTGTCAAAGCTGGACCCCTGAGGGAAGGAGTGATGCTAGGGCCATATGCTTGCTCTCTCTGCGCAGGCAATGTGACATTATGCAAGATGTATGCCCCTGGTCTCCGTTTGTTCCAGCTGCTGCAGGGAAAGAGGCTGGAACCACTTCAAGCCCAGCTAGGGTTCAGCACAGGACTCCCTGCTTGTGTTGCTCTTGCTAAACAAACTAATGTTTTCAGTGCGCTGTAACTGTCAGGTGACTAGTGCACCACAGTTAATGTTACCATGAGTAGCTCTATCAGTTTGCACTGCAGTCTATGAAAACTGGTTCTGTTTGCCCGGCCATGTCTGGTCTCCAGCTCAGTAGTTCCACGAATTGGGATCTGTGATCACTTGAGATGTGATGACTGAATCTGGGAAGAAGACCAGACCGAGAAACAAGCAGTGTGCCAGAACGGCAGGATGTCTGTCTTGGATGTACAGACCAGTTGTCTAATGCATTGGGTTTAAGCTGCACAGAATCTGTTCTGTTTACCAAGGAAAAACCATGACCTATGACTCAGACCTTCCTGACAGAATGGGCTTCTCAGTCTTCATAAGTTATTCCTGCCCAACTCAAGTAATAATTAGGTACCTTGAAAACTGCACCTAAGAAAAAGCTCTGATTTTTTTTTTTTTAAAGGCAGCCAGAAGAGCCTGAAGAGATCTAAGTAAATTCTATTTTTCTGTCTCCTGTTTGCTGTGGGGGAAGAGAAAAAAACATGATTCCTCCAGCTCCAGATCAAAATCTGAGATTCTGATCCAGAGAGCACCCAGCCCAGGAGAGGTATGTGTGCATAGACAGCTGAGTTCTCTGTTGCAATAGAGCTAATCACTTTAGCAGCCTCGGTGCCAGGCTCCCTCTCTGGATCAGAGTACTTGATGTTGCATCAGGAAAAGTGTCTGGATGTTATACTATCTGTTTGTCCTCCTGTATTGTTCACTGTGCTTGAGAGTCTCTCGATTATTAGCTAGATAAAATTAAACCTGTATGTGCAACCAGTTGTAGCAAGTGAAAACAAACATTGAGTGAGAGGATCTCTGCTTAGAAATTATCTTAAATGATAGAGCACAATTGGCAGACCTGCTAAACGGTGAACGCAGATCAGTGGGAGATGGAGACATCTGTAAGACAGCAGCCAGGTGCATTAGTTGTATCTTTTTATCTAGACTTGCTCTTTTAGCTCATGAGCTAGATCTGGAAGGCAGTATGCTTTGTTTAATGTAGCAGAGATTCCTTGGCAGATAGCTGTCTTCACCAACTTCCTTCTCAACATCAAGCAGAAGCTGGTGCGTTTTGGTTTTATTGGTGTCCAGGCTTGTTCAGCTCAGGCTTCCTTCCAAGCTTTCAAGGCTCCCTCCTCCAGCCTTCTCAGCCCTTCCTGGTCCAGGAACCAGGGGTGAGGCCCTTTGCCATGTCCACCCTGGTCGGGACGCTTTCTGCTCTGAGTAAGCAGAGCCCACATCCTGTTCCCCCACAGGAACAATTCCTGCCGTGGCAGAGGCGGCTGTAGGCAAACACTGCCAAACGCACACACCCTTTCAGCGTGGACTAGCTCATCTCCCAGAAATGGGAATCCCTACAAATCATCCTAACAGACCAGCTTTCAGCTGTTTCTAGCCGGATACCCATCAAGCTTATTGTTCAAGGTCACATAAAAGGAATTTCCTAAGCTTTTGCTGTACATGTGGTATTACAAGTTTATTCCATCTTTACTTAAACAGCTGCTTTCACACTCATCTGTAAGTACTCACTTTAAACCACTTCTGAATGGAAAAAAAATGGCAAAAGTGACTTTGTGTAAACACTAGGAATGTTGCTACACAAAGTACCTGTGAATCAGTCACCCACTCTGCACAGCCTGGCCTGCTTTGCAAAATCTGCCCCATCAAGGTAAGGTAAGCCAGAAGATTAAGGGGATGCTCCTTCAGAGTGAATCAGTGCTTTCCTAGGAATGAGTGAGCTCTACTGCCATTAAATGGGCAAACCTACTCTAAGTACAGACACATGTCAAGATGAACCAAATCTTCTGAAGAGACTACAGGGAGGACTAAGTGCCTTTTCTTTTTTTTTTCCGCTTTAATAGGTCAGAGAGGGGCTGAATGACAGGGTTAACTCAGGAATGCAGGTCTTCAAGCTGAGTGACTTCTCTTTTCTCTTTCTCTGCCCTTCCTTGCTGTGTTGCCAGGTGCCCATTCTGCATCTACTCCACTAACCGTCCTGCAGCGATGGAGTGCCACCTGAAAACTCACTACAAGATGGAGTACAAGTGTCGGATCTGTCAGACAGTGAAAGCAAATCAGCTGGAGCTGGAGATGCACATCCGAGAACACCGCCTTGGCAACCATTACAAGTGTGACCAGTGTGGCTACCTGTCTAAGACCGCCAACAAGCTGATTGAACACGTGCGCGTCCACACCGGTGAGCGCCCTTTTCACTGTGACCAGTGCAGCTACAGCTGCAAACGCAAAGACAATCTCAACTTGCACAAGAAACTGAAGCATGCTCCACGCCAGACTTTCAGCTGCGACGAGTGCCTGTTCAAGACTACCCACCCTTTTGTCTTCAGCCGCCATGTGAAGAAGCACCAGAATGGGGACTGCTCTGAAGAGGAGAAGAAGGGCCAGTATTCAACCTCCAAGGAAGCCAGTCCACTCCTACCAGTGAACAGCTCCAGAAACCTCCTGTCACCCCTCTCAGTTATGTCTGCTTCCCAGGCTCTGCAAACAGTGGCTATGTCAGCTGCACACAGCAGTGGGGCAGAGCCAAACTTGGCAGTGAAAGCCTTGGCCATCAACGGCACTTCCCTGTGCTTTGATAAATACTGGAACTCAGAGTTTGCCCACCTTATTCCTTTAACAATGTTTTTCCCCAAAAACCACTATGATCTCACATTCCATCCACCCAGACCTCAGACTGCACCAGGAGGTGCCTCTTCCCCTAAACACTCCTTCCTTGCCTACCTTGGACTAACAGAAAGGGCAGAAACTGTCTGAGGGCAGTTCCGTTCTGTACCAAAAATACCCCAACAAACCCAGCAGGTATACATTGCTGCAAACCGTAGACTGAAGAGGTAACGAACACTTGTACTATATCATTAGTAAGGTTTAGAAAAATGGCTCTGTGTATACTTATTGCATTGACATGAAAGCTGCTTTATTAAATCTTCAAGAGGTGACCTACTGCATACTTCTACCTTTGGAAGCATGTTCCCAGTACTCTTATCTAAGAAACTATTTTGTCTTGTTAAGCTGAAAAAAGAGTGTCCTTAATGGCAATCAGCACTTGTAAATTACACATTGATGCATTTTATTTTTGGTCTTCGTGTGCGTGTGGGTGTGTGAAAGAGAGTCTGTCTGTAGCGTCCCATGACACTGCTTTTGCACTTCCCTTGTATTGGCTTATTTAATTATTATTTTTTTTTCCCCTTTGAACACACTTGCTCCTTCTCTCCCCTCTGTCTCCCCTTGAACTGTAGAGTTGTGGCAGGGGTAACTCTTGGTTCAGGGTGGAGTGGCGCATCATTTCAGTGCTGCTTGCTGCTTCCTTTAGTTGTTTGATGCCTTGTATTGAGGTCTGTCAAGGTCTGAGGATTTTGGGTAGAGCTGATAAGGAAGAAATGGCTTTCAGCACTGCAGGATGAGAGTATGGCAATGAAAGTGTGTGTGTGCGTGCGCGCGTATACACACATGCATATGCAGTGTGTGCAGTTTACACACCCACACAGCAGGCCCAGTTCTTCTTAACTGTTACGCAGGTGTAACGACCACCTGAGTCTGGGCCATAGCATACATCTTTTGTTTTAAAAGGGCATATAAATATTATATATAGATATATATATGCTGTATTATGCAGTGGTTACCTTTTAGTTTGCAGAAACAACTTGTATAACTAGAAATCTATGGTGGAAAAAAAAAAAAATCCAACAAAGGGGATTTTACAAAGGGTATGGATAAATTCTGGGTATAAATACTCAGACTAAAAAAAAAAAGGCAGATTTGCACAGTGCTTTAGTCTTGCACTAGTTTGTTTCTCACTTGCAAAAAAAAAAGAAAATTCTGCAGCATGAAGGTAATAAGACTGTATATTTGAAAAGGTACCAGTAACTTCTTTGAAATATAAAGCTATAAAAAAGATACTGTTTGAACCATGCAGTTCTCTTTTATACCCTCACTATTTCAATTGTACATGCAGATTCTACAGTCCTGTCGATACCCTCCATGTTATTAGTAATACTTTATTCCTTTTTGTTAATGGCTGATAGAGTGTACACTGCTAGGAAGCTAACTTTATACTTATTTAATGCTCTTACTTTGTGGTCATTAAAATGACATGTTATATGTAGCACTTTATTGCAGGAAGAAGCAAATGCGGATTGGTTGTATAACCTTTGTTAATCTCAAAATGCCAGCAGTGATCTTAAAGAAGAGAAACTGACTGTTAATTGATTTGTTTCTTAGACAACTTAATATCCAGGAAGAAAGATCAGGGTTAAAAATCCTCTGCATTAAAATTGGAAGTATAAAATATGAAACGTTTCAAAATTATCACATGACTTACAGGAATGCTTTCTTACTGGATCATTGTTTTCCATGGTGTCTCTTGGAATTGCATCTGGCTGCCTTTCGCCAGGTATTGGAGATGTGTGACCTAGCTTTTTTCAGTCCCCTCTCTCTCCTTTGGCCAAGCCATTTTAAGAGATGTGCTGAGTCTCATCTGATGTGCTACCCAGCTACCCTCATGCTGTCCTGATGCAACTTCTGCAGGTTGTTGTGGGATGGAGGGATCCTGACAGGCCAGTTGGAGCCAGCCCTTTGTTTGTGACAGCACTAAAGCAATGCCCCAGTTCAGGAAGGCATTTCTGGTCCACAAAGGCTCTGAGCCATATGCGCAAGTAGAAACATAATCTCGATCTTCATTATTTCTTCAATGAAGCTTGTGTAGAAATACTTTTTTTCATGCAAAATTTGCATCATTTAATCTATTAGCAAGATTCCTACATTTGTTTTGCACTGGGATGGCCTAACATCCTCCACTATCATGACCAAATTCTTCCTGTTCAGGGAGGACATCCTGATCCGTGCACTCCTTTTTAACATCCTGGAAGCTATTTACAAGGGGGAAACATCCAAAATAGTAGCCAGTTATTATCTGGAATTATTAATTAAAGGGCAGAGAAGTCCCACCATTTTGTTTACATTCCAGCAGACAGTTTTGGTTCTAATGAGCATGTGGCAGTTCTGTCTGTCTACGCAGTAAAGAAAAGCCATCTGTTCCAAAGCATGTATAAACTTAGTAAACAACGTAAGTAACTCAGGGCCCTGTTTGCCATGCTTTACTCCATCAGAACTCCTGGTAACCCCCCTGGGAGTACAGACAAAATAGAAAGTGCTGTATTAGCAAATACTCAAAGCATAAAAAACTGAGCATCTCAACAGCATGAAATATGCAATCTGCATCCAGAAATTATACCAGTTCTATAAAATACACTCAACGCATATCTCTCTGACCCCACCATAGTGGAGCAAACACTTCCAAATCAGAAAGCTTATTTTTCAAACCAGCAGGTAAAGTACAGCTGTCTAGGAGGAAGAAGTAAAATATTACTAGGCTACTTTCTGTAAACCAAACTGCAATATGAATAGGGCTGGAACTTCCACGAATGAGCTGTCAGCATGCAAACGCCATGTGTTCAACAATGTGCCACTGTACCAGTATCTGACATAATAATGTTTAATGTACCTGGGAAATTTGTTTAGCACTTTGGAAAGGATAAATCATTCTTTCTGGTAAGTTATAGAAGTTTTCTCTGTAAGGAAAAGTGTGTTAGGAGGTTTTTATTTTTTTAAGAAAAAAAAAAACAGTATTTATCAAAGCCCATGCATATTAAAATAATTGGTTTCGAGTTCAAGGCTAAAGAAAGGAATGTTCTCCAGAGATACACCTACCTACTATAAAGACCAACAGTTCTGATAAATTCCCCCCACCATAAAGCTAATTTCATACTGGTTTATCCCTAGGCATTCTTTAATGAAAGCTAGTGTGTTTTTCCATTCAGTAATTCAGTTAAAGTTCTCAGCACTTTTTTCTTTCTTCTGTCTTTTTTTTTTAATTTGTTGTATTATGTTCAAATATCATTCTGTCAAGGTTTGTGTACATTAATAAAAATTTGTATTGTATAAAGCTTTTTGCATTATAAGGCTGTACAGGGTCATTTTGACAGTAACTGGTATATTCCTTTGCATCTTATGTTGCATTGCCAATTTCTAGTGTATCCAGTTTGGAAGTACAATATACTCTAATTAAAAAGGTTGGCTATACCCTTAGTTTCTTTTTGTTTTTCCTTCTCTCGTTTCACCTTGAATAGATTTTAGGCTTGATTTGGGGGGGAGAGGTGGGGGAAAGTATACTCCTACAAGACAAGAAGATACACAGAAAAGAGGTAAGATGTTATCAACAGTTTAAATTGGAAAAGCAAGCTCTGGTTAAGCAAAGAGATTATTGGCCCCACTGAACATGAAAAGATACTTACCGTCTTAAAAGAAAGTTAGAGTTTGTAAACACTAACCAAGGGAAAAAAAATCTGGGTATGCATGACAAAAATTATCCTCAGATAAATTAATGTTAACATAAATTTGGATTGTCTTTTGCCCTCAGCTGGGGCAGTGTTAAGGGCTAATCAACTGAAAAATTCCTATTTTTCTGCTGGGAGGGGGATACTAATTTTCAGGCCTTCTATCAGTACCTTGTAGAGAATGCAGTGCTGATAACAGCTCGCGTGTTGAATCCACTGTTCCTCCTTTTGCTGGTGACTAGTTCTGTGAAGGGAAGGCTTCTCTAGCTCTGACATCACGATGGTAAGTCGTGGCCTCAAAGAGATGGTCTTTCTCTCCTCTTGTGCTGTAAAAGGAAATGTAAAGGAAATGTAAGAGGAAATGTAAACTCTCTGTTTTGTTTTGTTTGTTTTTGCACTATACATAAATAGCTACCCTAGCAATTAAAGGATGATCATGCAAATTCTCTGGTTTGATTTTGAAAGATATCACAGCAATTGATCTGCCAAGCCCTGATTATATCTTGATGATGGTTTTAAAACAGTAATTGTAAATTGCTACCGATCTGTTGTAAATGATTGTAACTGTTCAGTGACTTGAGAAAATGGTTTAAGATGTTGGTTCAAATGTTCAGTCCAAACAAGCAGAGAACGTGTAGAGAGCGAATCAAAGAGCATCTTGGCTGGCTGAGGAGAGGGGATGTGGCTATTTCTGGAAGTGGGTGCATCCCTCTGACCCCACATGTTCTAGCATGTACTGCTGCAGTATTTGACATTCTCTCATTCAAAGAACAATTTCTCTAGGAATGGGCAGAGCACAGGCTTGAATTGTCCTGCCTAGATACACAGGCAGCTAGCAATTAAGTGCAGGTCTAATAGCTCCAGCCCCTGAGTCTTACTGTAAACTTTTGTTTAAGAGATCAGGCCAAATCTCAACCAAAACATAAACTGTCCTCTTAAGCTCAGCCTCTAGCTTCCCCAGCCCCACCCCACCCCCCCAAAAAATGTATTTCTGACAGAGAAACCCTATCTGTTCCCAAATAGAGGTATTAGTGTCACATATCTGTGTGATAAAGAGCCATTGTCCTTTACAGCAAGTGGCTATAACATGCTTGTAGTCCTGCACAATTTTAATCAATTAACTCAGGTTTCCCTGAACTGTTTTTTTTGATATATACACACCAATATACATTTGTGTGGTCATAAAAAAACAGCTGAGTTTGTGCCTAGACCTGCTCCAGACAGCAAGAACTGCCCTGTTTTCACTCTGCAAGCTCCATTTATTTTGAATATGCCATCTATGTTAATTTAAAAAAAAAAAAAAAAATTAAAGAAGTGAAAATTTTTTCAAGAGTAATTATTGCACCTGCCACAGTCATGAGTCCAGCAGAACAGGGCTTAAGACAGAGACTTCGAAAAAAAATCAAAGATTTTCTGCAACACAACTGTAGAGTGATTTTTGTGGGAGATAGATAGCATCATTAATGCAGAGCTATGTTTTAAAATACATGTTGTGTTAAAAATACATCAGTTGTGCTCCTAACAAACAGGCATCTGCATTATATCATCTGCCATCATATCTGCTGCTAATTGGTTTCCTTGTTGACAAGTCTTGTCAGAAAGGTTAAGTACTGGCTGTAAAAGCAATCTAGCCTCTTGCCCGAGGGGTCAGAGCTCAGGCAGGCTGTGCAGGAGCCTGCACAGCCTCTTCTCTGCTATGTATTTTCTGGGAGCTAATAAAGCACTAGCACAATCACTCCTAACCAGAGGTCTGCCAACCGCTGCATTGTCTGTGGAACAGCAGTAAGTGGAATGTCATCTTCTCATCACAGAGGCACTCAAGTAGCTTTTAAGGGGAAGGTGTATGGTCTTCTGCACTGAAGTTTTAGAAACTACCAGAGATGCATCTAAAAATGTCAGAATTGACAGCTAATCTTGGACATGGGGACAACAGGGCCTGAGCGCCCAGCAGGAGCCCCTGGAAAAGGAATGGGGGTCGATTTAGCGCCTTGAGGTCATACCCCTGAGAGAGAAGCACCTTCAAGGCGACTCAACTTGAGCAACCAAATCTATTAGTCACTTTTAAAAATCTTGTATTCAGTCACCACCTGGCCTAAAAAACCTGATGGGAGGTTGCAGGGAACGGCCTGCTGCCCACTTCAGCAGGAGTACACATCAGCTAGTGTACAGTGCTTCCAGCATCAAGCCAGTCAAGACTGCTTAGAAGTCACACGTGCTTTGGCAAATCTAGGCTGAGTTAACAGGTTACATCTGAAACAGAGACTAGAATTTTACTTGGCTTGTAGGCTTGTTGTGTGCCTCTTGGGAAAATAACGTTATGTATACCAGGAAGCCAGCCAGTTGCTAGATACCGGGCAACACATCAGCGATGCAGCTGTTGTGCTTCCACATGTGCACAACAGCTGTCTTTGAAGAACCTGGCTGTGGTTATACTTAGTGTATGACTCTCTTAAGTATCCACCATTAAGAAAAAGGGGAAAAAAGGGGGAAAAAAGGGGAAAAAAGGGGAGAGGGAAAAAAAGGGGGAAAAGGGGGAAAAAGATGATTTAGAGCAGGTGCAGAGCAGTAGCAAGGGGGCACCAACTGGACATATTTTATTAAGTTAAAAAAAAAAAACACCACCACCAACAGCAAAATGCAGTTGTAGATGGAAGAGCATGGAAGAGCACAAAGTGATAATCTGGCATTTCTTTGCAGCCTTGTGCAGCCATGTGAAGGCTCTGCAGCCTATTTCCCTACTTTAAGACTGTACTGGGGAGCTTTTCATGCTAGCTTTTAAAAAAAAAAAAATTTCCTTACTGTTCCATTTCCCTCCCCCTCAATTGTGATTAAAATAAAACACATTGCACAACTCTGAACAACAGTTTACCAATTTAGGACACAGGTTACTGAAAAAGACTATTTGATTTCCTGTAGTATCCTCTGTTGTTTGCATGTATTTCTGCTCTATGTTACTTTTCAAGCCTCTAATTTCTATCACATACCTTCTTTTCCAGCACTCCTCAGAGAGCATTTCATTGGAACTGCAAACTTTGGACTGTTACCCTTCTGGGAAGGTGCCTGTTTAAATAAAGAATAGAAAAATGCTATCACTGAGCTCCTAGAACTTCATGCCAACATTCAGCACAGCCTAATGTGACCAAAACCAAAAATAGGCCTCGCTTTCTGGCTGGTCAAACAAAAAAAATATCAAGTGCTTTCTTGATTCTCCCTGTTATTTAAGAGTGGAATTTTCATTCACACGCTAGACTGTAGAATTTGCTTTTTAACAGATTTAACAGGAAGCCAGTCGGGAGGGTCAAAGCTGTAACTAACGTGCTCGTGCATAGCTGAGTAGGACTTTAGAACCTATTTATGTATAATTGCATAAATGAATATGAGCATGCTTTCCCTGGCTTGCTCTCACTGCCTCCTTAAGCATATTGCCACAAATAACCACACTAGCCTGGTGTAGCCCCTGTTCAGAAAAGGCTTGCTGCTATGCCAGCAACAGCAGCGCTACCAGTGCAGTGTCCAGCACCGACTAATTTGCCACGACGCCAGACCTCAGGGCTGGAGCCAGCTTCAGGCACCCCCACCCCAGCGCACGTCTCATACCGTGAAGCGTTGTGCACGCAGGGTTTGTCTGGGCACGGACAGCAACTGCTGCTGGAGGAGAAAGCAAAAAGTCACTTGGCTCCCTTGTAGGAATAACTCCTCTAAAATTGTGTGGGTAGATTAGTGCAGAATTTCTTGCTAGAACCAGCAAAATAAATTATGCTAAACTATACATGTTTTGCATTTCTTGTATTGTAGGGATTAACGTTTTCCTGGCATCTAGACTTTCTAGTACACAGCATACAACTGCATCCCATTACAGTTAGAAGCAGCAGTTGTTTTAACAACAAAATCACAGTATCTTTTTTTTCCTGAAGTTGGGAAAAAAATTAAATGGCATGGGAATACAAATAAAAATAAATAGCTGCAGGAATGTGCACTCCATCAGCGTGATTCTGAACTAATAAGCATACTGGTGTCTGTCACTCATGCCTGTGACACTTTTAAAATATACCAGAATAGCTCCATTCGCATGTGTTATCAGTGATGTCTGTTTGCACTCTGAATATTTAGTAAGCAAGCATTAAGACTTCATGTTTTTATATCTAGCTACTTATTTTTAATGGGACTGCACACCTAGATCTTAATAAGAAGATCTGAATATAATGTTAATGTAATTTAAAAATATGCATTGCATCTTTTAAGCTGACATTTCAATTAAAAATAAGTAAGATCCAGTTATATGGTGATACTATGGCAAGATTGCATTTTTACCAGTCAAGTTTCATTCTTATTCAAAGTGACAGATTTCTCTAAGATAGACAGAGCCATGAAGAACAGTCCTCCAGCCATTCAAACCAGGAAAATATAATTAAGGGTGCACTTAATCACTTCCCAAGATTCAGACACATTGGGATACCCCCTTTTGTGATAATACATTGTTGTTTTCCTGTGACTAATCTAGTAAAGCTATTAATTTCATAATAAAATTTAATCCACATCCAATTTTAACTGGAAAACAACGCCGTGTACACTATAAAAGGTTATTACACACTTCTGCATGTGTGTATCTGCTCTTTAAAGCACCTTCATTAACACGGTTGCAGCAGCTTTGCTAGATGACAGCAAGCCCAGCGTTCGGTCCTGGATGGAAGATCTCGGCGCGCTCTCTGGCCCCTCACACCACCTAATGCCCCAGTGCTTGCTGCTGAGCTCCGGCTGCTCCACAGGCACGTGGCAGTAACGGCAGCGTGTGCACTGGAAAGCCCCAACTTCAAGGCAATCCCAGATCCCAGCATCCTGGCCCAGCTCAACTTGTGTAACAAGGAATTCAACAGCAGAAAAAAAAAAAAAGACTGGTCATATTTTCTTCTAAGCTCTGTTTAGTTAACTAACGTTCCTTTGGTGCTGCCATAGTAATTCATATCCAAGGTCTTCCTAATGCGACTGCCTAGGACAGAAGTACTCATGATACGGAGGCAGGATTGGCCTGCTCTCACCAAATCCGTTCTTTTCTTTAAACCTATTCACATCTCCAGCACAGAGCTCCACAATTTAGATAGGTAAGCCCACTATGTGAAAAAGTACTTTGTTTGCTGTAAGTCTGCAGCCCAGTAATACATTAAATTGCCCCCTCAATACTTGCATTACAAGAATAGTTCCTGATTAGCCTTCCCCAAGCTGTATCATAGCTGTAGGCGCTCAAGGTGAACAGTCCCGTTCTGTTTACTCTCAGCACAAACAAACAGAGACCATTTCTTACTCGTGATCACCGCTGTTACCCTCCTCTGGACCTCAGCACTTGCATGACAAGTTCACTCTGCTCACGGTTTGCTTTCGTATGTGGCAAAAGGGTTTACCCTGCTAGATTGGCCCATTCATTCCTCAGTTCCTGCCAGTATCCTGCTCTCAGGGTAAATGACTAACGCTTCAGAAGAAAGAAGAAAAAAAAAATCCAGAAATTGGGATTGCGCAGAGGTTTCTTCCAGGGGAATGTTTTGCTGTCAGACAAGTTTTTAAAGACACAGGAATTTTCTGTAGAGCAGAATTTGTGGCTCCTGAGGAGTGCTACCAGCTATGTTCTGACTGGCTGACTTTGGATCCAGCTCCCAAGATCCTTCATACGGAGAGGTTTTCCTGAGCTTTCCTTAGAAAATGGACCTTTTCCACCAGATTTTTTTTATTTTGTCACTGCAACAGACAGTTCCTCAACTTTTACATTTGCTGTCGACAGCACAAGTCATGCTGTTGTTGGCTTTTTGTCACCTAATCAATAGCTTCTCAAGATCTAGGCTCTTATTTGGAGACTTCAAGAACACTCCACATTTAGGGAACCAAAACAAAATGGGTGGGGTATTTTTTGTATAGTTCAGAACTTTTTCCTGGGGGACTTTTCTTTAGCTTCCTGGGATAGACTAACAGCGGGATTGAGACACCTAACTTTTGCTTTTAATAACCAAATGAAAATAAAGTGGATCACCAAAAAACGTCGCTGGCAGCCACAGAGAGGATGGGACTGAAGTCTCTAGTGCACATGTTCCATAGCTGCCAAAAGCTTGCATGGTTCAAAGCTCACTCTTGGCACTGCCAAATGATCAGGGACTACCTCCTCCCAAGTCACCTGCCAATTCATGACAGGGCAAAAACTCAAAGAAATCCCTTAGCTCTGCATCTCGCTCTAAAAACCTCAAAAAGAAAGGCTATTTACCTCTAACTCCTCTGAGATCTGCTGACTGTAGATGTTAACATTGAAGTTACTGTGCAAACATTGAAAGCCAGAGAACTTCCACCTCAGCAGTACTCACAGAAATGCACATACTTCGCCTCTTCCTGCTCTATTCTTGCAGAGGGCAGCCCAACTGTCACAACAAGTTGCAGTGTCGTAACAAGCTCAAATCAATTATCCTGCTTCTATAGGATAATTCTGAATCTTCTCACTCCAGGCCCTGTCATGGAAGTGGACTCTCTGAAGACATCTGTTAACATAAAAGCAAAGAACACCCGCAACACCCAATAGTGCATATAATATTGTTAATGAAGTGAAATCTGAAAGCTTACACCATCCCAAGGAAGCATTCAACACGAAGTCTGATGGTAGCCTTGTTTCCCCTTTCCTCACAGGCAATAAACTAGACAGCCAATAAAGCAGCTACCTTCAAGGAAAGATCCCCTCCTGCCTGTTCAAAGCCCTTTGAAAGCTCTCCCGGGAAGGTATGAGAACACAGAGAAACCTCCCACTCATGGGCACAGGCCAGAGACAGCTGCTAAGTGCTCTGAGCCTGCAGGGAAGAAAGTCTCACCTTTTTCAGCTCCAGTAGGCAATGTGGGACACCAGGCAGAGACAGCCCAAGAGGGGACGGCCACCTGTCTGCACACCAGACAGGAAACCCCATCCTTATGCCCACACTGATGTATCTCGTGGTGGTGGTCTTGTTAATGAGCACAGTTTCTCCTACTAATTGACAACCAAGCATGTGCCAGACCCCATCCAGGCTTCAGGTCACTAAATGTTGGGGCTGAGACTCAGGTCTCAGCTAACACCTGAGATGGGCAATAAAACTCTCCAGGAACAGAGAGGCAGGAGAGTTTGAGGCTCCAGTCAAAGAGCTGTAGGAGGACCTGAAACCAACCCTTTCTCAACGCGCAAGCTCAATGTGGCTGTGCCCTGACCTACCCTGGCACGAGAGGTGTCAGAAAGGAGATTAATGCACTCCTAACTCGGAAACGGAGATGCATCCATGATGGATCACAGGCTGACTCTGAAGCAAAAGGATGGGCTTTTCTTAATTTATAAGGCATGGAAGCCAACCTCCAGGTACTTCCAGTCCAAAGCATAGTTCTTTTTTTCCTGTTTAAGATCAAACAGTATGGTGTAATTCAAACCTACATCCTAGAAAGGTGAAGAGCAGACAGCCACACCAGCTGCTCAGGGCACCTGCTTCCAATGATCTTTCTCACACAAATAATGTCAGAAGATGAACATCTTATGTAAGCACTTATCCATCCTCATCCCTGATTGCACATCTTCTTTTGTCTGAGCTGCCACTCTATCATATGCCCCCTCAATTATACTGGATTTATTTTAGGCAAAATATGAAATAATGCAAACATCATATCAAATACTGCAGTGTAGTAACTTTTTTCTTTAACACTTTAACATCAGTATTTTCTTTTTTTTTTTTTCTTTTTTTTTTTTTGGCAGGATGAAACTGCAGGCAACCCATGTCAGCAACCAAATTAAAACAAGTCTTTCCAAGCAAAAGGTGTTCCTTCTAGAGACTCAGCCTCACTCATTACCTCCAGAGTTAATAGACTCCAGATTCTTCAGCTTTTGGGAGATGCAAGTTGACAATTTTTAAAGGAAGCCTGGTTTTTATTTATATACATCTATAAATAGACTTCATACTCTGACACAAGCATCTCCATTGCATGACAGAAGCTCTGTCTTTTGAAGAGAAACAGGATTTTGGGCAAGAGACTAGTGTGGATTCTTTTCTTTCCTAACTCCAACTCAAAAATGCATTTTCCCTTATCACACCTAGCACTGGAAAAGAGGGCTGCATCTGTCAGGTGCCTCTTACTGCCAGAATTGCAACTTGCCTTCTCCAGCTAGAGAGAGGTCTGTCAGTCAGAAGACAGTGATGCAAAGATACCATCAGGAAGGAAATGAAAGAGAGGAGCTTTGGAAAAGTGGGATTTTGTTCTTAGTAATTAAAAGTAGCATGAATTCCATACTGGCTCAAGGCACCTTTCCATCTAAGGGCAGAAGTAAGGAGAAGGGGAACGATACATGGCACAGCTCACTGCCAACAGATTGCAGAAATACACCTTCATGAAAATTGTAAAATATGAGCACATGGAAAACTGGAGGGATTAACAGTTTTAGCAAGGCCACACTATGTAAACAGAAGATATCAAGAAGAAAAAAAAATGCAAAAAAAAAAGGGGGGGGGGGCAAATGAATTTGAAGCTATTAGGGCTAAAGAACCAAGGCTTCCTGACTAATAGCAATGACTTGAACTACTTAACCATGAACAAGCCTCTTGAAAAAGTTATGCCCTTAAAGTTATTTACACAACAGCTGGGAGTCTTGATCTTGCCTGCCCTGCATCTTCTCTCCTCCAGCTGCAAAGCCTTTTATATCCTCAGTAGTTCTCCCCCATCTCGAAACAGTGAAAAAGCCCTGGTTGAAAACAAGACAGAAACGTAGAACACCGAAGAAAATGAGACCTGAGGCAATCAATTTAGGGCCCTGCTCGCCGTTTTCTTTGGCACGCTTCCCCTGGTTCTGAGCAGTCCAATGTACTTCTGAGGGAACACTGAGCGGCTTGACTTACTGGGGGGCAGGGAGAAGATGGTAACAAGTGGTTGTTCCTTTTACCTTGGCCGTAAATCTGAGTACAACACGCAGTGCACTGCATCAATTCCAAAGAAGTGCAGGCAGATATACAGCATGCTGCTTGCCCTGACCAAGCCATAGAGCAGCAGATTAAAAATAAGACTCTCTAGCAAGAGGTAAAAATACTCAAATCTGCTGAAAGTACAAGTCCAGATTTAAGGAGGTCTGAATTCTCCTAATTCTAGAAAAACACCACTACTAGCTTGACAGAGTAAGCCTGACCACAGATCCCAAACAGCTCGACAGCAGATGCAGATTACAGCTGTTTACGCAAGCACTTTTAAGGAACAGTGTGGTGTAAGAAGGCTATTCACCAGAATTAAAAAATAATATTCAAATCAGCTTAAACTGAATCTTCGATACAGGTAAAGTGGTACCTATAGGGGAAGAGAAAGAAATTCTGAGGAAGTCCAATTTCCCCCATCTGAACTATCCAGGAGCACAAACCCTGCAGGAGGTGATCCAGCCGCCAATGCCATGACTGCTTTTCTATAACTCCAGCAGATCTGGTAACAAATTACAAAATCTATGGGTTGTTTCATTGCATGTTTAGTGTTAAAATACTATGTTTTGACAGGCTTGTAAGAGGAAAGTTGAGGACTGACAGCAACTCCCCTAGTTCTCAGATAGGATTCATACCAAGAGGAACCACTAAGCCATCTGATGTCAGAAAACACAAACCACGCAGACCCTGAAACCTCCCTTTCTGCCACAAGGACTCGAGCTCAGCATTGCCCAAACAGCGAGATCAGGAGCGTGAACCGAGAGACTCACTAAAGAGATCATTCGTCTCTTTTTGTAGGATGTTTTTACTCAGGCCTGCCTGGAGCTCCCTAGTCAGGAAGGCAGAGGTACTCAACGCTGAAATTATGTAGCCATCAGCATTCACCATGAATCATTTGGTGTCAATCACAAGAGATTGTTTTTTTTCCCCTCAAGCTGAAAGTACACTGTTTTTCCTATGTGGGACTGTTTGACTATGTCTGGCTGACTTGATCATCACGAGGGATGAAAGCAGGATGGCTGATCAAGTACCAAAACGTCACTCAAAACCACTAGCATTTACAATTCAATCTCTGATCATTTATTTAACCAACTTCAGTTGTGAAAACTCAATTGTGCTTTAAGACAAAAACAAAACCAAAAAAACTCAAAAATTCTGAATCCACTTATAGAGATGAAAAAAATTTAAAAATATATAAACAATTCAGTACAAGCAACAACCTCGATAGAGGCAGGGAACATCTAGATTGCTTTTTCAAAGCTGTAACTATTATGACTGTTACCTCTGAGAATTAAACACAGCAGGCTCTCCAGTGTTTTGACCTCCAGTAGGTCATGTTCACAAGTCAGTGACTGTAAGAGCCAAGCTGGCATTCCCGGTGCCCACAACAATAGATCCAATTACTTCAACCAACAAGCATTAAAAAGCAAATCCAGCACATAAAGCTCCTATTGCTTTGTTAATTCAAATACATATATTTGCAGATATAAAGATGAGAGAACAGCACCCTTGCCACTTCTCTATGCTATACACACTCTGGTTTCTTAACTTTCCTTACACATTTTATCCTAATTTTCTTTTTTGTTTGTTTGGTTTTTTGTTGTTGTTGTTTTGTTTTGTTTTTGTTTTTGTTTTCCTGGTGTTTGCCTGTTTGGAAACACTTCACCCTAACTCAAACCAAAACAGGGCTGAATAAATTGATTCGATAACTATTTGTTTTGTGAATGTCATTCTTCCCACTGTCATTCACTGGAATTTTTCAGACTTGGCTAGCATAAAACCCCATTTTGTTCTTCTGTCAATTACAGATGCAGAGATTTAGGTGCTTGGTAAAAACAAAACAAAACAAAACAAAACCTCAAGCTTCATACTTACTACCAGTCACTCTTTTGAACTTGCTAAATAACCTGGCAGTTCAAATAATTCATTTAGAGGAAAAACAAGAAACAGGAATCTTCAGTAAGTAGACTGTTGAAGCCAATAAGTTAAAGTGCCAACTACCATTTCTAAGTTCAGGATTTACAGAATTTTATAAAAGGCAAAGAAAAAAAAGCACACAAGATTAAGCAATATCTACCAGGCACCCCAGCCCCAGGTACACTTGAGGAATTGAGTCTGGCTGCGATCAAATCTCAATGAAAACTCCTTCACAAGTACTCACCTTCCTTTCCCCTGTCCCGCGGCGTGGTGATGAGGTTTGCCTTCCCTCCTGGAAGCCCTGAAGACCACCAAACCTGGTGCCTCTGTAGGCTCCCACGCTTGCACCTCAGCTGCTATGCTGCCCAAGTATGCCAGCACTGGCTCGCTGTCGCACAACACAGGGAAAATGTTGCACCAAAATCCTCTATTACCAGTCTCCTAGACTGGCAGGAGGTAACACACAGCCTTCTCCAAAGGCCCACGGTTTTTTTCCAGGCAGACAGAACCGTGCTTGACAGCTTCAAAGTGGCCATCAAACTTCAAAGTGCCCTGACAAGCACAGACTTAGGGAGGCAGAGGAGCTGAATTGATCTGAAGGTGAGTCCAATATGCGGTTCAACTTGACTGTTAACGGGGAGGCTATTTAATGCCTACTTTGTGAATGGGTCTGTTTCCTTTAAATAAAGTTGTTTTAGGAGAGTCAAAGCAAAAATACCGACCAAGAGTAGACAACACTAACTGTGGAAGTGATACTGCCCGAGAGAAATGCGATGCTGCCATTTTTGCAGGGTTTCTAATTATGAATTATTAAGGACATTGTACAGTGACCTATTAATACAGCTAGAGCCCTTTGTTGCCCTATTATCAATAACAAACGGGAACTTTCAGTACTATTTTGGGAAGTGACCTTTCTACACAGCATTGTAGTGCAGCTAGAGCCAGGAACCTCCCAAGCTGTAATTCTAGCTCCACCATTGACTTGCTGTGTGGTGAGGGAAAGACGGTTTAACCTCTCAGTAGCTATTTCTTTTTCTGTAAAGTTGTAGTGACACTCGCCTACTCAAAGCACGGTGGAGTGCTTTACTGAGTTCAAATATTTGAACAGAGCTTTGAGGAAGCAAAATGCTAGATCAGTGTGACACATTGCTGCAGCTGCTTAAGGATTTTAACATGGCAGGAATTCATTTGCAGCTGGAAGAAATACTGAGCAAAGCTACAGGATTCCCTTTTCACAGGTGAGAATTTATAGCCACTACATTTAGCCTACAAGGCACCACCTAGTAACATTTAACTTGACAGTGATTTCAGCTACAGAGTTCCTCAACACACAACAAAAAAAGACTCAGTACTTGTTCCCAGCTACATGCCAGCAGAATTTGGGGTAATGTTAACAATTCACATGGTAAAATATAATGGCAAAAGATACACATAAAATAACAGCATGCAGAGACCACAGGATGAAAGTTACTGGGACCAGCAGAACACACAGTGGATACTCAGTTTATGCAGTCTGGTACATTTCAAAGGTCAAAAAAAAATAGTCGGGTTATAGGAAGTTACAGAGATTAAAAAAATAGAGCTGAGATTGTAACAACACCAGCTCTTTCTCTCTCACTCACTCTAAACAAATAAAAGTCATGACTAAATGAAGTCATGCTGGAAACACGAATTATTTAATTTGCTTTGGCGGAATACTCCTAGGTTTAACCCCCTCAAATTGTGGTAAAAGGTGGGAAGCAATCCGATCCATTCCCAAATTACAGGAACGTGCATAAACACACAATAAAACTACAGGAAGGCTGTACTCCCAACTTAGAAAAATGCACTCACTTAGCTCTTTTCCAAGGTGCAGGGATCAAGTTATTTTCAACATCTCACTTCTCTCCGGCCTCACTACAAAAGAAAAGGCTAGATACTGACGGAGTATTTGAGAATTGTCTAATAAATTCCTTTCATAAATTCACCAACAGCTTCTAAACAAAACCAACTTCATGGCTCGAGATCCTTCCCACTCATGGAAATTCCATTTCAATTTCTTTGTAATTAACAGCACAACCCATATCCCCAAATCTGCATCCCTGATCCAACAATTCTTCAGAAATAAAGCAAGTTCCACAGCGAGGAAGATTTAACCTGAAAGGCACAGTACCACACCCATATTTACATAAGGAAGTTCCCAGAGTGAATACTGTTCTTCCATCATGATGATCCTCAAATGCTCTCAAAAAATCTTTAGCTATTATTCAAAAGCACTTTATTTTACAGACAGACAGCAATATATTTGACATACTCTTAAGCATGACAGGGTTCAAGTTTTATAAGAATTAAATTATAGCAGTTACTGAAATCTATGTTTGAATTTAATATTTAATATGCCTCTACTGAGAGATTGCATTTACTGATTTTAATTAACAGTGCCCAGAGATAGCTTATCCAAGTTTGCAGGCTTGAGCTAAGGCAAAATTTTTAGATCTGGGCTATGGATCCATGGATATATAGAAAACAAAGGAGAGGAATACATATTATCTAGCCAGTCGCTGGGCATTGCACTTTGGAGAGAAAGAGGAGTGTTTCCTCTACCAGGCAGAGGTAGAGGAACTTGTTCCACTTGTGTGGAACACCCTGATGTGAACACCCAGGCCCCGGAGGTCACTTTTGCTTCCACAACTTACTCATGCAACATTTTGGAATTAATTTTCTTTTACCTGAAAACTTTATTAAAAAAAAAAAGTTTAAGTTTCATCAGTAGTCAAGAAATCAGGCAGGTGCTCAGGAAGCCTTTTACCACGTTACTACAGCTTACCCTCAGCTGGGGCAAAGGCATCCCCAAGGTGTTTGCCCCTGGGGAGGAGCTGCCGCCCCGGACGCAGCACAGAGCACGGCAGGGCCCAGCGCTGCCGCACAGCTCCATCTAAGGGATCTCTGTAAATACTGCAGCTGAGACATAAAGGCGGCAGCTGTTCCCAGCGAGCTTTCAGGTTCCCTGTCACGTTGGGTGTCCTTTAGCTCTCTCTTCATAAGAAAACTTCCTAAGAATTTTTTTTTTTCGCCTCTGGAAATCCCTGTCACTGATTCATCAAGAAGAATCTAGAAAATGAAGCTACTGCAAAGTTGGCTGAGGAATGATCTTCAAAATAAGATTTATCTCTGTCATTTCTAGCAATTTGCTTATCTCTGTTACAATTTCTTGGTAAGCAAACAAGGCGGTTTACTACAAAAACTCCAGATCTATTAAACTAAAAACCAGAATAGCTTTAATTCTATTCAGCTTGTGCAATACTTAAATCTGCATTTCACCTTTTTGATGCAATATTATCTTTCTTTGTAAGTTATACAAAGTCTTGTTTGTAAAATTCTTTTTGGTGTTTTTATGATGAAATCTACACGAGCAAACACCACACTAACTTGAGGATCCACTTAGTCCAGTCTTAATCTCAAACAGCAGCCAATAAAGAAAAAAATTGTGAAACCAAACCCATTGAAACTGTCCCACAGAAATGTTGTTGCACTTTAGACGCTAAGGGATGTATATTCAAAATGTTAGATGAGATAGATCTAGATTAGATTCATTTACAGGATCTGTGCATGTCTCCAGAGCAATGTTTTCTAAGATGAAACAGTTGGCAGTGGACCAAACAAGAATATTTTAATTATTCCAGTTCCCCTCTGAAATTTCCTGTCTCATTGCATATGAAATTTATTACCCCAAAAGTGGAAAACTGACTCACTAACGGGACAAAACTCAGGCGGCCTGCATTCTAGGACCCCTATTTAATCACACTTAGGCATGTGCTCAAATGCCATCCCTTCCTGATGTCAGGATGTAGAGAAACGGTAGCATTTCCAGCACAAGCAAATGCACAGCCAGGAATTGTGTGGAGTGGAAATGGGTGTGGGGAGCAGTGGCTGAAGCTGAACTGAAAGCCATGTGCATCCTGCAAGAGATGAAACTGAGCCTTCCTTCTTCAAAATGTTCTAATTCAGAAGAACTGATTAACCTTGGCACAGAAATAAAACATGCAGTGGCTTTTAGTTGTGCTAGTGCTGTACAGAAGGCATGGGCAGCCTGGTCGTTGCAGATGTGGAAATGACAGCACTAAGAAGTCTCACAGCAAAGACATTTTTTTTGCTTATAAGAAAATGACACGCTAATGGATAGGTAAAAGGAAAGGTGAAAGACACTAATATTTTAATTAAGCTTGAAGCATTAATTTTCAAATCTACTTAGATTCTACTGCCACTGCACACAGAAAGAACCAGTCAGGTATTCTGCATCATGACACTTGTGAGCAACAGAAACGATTTTGCTTTTACTGAAACTGTTTTTAAAAGCTTATTGATTTTGACCCAAGTTCATTCCTTCTCCTGTAAATCAGAAGTTGAAAATGTGATTTCAGCTACTTGCTTTGAATCCTGTAGATATGAAATACTAGCAGCTGTTGTTCACTAAACAGACAAATCACATTTGCAACTCAAAAAAAATCAAAACAACAAAAAACTACACCTGTTTTGGCAAACAAAATTTGCTCTGTTCAGCAAGCATGGGCATGGAAAGTCATTTTTCATGGTCTCAGGTAGCAGTCAGGATTTCCAGGCAGATCACTCTTTGTTAAGATTTGTGCAATTTGAAAAAAAAAAAAATCCAGATTTTTGTAAGAGAAACATTTGCAATCTAATTCGCATTCCTGTTCATATTGCTGTTTATTTCACTTCACTGAGCTCTGCCAGATGCCATACACTTGCCATGCTTTTGACATGACACACAGGAGAAACCAGTTCATTGTGTGGCTGCCTTTTCTGGAATGAGTATCTGATCTCAGTTGTGCAATGAGAGCACTATTATTCCTCTTCATGAACTTTAGGAGAGTGGGACAGCCATACAGTAAAGTTCCTCTTCGAACTTCAGAACAGAATGGACTCCTGGGCACAATGGGCTTCTGACACAGGTGCTGACCTTTTAATATGCTGGCCCATGCTGCTTAACTGATACTGTTAACCAGCTACCAACGAATACTGAAGCGTGGGTAGAGGGCAGAAGTCAGTAGCAGAGGTGAGGGGGAGGACAGATGAAAATTGACAGTCTGAGCTGGTATTATTTTCCACTTAATGTCTATGAGCATACAGATGTCTCTGGATCATAATATTTTGGGCAGAAAAAGTATACAAATACTTTAGATCTAGAATTAAACAACAAGCATCTGGGTAACAGTATAACAGCTCCTAGTCTAAGCTTCTGACATCATAAAGCATGTTAACTGCTGCAGTTTGTGATGTCACTAGAAATCCTTTGTCCAGTTAAGACTAACAATTTACGTTTTAGAAGTAAGGTGAAAAACACAACTTGATCCTTTCCCTTAACCTACAAGCCCTGCCAGACTTGATCAGAGGGGAAAAAACGGAGAAGTTGTCTTTACTCAGTGCAGATCTTTATTCATTTTCAAACACGCTCAATATCCCTTCTAGTTCAGTTCGTGAAATGCCTCCTAAAAGATGCAGAACAGAAAATTCTTAGCACCCTATTTTCCCCTTCCTCTATGGAATATTTTGCCTACTCCAAAATATTGGGAAAGCTTTTCCAAATAAGAATAAACTTTACTATGATGGGTGAAGTCTGCTTCTGCTGCCATGAGAGGAACGTCTGACATCACAGCCTGGGGACTAGCTCAGCTCCTTTTCCCTGTAAGTGGCAGAATATATCTTAGCACAGTTGGCTCATCTCTAAACTTCCCATCCTCGCCACCTTCCTAGGATGGTGCCTGTTTTCTTCAAGGGCTGGATGAGAGAGAGAGAGAGAGAGAGAGAGAGAGAGAGAGAGAGAGAACTAAAGGGCAAAGGCAATGAAGGGGTCAAGAAGAGATGGTTTGCCACAAATGCTGCTAGCAGACACTGAACAACGGTTTTGCATGACTTCAAAAATCCTTGTCTTCCACTGGTGAGCTCTGTCCAAGCCAAGGTTCACCAAGGTTACAGGAAAAGAAAAGGTTGCACTTCTGTTGATCAACGCTGCTAAGCAACAAGTCAAAAACTAACACTACTCGTCTCGTCTTCCACCAGTTGCAATTAGAAAACTACAAGCAGGATCTTTGTGTCATAGATTCAGGACTGAGAGAAACTTTTAGCAGTGTGACTCTAATGCTACAAGCCACACAATCACTGAGATAATCTTCTCATTATATCTACGTTACATCGCAGTCAGCCACAGTGCAGGTCAGCTCAGTACTCAGAATTTTAGGTTTAGGTTTCTTTCAATATAAGAAGCAAAACAAAAATAATGTTATTCATAAAACTGGCCAGGGATTATCTGAATAATTTTAAAAGGTAATAAACTAAAGCTATTTTTACACTATTCTATCAGTGAAAGAGATCTAAACGTAAGAGAAAATGAAGACAAAGAAAATGAAGACACATTAACATATAGCAGGTCAGTCACTTTGCTATAGTATTTTAGGGAGTAACAGAAAATTCATCATGAAGGGAAACTGAAAAAAAAAAAAGGTGCATTCTGAGAAGTAAAGCTTTTGCTTTTTGTTACAAGCAAACAAACATGTACTCAAACCACAAAGACTTCTGAATACATTGACTTCCCCCCCCAGAGCATGATTATAAACAAAATCACCTAGTTCCAAAGTACAATTGTCTATATTAGAGTAGTCCCCCTCAACAAACAAATCCAAAAGATAGAAAAGGGAATTGAATTTATCTTTTTTCTAAACGTCACACAGCAAACACTGTGTATCACATCAGTTTGTGAGGATTGCCAGTGAAATGTCTCAGATAATTCTTATGCTCTCATGAGAGAAAGAGAGTAGTAATTCTTGCTGTTCCATAATGCATCTTCTCCGTAAACTACCATGAATGTGAGCTCCTCTTTGCCTTGATTGTTCATCAGCTGAACCATACCTTGGTATGGCAGCAGGGAACTGAATATGTCTATTATACAGTACATTTAAAAAATGTACTGTAATTGCTTATGAGTTTTTCCTTTTGAAAAAAAAAATTGTTCTCAATTCACTAATTTTGTTCATGTTCTAATACGGCAGTGTGGAGGGGAGGGCTTATTTGTAAATAAACCGTAAGGAATATGACCACTGAGTATCTGACCTACTTTTTACAAGAGGAACCCTGTTACTAGTCAAACTGTACACTGTAGATTGTCCAAACTGTATGTTCCCAGGGAACACTCATTTTTCTTTAAATACACATTTTATCTACCCCTGTTCAATGATGCCTCAAATGATACCTACTTTAGAATGTCCAGCAGAAATAGTTTTGGAAGCACTAAGCTCTGTAAAAACATTTCTCATTTTATCTCGAAGATAATGTTACTTCTTGATTGCGCATCCAAGGGGGGAACAACAGAACAGTGAGCAAGAAAAAGTAAAGAGGAAGTAGGAGCTGCATAAGGTTAATAATAAAAAAATCATGTGTATTCTTTAGCTTTGCTCAACCCCTGCCCCCCAAAAATCTCAAAACCCACAGAAAGACATCTAGCACACTGCAGATTCATAAATAAGCAACATACACGAGGAGAACAGAAAGACTGAACAAGCATGTATAACAGGAAGCAATGAATTTACAAAAAGGTGAAGGCAGATTAGCTATCAAGGAAAAGTTTTCTACTAAAAGCAGGACATTACAGCAGTACAGTAGTCAAGAAGGGGTCACTGTGTCCTGTCACTGAAGACAGATTAGATATGAAAGGAATAAGTCACACAGAGTATGAACTTGCTAAGAGCATTTTTTCAACCTTAAGTAACATGGCCATAAATATACATGGGGATCAGAGTAAAGACTACTGAACTGTAACCCTTATGCTCTACTGACCTGTTTCAGAGTCCTGGGTAAATCACTTGATCTCACCACACTTGTTTTCCCAGCTGTGAAACAGCAGCAACAGCTACTACACAGGGACCTGGGGAAAAGTTTCACACTTACATACAACTGCAAGACTTCACAGGACACAAGAGCTTGTGCCTCTGGAAAGTTTGTTCTTCACCTCCCATACCAATCTGTCTAACAGTTCATCATATCTCTAGCTACAAACAACCTTGCTATTATTTTCTCATGCAGTTACATTATTTTCTTATACTGCTCTGCAGTAGCTGTGGTTTTAAACGTTAATGTGAAAGTAACTTAACTATAGAAACTAGAGAATGAGTCAACATCCTACTCAACAGATTGGTTTAACTATGTTTTTTTCAGAAGCCTGTTTACTTGAATGACAATGTTTTAGTGCATTTTACCCTATTTAATCCCACAGAGTTAGAAGTGATGAGCTGCAAATGCCACTTCCCATCTGAAATACTGAATTGTTTACTAAATTCTAGCCCACTAGCTCAAGCTATGCCGTCCTTTTGAAGACAATGCACTTCCCCATTTTGTTTACGTCAGTGAAGACATAAACAAAGCTGCAGAACTAATTGAACAGTTGGCTTCAAAACGTTTCGTGGCAATATTTTACCAGCTAGAAAACAAACAAGTTGATTCTTACATGTGAGGCTCAGCTCATAGTTCACGCAGTACAGCTTTTCAATTTGGTAGAGGAATCACTGAAAAACAAAGCAGGGACCCTTATCTATCACGTCATTTCTGAAGATCCTGTTCAGTACAAGGCACTTCTCTGTCTACTGAAGGATGAAACACAAATGAACACATAAAGAAGGCAAATCTAATTTTCATTCAATGCTTTCCTTTAAGAGGAAAAAGGAGCTGAATGAAAAGTAAAACTTGCTTAAACCATTGTACTATCTTCTCCTAAGAGTTCATTAGTAAATTAACTATACTTCAAAAGTGGCAACAAAACGAGAAAATAATGATGACCCATGGCTTGAGTAGATAGACAGATCTGCGTTCAGAAAACAAATCTTGAAGAAGTTGTAAAAGGTATTCTGCTAGAGCAGCCTTTATTTAAACAAAGCCACAGGTTCTATTGTACTTGCCTGATGGCTCCCATACAGCAGACAAGGAAAACAGCAGTCCCTAACAGAAAAAGTAACGACAATAGTGAGGGTTTGATCTAGCAGATAAGCACAAATAAGGTCACCTTAAAAACTTTCACCTGAAACAAATGGACTACCAAAAAGTTTAGAACTTACCAGTTAAAATGCTGCTGCTGCTCTTATTAATTCATTTTCCACCTGTCTTATCCTCTACTAGGTACCATCAAAATACAGTTTATTTTTAAAGCTGAGAAGATGAAAGACATAGCTTTTGGTTTGGGGTACTTTCTGTCATATTCGATAGAAACCTAAACTACTTTTATATAGAAAAAAAAAACAAACTTTTTTTCACAACACAGCAAGGTAATAATCAGGTGACTGTGCTTCTGGCACCCCGTGAACACTCCTTCAGGTACTTTTACATAACCGATTGCACCAATCGTAAATTACTCAGCTGGGGTGCAAAGTTTAAGAAATGGGAATAAAGGTGGTTAGAGAATTGAAGTTCTGACAATCTATGTGGTAGAAACCACTAATACCAGCTACGCTGGTACCAAATTTCTTAAAAAAGAAATTTCTCAGCTACACTTCCTGCAAAACACAATGCTCTTTGTTAGCATTTCACGGCAAATATACAAGGGGATCCTTGCTATAAATTGCAAAGTATTTTTACTTTATGCTGCAGTTTGCTTTTTACTTTCTGGTCATTATTCATATTCTCAGAGTAAAAATTATGTAGACAATAAAACAGAAACCATCATACAATGGGAGAAATAACTGACATGCTAGCACTGAGGATGGAGGCTTGTTCTGTACTGTTTAATTTATGCCACTTTGACAAACGAAAGGAAAAACATCCTCAGCATTTTCAACAATCATTCGTCTTTTCTGATAGTTGCTAAATTGTACCTATGCAGGAATGAAAATTCTGAAACGCAGAGGTCTACCAAGAATAAGAAAACATAGCTGGGAACACAACATAACAATTGGTACTGGGGGAAGAGAAAAAAAAGTCTCCAGAAAAAAAAAAAAAAAAGAAGGAAAAAAGAAAGAGGATCAAAGTATACCAATTCATTGCTACCCTGGAATTGTCTGAAAAGTTCAGACTCAGGTCGCCAGAACTCAAATGTTGTGTGAAACATACTTCTTAGGAATCCAAATAGGTAAAACTAAGCTTAAGTAAAAAATGAAAGACCGTCCCATTTAGTATGTGTACAGAAAATCAGGACTATAAAAATCATCACTTCCAATGCTTACTTTTTATGTCAATTCATGTAAGCAACAACAGACTCATAAAATTGCCTGCTATGTTACTGCTTTTCTGTCAGGTCTCCAGAAACCAGCATTTTTCCATTTTACTCTTTGTATTTAGTAGGTAGCAAATGAACCCTGCTTTCTAGTTTATGGATTATTATTTCAAAAGAAATTCAAAAAAAAAAAAAAAAAGTACTTTTGGTCCTAAGTAGTCATGCCTTCTACAGGACAGGAAATAAAAAACACTGGGCATTTTGTTTATATCTGAAAAACTTCAGTCAAATCAAAACCTCAAACCACTATTACTAGAGATAATTATTCTAGCATAAAAACAGTTGCTGTTAAAACATTGTGGATGGCACTGGCTCCATTTGATGCCTGAATTTTAAGAAGTCTAATTAAATTTTTCTTTTGTATGCAAATATCTATTTAGAATCTGGGATGGTTAAAATTCCCTTCTCCTAGTATACAGTAGATAACTATAGCTTCCAAACAGCGATCGAACAACACTATACTCCATTTATATGCACGCAATTTATTTAAAACTAAGACTGTGGTCAGGTGCTACCAAGGGGTCCAATGTTCTTGCAGTCACTCAAGATGAGGAAGGAAAAAGCAATCCATATTGGCAACAGCTGATACTATATCAGAACGGAAAGTTGCAGTGCCAACCGGCTCTAAGATGGTCCCATAAAGAAACTCTGCAACACCAAGCTTTTCTCTCCCACGCTCTCAAAACCAGCCATGTTTTGACACAGGCACACATTTTTGACCAACAAATCCACGGTGTGTACAGATGGGAGACTGAGAAGAAATATGCTTTTGTCCAAATATCATCAGTAATAGTCTGTTTGCATTTGTCATGATCTTTGCACATACAGGGTCCTACAGTATTTTTTGCCCAAATATTTTTTCCCCAGTATTTTTTTTTTGCAGAGTATTGGATACATATTCCATTAATGTCTGTTGTAGCAAAATATTTGAAACCACACATAGAAAAACTGTATTTAATGTTTATGTTTACATGAAGCACATAGCAAGAACACAGTAGAATATGTTTATAGACCATCTTTGAATGCTTTCAGCAGTAGGTCAGCTGCCAGCCCAGGAGACAAGACACCACTAAGAACTTTTTCTTCTAGAAGTGGAATCTTATCCTTGACTGCCAAGTGACTCCGGAAATGTTCCAACATATTTTCTTGGATGAGATTCCACATCCACACTTTCTGCTGTTTCCGTCGTTTGGCAATCAATTCACCACTCGTGAGCACGAGGTCACGAAACTCTGTCATTTTATCCCACATATCTGAGATACCTTCTCCAGTTTTGGCAGAAATACGCATTACCTGTTGGATTCAGAAGAATTTTTAAAGCCAAGTAAATACTGGGCTTAAGGGTTCAATTTCTGCATCAGGTAGACTGCTTGAAAATTAGGAAATGCGGAAGGCAAGCTTGCCTCAATATGCTCACCCAAAGCTGCTCAAAGCAGTTTTGCGCCACTCGCCCTTTTTCCCCCGTAAAGAATAAAAAAAAAATATCTCAAAATGGAGATTCTACCAACAGACCCTGAGATCCATGGTATTTGGGATAAACAGGCTTTGCCCAACTGCTTGTATAACAAGTAAGAATCATTTTAAGTGAGTACTTTAGCTAAAATGTACAGCGTTGCTATTTTACTTAAATGTAGACTTAATTATATATTCTGGTAGACACACTCTGATAGCTACCCTTCTGCACTTAAAATATTCCAGAAAGGAGGTATTTAAACTTCTTTTTGGATACGCTTTCCAGACTAGGAATTCATTTTGCCAAAGTATTTCAGGCATCCAACGTGACCTTTTAAATGGAACTATATTAAAAAAAAAAAAAAAAAAAGTCTCTCTCTCTCCCTCCCTCTAAGTCTAGTGGATAAAGTCCCTACACATCAATATTTTCTTTCTGCCAGTAGTCAGACAATGCTATCATTGAAACAGAGGCAGATTTCAGATAACCTGCTTAATTCACTGATCTCAAACAGGTGTTTTGGGTCACATTTATCAAGCTGAACAAATAAGTATCCAGATCTATCGGTTGCTACTAAATAGTGATGAACTAAACACACAGACTGATGAAAGGCAAAAAAACATGTACCACCTATATGAGTGTTAAAACAATACGATCCAGCAACAAGAGGAATCAATAAAGTAAAAAAGTAGTGTTTTGGTGGAGATGTATTTGTTTACATCTGTAACAACTCACAGTGTTAAAAATCTTATCTGAAACAAGAGAGATTTCAGTATTAGAAACTCTTCTGCACTAACTCTTCAGTCACTGAATTTCACATTACAATGACTAGGACCTCTAATCAGATCTAGAAACAAACCTGACAAAATAATGGCTAAACCTCAGGCAGCCCGGCTGACTTAAACTTAATTCAATGGGTCAGTTTTAAGCAGCGTAGAGCAAACCTCATTTATATACAAATACATAAAAAGAGTGAGAGTGTGCACACACTTACATTACTACTGAATCTTTTCCTTAGTAGTTTACCTTTACCTTTTAATATATAGAATAATGCACTAATACTAAAGGCCCTCAGGATGAGAATCCCAATAATCTAGATACTGTATACACCAGTAGATGAAATTATCTTGCACATAGTAACTTTCATTACACTAGAAATTAACAACAAACTATCAAAAAAAAAAGCAAAGAATTGAAGGAAACAGGAACAAGTGAAAGAACAAAGATAATCATAGGTTTGAATTATGAAAAGGGGAGAAATAGCTCATGGGACGTTTTAAGATATGCATAACTTACAGAAAGCACAACACGTTATCACTACTCATGTTAGAAATAGGTCTGCTAGTGCTGAGATTGTAGCTCAGGACAGAAATCATGGGCGTAGCACTGTGGCTTTGCATAGTGTTTCATGTTGCACACCTTGAGATCAGAGGTGAAATAGAAACAGCAGCAATTAAGTCTCTAGCACAGTGTAAAAAAACTAAGCAACGGAACTAAGCTTTTTATAAAAGAGCTCAAGGAATCTAATACAGCTAGGTGAGACAATAGCAGTCCTAATTCATTCAGCACTTTTTCTGGGAAAACAAAACAAAACCCCAACAAAAATACCACAGTGAAGTACACACACCTTTGGTCTCCAAACCTTTGAACGCTTGCGAAGCAGCTTCATAGCACTAACGTATTCAGCTTGTATTCTCCGTGCAGGCACAATTAAATCACCATCAGCTTTATTTACAGCAACCAGATCTGCCATCTCAATTATACCCCGTTTGATACCCTGCACAGAACACAGAGAGAAATCATGAATACCCAGAATAACTGACACACCAATTTAATCACAGAAAGCAGTTCAGGAAAGCTCTGTTCACTTCTGGTGGCTCCTGCTAGTGGGTGGGTGGGCACGCTAGTCATGCAACAGTAGTACCAATCGCCTCTGTCATCACCATTTATTATTCTGCTTTGATGCTGGGACAGTAAACATGGATATCAGAGTTTACATGAGAACCTATTTTACGTGTAGAGACTTAAGTTTTACCAACATATGACCATGTTTGCAAAACAAATTATATTGATTTGTTTTCTTGTAATACAAAATCACTCCCAATAAATCACATATAACTAGTAAATAGGTCGTAATAAGTCAGAGAGTAACAAACTCTTACATCCTAGTATTTCCAAAATCTGGAAAAATATCAGATCCCATCTGTGCAATAAATTGGTAAGACACTGAAAAGACTCCAATTGCAGCAGTGTAATTTACAAAATGCTACTGATATGGACTTCCTGCACAGACAGATACCACATCTTAGATTTAAATTTCTCTTTTAAGTGTTTCCTAGGACTAGAAAAGAGAAGCTGGAAAATACCTGTAATTCATCTCCACCCGCAGGTGGCAGCAGTAATACAAACATATCAACCATATCAGCTACAGCAAATTCTGACTGTCCCACACCTGAAAAATTAAATCCAGAGTTCACCATTTATGGCAATCTTTCACAGCTACATTAATGACAGCACTAATAACAGCTCACAGTAGTGCACCATCTTTCTGATATGAACAAAACCCACTAATCACAGAATCACAGAACGGTTTGGGTTGGAAGGAACCTTAAAGACCATCTAGTTCCAACCCCCTGCCATGGGCAGGGACACCTTCCACTAGACCAGGTTGCCCAAAGGCCCATCCAGGCTGGCCTTGAACACCTCCAGGGATGGGGCCTCCACAGCTTCTCTGGGCAACCTGTTCCAGTGCCTCACCACCAATAAACAAAGACATCATGGAACATAACATTCCGGTGTTTTTACAAAATCTACGGGCCTACAAAACTGACAGAATGGGCATGGAGTTTCATCCAGTGACCATGTATGAAAGCATAAGCAAAATCCAAGATGAAAGAAGACAAAGTATGTAGTTAGCGACACACCCGATTTAGATATCACAGCAGGATAACAAAGAAAACCCTAAGCACATACCTACTGTTTCTACAAGAACGACATCATAGCCTCCTCCTTCACACAGCAGAATGGCTTCATTTGTGGTCCTTGTTACACCTCCTAACGTCCCTCTGGTTGGAGATGGTCTGATGTATGCATTCATGTCTCTTGACAACTCAGTCATCCGTGTTTTATCACCCAATAGAGAACCTTAAACATTTACTATTAAGTTATTTCGAATACGCAAAACAGCCGGACTTTCCTTCCCTGTTCCCCGCCCCCACCAAAATGAGGTAGAAAAAGGTAGATTTCTTGGAGGAGAGAAGTCATATAAGAATATTCCAATAACAGTTGTTCAAGACTTTGCTCAGGACTAGGAAGTTACTGTCTGGCTATTCTGCTTTTCAGAAGCTGGAAAGGTCTGACAAGCAGACCTCATTCCTACCAAATATGAAGAATTTGTTCTAGGTCAGAATGGATTCTGCAGTTCCTGAAGAGCTCTTTTTTAAGCGCTGTTAACTAATCTTCACTGTTTCTTTCCAAAGAGACAAATCTCTACTTCTGATTCCAGTATTTTTTACTGTTGTTTTTTTGTTTTTTAAGAAAACTTGGATGCATTCCTGCTTTCCTACTATTCATACTGAATTTGATTTAAAGTTTGTGAGACCTACATATATAATACACATTCCAAAAGATTAGATGCTCAGTTCATATAACTGGTACAGTCTTGGCACCACATTTTGCTATTCTACTCATGTGTCTTGAACGTATACATACAAGAACATACTCTTTTCTTAGCTCTAAGTCATTGCAGTGCTGAAATTTGTTTCTTTTAAAATAGTTACTTTGCAGCATCTTCTATAATAGTGTAGATACTGGAAAAAGGAATGATGTTCCTTGACAGCTGCCCATTAGAAAATGATTGAAATCAAGGTTCTATTATTTAAGTCAGAAATATCATTCATCAAGCCTGGTTAGCGTAGAATTTCCCTAAAAGTCTGAGTGGCACAATATAGCCACACAGTTTTGAAGACTCTCAAACTTAAAAAAAAAAAAAAAATTCACCAGCCCATGCTACAAGTCAAACAATCAATGATACTGCAAGCAGGAATGATACTGCAAGCAGGAGACCATGACACTGATACGGTCAACAGAAATCTAGAAATTCTTAAGAATTAATGAATATTCCCTAATCCATCTTGATATATACATTTGGATTGCAGCATCTTCTAAATAGTTTTAAATTAGCAATTGCTTCCTGCCTAGTGATCAGCACTATGACTTTTGAAATTTAAGTAGAAATGAATGCTCTTCTACTCCTTAATTCACATGGCAATAAGTAAGTAAAACTAGGGAGAAAACAGTGGCTATCTAAAGTTTCAGACAAATAAAATGTAAAGCGGCATTCAAACACTGGAAAAGAGTAAACCTGACAAAATTAGGACACTGATACATAATTCTCAATGTCATATTGCATGGGGAAAGAAAATGAAAAAAAAGATACAATATTATTTTTTAATATTTTATTTTTATAGGCCCCCCAAATTTTCCTCCATTTGCCCCAAAGAGATACTCCTACATTTGACAAGGTATTAGAAACCTGATTGAAACATTAAGTCCTACTTACCACCACTTGTACTAGAGGAAGGGTCTACAGCCAACACGGACACTTTGTGTCCTCTTTCAGTAAGCATTTTCCCAAAGCATTCTATGAAAGTTGACTTCCCAGCACCAGGAGGACCAGACAACCCTAAATAATCACATTAGGAAAATAGGAAGAAAAAATATCTTGTTAATCAAATAAATATTACATCATGTTAAACTAAGTCATATTTATTCATATTGTTCATTGTGTATTGTTCATTGCGTAATATTAATTCATATTTAGTTAAGTGATTAAGTTAATTCATATTTTATCACAAGATCACAACAAAGGCAAACGAAAGGATGTGCCACAACCGATACACCCAACTGCGCAGTTGCAACTGACTTGAAACACTCCTTGGTTCACCCAAGACAGCAGTGCTCACTTCACCACCCCTCATCCTACCTATACCATTTTGTTTATCCAGCCTTATTTCCTTCCCTCCAAAGAAATTTATCTATACTAGCTTATATTACAAAACTTTAATAACACCCTAAAACTGTATTTTTCAGATTTACTATTATACAAGAGATACTTTAGGAGGAAAAGCCCTTACCTTGAAGGGCTGGTATTTCAAAAATTGGGCAATTTGTTTGCATCTCAAAGCATGTAAACTAAGATTAGCTTGAAAACCTGCACTAAATAGTTCTCATTCCCATGCCAAAGTTCTTGTTCTTACTACCTTTGTACACACACGAGAGATGGCAGCTGGGCATGACTGAGTTTACTAGTCCAACTCTTTGCAAGGGAAGAATGTTTTACAGTTTCCAAGAGAACCAGGTTCAACTCTCCTCAGATGAAAAGCAGGTTGCTTTAAAGTAATGCCATAAAGTATGAAGGTACATATTTTTCCTTTTATGGATTGGTGAAATGATTCAGGAGGCACTCAAGAAAACACCTACTTCAGGAAAAGAACAGGTCTGCTTAGCTACATCCTTCCCTGTTTAAGTGCTGATGACAGATGTATCAATCTGCTAATTACCTAACGTTTCAGCTCATAATATATGCTAAACAAAACAAAACAAAAACACACAACCACCACTGTCCCCCAACCACTCAGGAAGCATCAGTTATCTCTACAGTTTTTTCAAGAACGTTTTCCAGCCCAAGCCGTAACTCCTCCGGACAACAGAAGTGATCTAGATTAGTTATAAATCACAAGAAACCAATGATGCAACACTATCGACCCCAATGTTTAAAGAATAATAGCAATAACGAAAGGCGAATGCTGTAATTCTGTCAAAGCAACTACTGGACAGACATAAAAGGACTAACCCACTCTAAAGGCAAGCGGCTTTCCTTGATTTAACTTTTCTTGTTCCCTGTGGTAGGATAATACCTTCTGAAGGAGCACCTGGGCTATTTTCTTTTTCCTAGTCTGAGTTGATTCTACCAGTGTAATGCCTTCAGCTAAACAGGCTCTGTGGCCCTGGATGAGTCCATTGTAAAGTCTGTCTACGAGTGCTTTTTCTCTGTCAGAAAGTCCCTCTGTTTGCCGGTCAGGGGCAGCTTGAAGACACAGCTCTCTCTTCAAATCCTTTGATGAACATATCCGATTTGTGTGATATGGGTGCACTGGTATAAGAGACTCAATACACAGGAAATCCGATCTGGAAGCAAAGTGAAAGTTCTTGAAACAAGCTCTTCTAAAGAAATAATGATGAGGGAATCTCAGCAGTACAGATGGGATCTTCATCTTGTTCGGAATTAAAAGCACCAGAGGTATCTGTTCACTTCTGTTTGCAGAAACCCTAAGCAGAGAGGAAAAACATTTTTACTTTCTTCAAAGTACTCAATGCTCCTGTAAGGACTCAAATGATACTTAAACACAGGTGCTCATTAGCTGTTATTTTATCCAAAGCTACCATTTTAAATGCAAAAGATGGCTCTCTCTTCCCATGGAAAATAGAGCAAAAAAATGTTATGGAATCTTCAATAGCACAGCATCACTTTATTATCATACGTAAAAAAAGACGACATTTTTATAAGGAAGGAGATAAATAAAAAGCACTTTTAAATACGACAGCATCCAACAGCACACACGCTACCTCAAAAATCCAGGAACAAACAAAGCAAACCAACCATCAGGCTTAATGAATGCAGCACATGTTCTACTTTCACGGGTGCGGGGTTTTAAAAACCCTTATACAGGACGAGCTTTCTGCACCTTATTTCCAGACAAGAAGCGGTCACGACGCAAGAACGTTTAGAAGCTAACTGCGGGCGCTGACACCTCTCTGAGGACAAACGCAAAGCATCAGCACCGGCAGCCTCCGGCACGCTCTCTGGGCCCCCTCCGACCGACCTCAGCACCAGCCAAACCCCTTCAAGTTGCACTCATCTGCGCGGGCGCCCACCTCAGCAGCTGCCCTCCCGGAGCCCGGCAGGTGGCCTCTTCACACCAGCGGCAGCTACCGCCGCTTTCGGCAGCCCCGCGGCCGCCCTCGCCCTTGCTGCCGCGGGGCCGGGAGGGCGCTCACCCACGCCACCCTCCGCCTCCAGGGGCGGCCGGGGACCCCGCTCCCTCCCGCCCGCCCCCCTCAGCCCCGTCCCGCGCGCGCTGCCTCAGGGGCGACGGTTAAGGGGGGCGCTGCGCGCCAGCCCCCGCACCCACCGGTGACCGCCCCACCCCGGGGAAGTGACGCTCTCAGGCTGAGACGGAACCCGCGGGGCAGGGCCCTGCGCTGAGGCAGCGGCGCCGCGCATGCGCCGCAGCGCCCCTTCCCGCCCCGCTGCGGCCGTTGCGGCCGTTACGCGGAGTCTCGCGCGGGAGAAGCGGAGGGGCGGGACACGCTTTGGGGACAGCGAAAACGTGCAGCAGCAGCAGCCGCACCTCTTCACGTCCTCGCCGTGGAGATGCGCTCGAGGGTTGTGCCTGGTGCCTCCCTACGTATGCAGGGTTCCCGGCTGACAGAGTTAACAGTGCCTCGGCCCTGTCAGTGTAAGGAAGGATGCTGCAAAGCCTCACTTAACTCCTATTCTGAAGTCTTTAAAACGTCAAATTCGAATTTGCACCTAACCTTTTAATAGTCCCCGCTTTCATTTCAGATACAAAGGAAGAAGTGCTTAACCCCCCAACTGTTCATTAAATCATACTTCTTTCTAGTTTTCATTTTGCCGAAATAAGCAACCATGACTTTCTTAGTTTCCTTTTTTTTTAAAAAAAAAAAGATTGTTATCTTACCAGCCTGTTTCTGCACCAGTTCCTGTTAAAACAGATGCATTCATTTTTAATAAACAGAAATGAACACAATCTGCTACCTGAGCTGCTGCTAGTGCCTTATACTGATACTAATACAATTCTGAAAAGAATACTAGAGTTGCTCACAGTGCTATGTACGTGGCAGTGCAACTGCTGGACTGTATGAAACAGCACACATTTTGTTCTTAACTGCCAAATGCACAATTTAATATCGTCCCTATTACTCCAGTCCATATGATGATTGTACACACAGAACTGAACAATCCACACTCTCCTTACACAACACGTGCAATTTTACGTCCCCATCAACATGTGATGAAGCCACAGCACAAAGAGACAAGAATTATCATTTCAAAATAGCCTTGTGTAGTATCTCTCTTTAGCCAGGTCTTTATTCCGCAGTCATCATGAATCGCTATCACTTCTTCCTTAAACAAGCTTTCTGAGGCTGTTTCAAGTGCTGTGCTTAAACCTAGACAGCACATCTCCACTATTAATAACAGCAACAACAAAGCAATTCTGCTATGGTTTCATCACAGATTGTTGATCCTGCATTTCATTCCACTTCGTGTGCTTTCGTCTTGAATGCCTTTGTCCTTGACCTTGTTGCAAGGACTAGATGAACAGGGACACAAAATTGCACGTTTCGTCAGCTCTGAAGAGGAGAGTGGATTGTTCAGTTGTTGGTGTACGATCATCTTGTGGACCAGAATAGGAGGAATGATATTAAATTGTACATTCAGCAGTTAAGAAAACAACGGGCTATTTTATACAGTTCATCAGCTGCATTGCCAATCTGATATGACCATGAAGAAGCGTGTAGGTGTTTTAGAGTACTTTTCCTACAAGAACCATTTCAAGACACTTGCACACTGATGAGGCTCAACTGGGAAATCCTAGTTCAACTGGGAAATCCTAGTTATTCAAATCACCTTTTTCCTCCCCATCATCTCAACTCCAATCTTAATTCTCTTTTCTCCAAACTCTATAGTCCCCAAATGTCAGACTTCCTATTGAACTGTAATGTATATAGAAGCGTTCTTTCAGTATACTGGAATAGAGATTGTGCAGGTCTCTTACATCCGTGCACCTTTTCTGCATCTCTGATTTTATATTACTCTGACCTCATCTAAAACAGGCAAAGTACTTCCTTAGAAGATGGACCATATCTTGAGTCTCCTTGATCTACATTCTGTCCTATGATAGTGTTCTCATGTTTCCCCTATGGTCACATACATTAAGAGACCAAACATGCATCTTTTTGGTCTTTATTATACCCAACCCAATGAATTTTGGTCAGTCTCACTCGTTTTGTGCTTTCTGACCTCCATACATACAGAGTTCTCCCGGCTCATGTGTTTCTTTACCCAGTTATTAATTCACATAACATCCTAGCTGAGGTATTCAGGATGGTTCTTCAGTAGCTTCCAACAGCACTTCAGCCTCATGCTTACTTCCTTCTCATTCTTCTGTGTTTGTTTTTATTTCAAATGTAAGTCATCTTACTATTGTGTTCCCTCTGCTTCTTTTCCCTAGGGATGTTAGAATAACAAAAATGTGTATCCCATAGTTACCATCAGTCTGCAAACTTGTCCAAGATTTAAGGCAACCAATCTGATCTTAACCTCCTTGCTGCAAATCTACCCCAGATGGTTAAGAACACTGTCCTGCTCAGTACTCACGTAATGGCAGTCTTCCTTCTGAGCCAATATTATACCAATCATGCTATAAAGTGTTATAAAGTATTGTGCCATGGGGTAGGGGCATGTGGGGATGCACAAATCTTTGGACAAAATGTGCAACTGAATCCCAATCATCACAAAATAATAGAAAAATAGACTTCTGTAACTTCTCACAACACAAACAGTATTACCATTAGCATCTTTGCCATCCATTTGCTCTTCCTTTCTTTGGCAGCACTCCAATTTCCACTGCTCTGCTCACCTCCTCCTTAAGTCCTGAAGCAATCTTTGTGTACATTATCACCACAATATTTAATACATTCATGGAAAAAGCTATAAGCAATGTGCTGCAAACGCACATAGGAAAGTAAAATTCTCTATGATCTAAATGAAAAAATGTTAAGAGGAAATTACAACAGGACAAATAATTGACGAAATTAAATGAACAGCATCAGCTTGAAACTCACCAGCTTTTTCATGAACATATAAAGATATATTATATTACATATACAGATGTAATTTTGCTGTAACTAGGAACTACCTCTATTGGTCCCTCCCTCCGTTTGTTAAACGGAGGTTTTACTTCATCACTTCATTCTCCCCCTGCGAGGAGAAGAAGGCTCGGCCGTGCTCCCAAATCCCTCTCTCCGCTATGCCTTATTGCTAAATGAACTTCTCACTCAGGAATACAAATTCAGTGGCAATTCCTACGCTGAGTACTCAGAATGCACTTGCAGCGTAGCACCAGGTCTTTCTCTGCTCCCCCCCTCAGCATTTCTCCATTCTGCCTCTAATAGTCCACCCTCCTTACTTTCAAATCCATGCTTTTGGCTAGTATGATTACAACCAGACTAGTGGTTTTATTGCTATTATAAGCAGTTCAAGAAAAATAAAATCATACTCCTCAAACTACATTAAAAATTTTGGCTGACATAACATAAATCCAAACTCAGTATCCAAACTCTATCAGGCTCCTTCCTGCGAACACTACGCACCTGTCCCCCAGCTCCCAGCAACCAGCATTGCAGCGCTTCCCTTTTCGTGGCTGTGAGCCAGACATGTTGCATCTCAGTGCACAGGAGGAATGAGGGGTTCTCCTTCATTGCAACCTGCCACTGCTGACCAGAGCAACAAACCAGTGTTTATTTGTGGTGCAGGTTAAATCCTGCCTGCATGTCAGTTATAGGCGAATTACAGAATAACTACAGGTCCTACTACAGTACCGACTGAAACTATAGTGGTGACTGAATGACCACCTGTCCTTTATTTCAGAGGATACCCCTCAATTCACTTCAGTTCTCACACAAGCAGAGAGAAGACTGAACCAATCTGAGCTTCACAGAGGAACACTAAGCAAGGTACCTGCTGACTACAGCCTTATTTTCATTACAGGGCAGTAGCCTTTAAATAAGAACAGTCTCAGAACTTTAAACAAAAAATTCCTTCAACATCATTTTAAAGATAATTGGACACCTGAAAAAAATAGGAAGCATATTCACATCTGAAAGTTCACTCGTTTAAATGTGTCATGAGCTCAGGCCTCAGGTTTTATATTCATGACTCAGGCAAGGAACGAGCATAAAAGCAGCAAATCTCCCCAAAGGCTCATTAACAGCTCTACAAGCAGGTGTTTGCTGCTTAGGGCATCTGAAGGTTTTAGGACAGAGCAGCAAGTGGGCTTTCTTGCTAGGTCTGGAGACAAAAGCCTTAACGCAACTTTCCCAGTTCAGCAGCCTACAAGTAGGGGACAACTCCCAACAGCTGAGCAGAATCACTGTACCCATGCTGCTGTGGAGCTATAAGGTTGTCAGAGCTGTTAGAGCTGCCTGGTGAACTTGGGAAAAAAGAAATTTGCTCTCTGAACTTTGACGGAGACCTACAAGAGAGTATCTAAAGAAAGAGGAGGAAAAATTCATCTTAAATCACTATGGTTTATATTTGTGTAACATTTTTTATAAGCAAGGGAGCTGAAGTTTCTTCACAGAACTTTATAGCAGTGACTTCAACATTTCTTTTTGGTATGAACGGAGCAATGACTGCACATTAGTGAGAAATGACATCAGCAACTACTGGAAAGTTTTCTACTGCTTATGCAGAAGTTTTTCAACTGTTCACGATGAACTGCCTGATATAAAATTACATGTAAAAGGGACAGAAGAAAAAGTTGATCTTCTAAAACCAATTATGTTCTCTGTGAATGTTCACATTTCTTAGAAAATAACTACACGGGCAAAAAAAAATCATACTAATTCATATAGACTAATGGCTGTAAAAGCAAATTAAATAATGTTCTCCAAGACTGATTCATTGTTAAAGTTATAAGCCTGGAAGGGCAACTCACTTGCCAGTAAGTACTATTTTTTTCTTTCGATTAATAAAGTATTTAAAAAATTGACATAAAGAGTATGTTTTTCTCCACAGCCACCAACGACCCATGATATCAAAAATATTTCTCACATAGTTCATTATTGCACAGCTGAAAAGGAAATCATTAATTGCCTCCTCCTGATTATTTTCAATACAGCAGTGAAACCATAGCAAGCATATTAGTAAACGTAAAAAGTGTAATACAATCTGACACTTGACTCTGACAAGGTACCATCATTCCCAGCTCCTTTGTGCCTAAATAAGTGACTGGCTGCAATTTCTATGTTCTTTCAGACTTGACAAATACAGAAACAAGGGACGGACACTTTCAAGTGACTAAATACAATCTGCCTTTAGTCCCCTACCCCAACGTACAAAAAATTTATTAGGTCGGTATGAAATGAGCACAATCTTATACAGCAAAAAGTTAAAACCTTAGTTCACAAAGTGAAGCATACATTAGGGCAAAGAATGAATGATGAATCCATAACCCAGATTACCATTGCAAACAGCTTCAACGCTAAGAGTAAAGATGTAGTCTTTCATGCATTCAAATGTTTTTCCCTGCATCTCCAAAAGCATCAGTGCTCAGAGGTCTTTGTCTCAACATCCCTATGCTGAATGGTTCACAAGCAAGTGAAAAAGACAATTGGTGGAAGTGAGATAATGGGTAGAAGTGACCATAGGAACATAACAATTGCAGCAAAACATATCAAGACACATTTTCCATTCCAGGATGACACTTACAGCCGACATGAAGAGGAAGACCAAGCCCATAATAAATCTGATAATTGGTACTTGAGACTGAGATATAGGAAAACCTAAATATTTCCAATTCAGGCCAACCCCCCTGATACAGACAGGGAAGCCTCTTTCCTGCAGTCCACATAAGTGTCTTAAACATGATGCTATCATTTATCATGCAAGAAGTTTCTGTTTCTCTCATATGTATCTGTGTGCACACATGTGCTTGCATGCTTACTTGCCAACATGCCCACAAAATCAGGACTCTGTTGTTCTTACAATGCAAAATTATTTAGCGTTTTAAATGTCCCATTTTCCAGGCAGCTGTAGCAGATGGGAGAGACAATGACAACGAGGAAAGATTCTGCTAAGATTCAATGTTACATGATCAAACCATCCAAAAGGGTAGCAATACAACATTGTAAGAGGCTGGCAAACTAACTTAGGAATGGCTTTTTAAAAAGCATGTTGGATCATATTGTGTATTGCTGCTTTATGCCACAAAATAAACACTTTATGCCAGTACATCTGCATTTACAAGACATATGCTAATGCTACAAAATATTGTGCCATAGAATTAAAACAAAAGAAAAATGTTTAAATTAAGACAAAAAGGCAAGCAAAAAAAGGCAAATTCCAAAATAAAAGTTACAATCATAACAGATGCAGCTACATGGGGAAGATTAGCATACAGAATATGAAAAGCAGTAAAAAATATTTGTTTCTAGCACCAGCTAATAGGGAGTCTAAAGGGGACACTAGGAATTTTCCTGTCCAAAATTTGCTATTTTTATATAGTTGCTTTCCAAATTAGGCCCACGTTTAGAAAAGAACTGTATGTTCCAATAGTAACCCTGTCTCGATCCATCATCGTATTATGGTTCCTACAAAACAAAGATGTCCCACCAGCACTTCCCAACCCCCTCCCCGCCTCGCCAGTGGCAGTTAAGTATTAATTTGTTCTCTGAAAACTAGTGTTTATATATTTAGCATATAGAAGTAAAAATGAGAAATAATTTGTGTGAATCTCACCTTCAAGATCACTTACTTCTTTTGGCCAGGAGGGGAAGCTAGTGCTATGTATTTTTGTCACACAGCCTGAATGTATTCTGAACACAAAGGAATTTATTATTACTTCATCATCACAATCTATTCTGTTCAGCCACAGCAGAATTTTAAGAATCTGGGGAACTTAAACACATTCAACATTTATTCGGAGTGCATTCAGTGGGATTCAGAATGTAAAAATACTGAAGTCACACCTCTGCCAGCATGAGTTCCATCTTGGTTTTACTTTGGAGGGTTACTCACATAAGACCAGTGGCAAGTTGCTGTAACCCTATTTGGGAGTCCTTTACAGTGAGTTTCGGACTTTCCAGCAGAATTTTGCTATTGCCCTCTCTTCGGTCACTGCAGTAAGTTAGGGATCTCCCTACAATATACAACATATCTGGGAATGTCATCTTATTTCCTATAAAAGACAAACAAAATACAAAGCATAATTTTAACCAGCAGTTCTGTTTCTGTATTAGGAGACCTATTCAGAGTATCAGTGCAGGAAACAAACTGAAAACTTCATTTAAAAGGTATAAAGAGTTGCCTTATAGCATAAATAATTATTCAAAGACTTTGTGTTTTACTGTTGAGAATGAAACAGAAAACTGCAGCATTCACCTCAGATGACTTGTGGTCATCAACGCCCTTCCTCATTTTGAGATCAGATTCAACTGTACTTATTTACGTTTTGCAATTTTAGAAGCAAAGGAGGTACAGACCAAATGACTGAGTTTTTTCTTTCTGAACAAATATTCTGTTTCAGCTTGTCAGCATTAAACAGAAACAGCTATTTTGTTGATTAAAGCTAATCTATTGGCAATGTTAAATTGCCTTTCTCACAGTGCTGTGGAAAGAAACCAGTAGTCAGACATCAAAAGCTGTACCTATTTCTTTCCAAACTTTCTAGCTTTGTATCTATCTACATGTCCCTAATTTGGCGTAGCCTCAGACCTTCTGCCCATTTTGGCAAGGCCAACAGCTCTACCAGCTTCCAGGAGTGCTCCAACTCTCTGCCCAGACAGAGGCAGGCTGCTCTCGCATTCAAATCTTCAGTGGATGAAACATGCAAAGATGAATGCACGAACACCCCAAAAAAAAAGGTTGTTTTACATATATACATACCATTCTTTGTCTTCGTTTGCTGCTTTTTTTTCCCAGGAGAATATATTCCTAGTGTTATCTTCTGCTCATATAATGAGATTGATACTAGAACACAGCAAACAGATGCCAAGTACTTCAATTAGGACAACCGTCATCACTAGTCAAGGTCTTACAGAAGGCCTTACATGCCAATTAGATCTTAAAAATTTACCTAGTAAAACAAGATAAGCAAAAATCAATAGTGTTGCATTAAAAGTATTCAAGGCTTCCTTCATGAAAGCGTCTCCTCCCCACCATCATTTCTTTCTGCTGACTTTGTGTACCTACTTATTCTAAAAAAGACCGATTGGGTAGGAACTCAAAGGATTAGAGCAGCAGTGTTTCTTGGGGAATTAGATGTCTCTTAAAGGGTAAGGGAAGAAATCTTGATTTTGCCTTTAAATAAGCTTCTCATATTTTATGCCAAATGCAGGACTACAAACATCTTTTTCTTAAGGTGCAACAGCTTTAACAAAAACATAGTAAAAAAAATCAGCTCAAATTAGAGCTCTCAGCTCTTTAGCAACATCTTTTGGAATGACATTTCACCTCCTCTGTGCTAAAGCCCCCTTATTTTAGTTGGTGTTCTGGAAAAACAGCACTTTATGAGTTAAAGGCTCATGATCAGTCCATCTAATCGGGCAAAGCCTAAAAATTCTGATGTCATCTCCTTAGAGTGAACCCATTCTTAGAATGAAGCCTACGACAAGAATAAAAATTACATCAGCAATCTGTTTTAATGACACTGTTTGTATCATTTCCAATTGCAAAAGTAACATTTCTCCAAAGTCATTAGTGCCCTGCCATTATAGCTGTCACCACTTCTCCAGTCTTGCTGCTCTGAGAGCAAAGACTCTCCATAGGTTCCTGCTTGGAATATTGATAAGCCTCAGGAAGAGCTCTTTTCCAGATGGCCTCCTATCAGGCATTCGCACTCCAGCCATTCCCAATAAAGGTTAAATGCTATTAGCAGAACACGCTCTCCAGCAGAAAGTGAGGCTTGTCACTAGGATAAGCTGTGCAAATCACTACATCTGTTAACTGCAGCGCAATTTAACTACAGAGGCGTATGGAACAAGGAGCAGAAGGGAAAAATATTCTTGCTTGTTTCATGTTAAATCAATACATCCCAGTAAGCATGAAAATATGCTCAAGTGACAAAAGGACCACTTCCTCAACATCAACATCTCTGACAGAATTCAGTTCTTAAACATTCAGACCAGGCTCTAAACACTCATAGCACAGAGCAGGAAAGCATCCAAGAAAGCATCAAGGACACCTGTGCTTATTCCTGACAGGCATTTTTCTAACCTGTTGTTGACGGTCTCCAGTGGCCAAGTCCCCAAAACCTATCCAGATAACTTGTTACAGTGTTTTACTGTCTTCACTGTTAGGGATTGTACCAGCTCCTCATTAAACTTAATTTTATTCTCTGCAGTTTAAGTCTGCCATTTCTTGCCCTATTCCCCATGAAGTGGAGAAAAGTGTTGAACTCTTCCTCCTCAGAGTACCTTTCTGTGCATGTTTCGAGACACTTACACCCCTTCCCCCTCATTTTCACCCCTGAAGAAACACTCAGTGGGGGTGTCGGCCTTTCTTTTCAGGTCACATTTGCTGTGTTTCTCATCATTCACACCAATTCCTCTGGACAATTTGAAATCATGTGTTCTGATACATAATACCAAGCTGGACACTGTATTCAAGGCAAACCACCAACAACCCTTGGCAGAACAAAGGAGTGCCTTGGAGGATACACAACCCACTCTAACACCCATGTGTTCCCTCTTACCTCCAGGTTTGCTGCAAAAATGTGAGTACAAGACAAACAGGTCAAATAGAACCACGAAGGACACTGTGTGGCAGACGATGTCTTGTCTTTACATCATAGAAAGTAGAGAAGCCTGCAAAATTCACTAGTAAAAGCCCTTATTCTACAGGACAGAGAAATGACAGTACACCACATAAAGCTAACAGGGTAGACCACAAAGATACTTACATGTTTAAACCGTTAAATCTGGTTTGGTTTTGTTTACTGTAGTATTAAACATCAAGACAGGTGGTAGACAAAGTTCCTTAACCAGAAAACACAAAATCTCCAATCTCTTCAGTTAAAAGCAGAGACAGATCCCACTGACCAGAACCTTCCAAGATTTCCAACTAAACAAGTACAACCTGACTGGATATTCTTTAGCAAGCAGAGCAGAACTGTATCTGCAGAAATATAAATATATAGTAATCAAAACTCCTTTATTTGTCACAGATCCATTCCTCTGACCTTTTCAGCTAATTTTAAATCATATTTATTTACAGCTATATTTTAGAATAAAATTTTTCATAAATAATGTCAGTAATACAGCAAGCATAGTGAACTCTGATAGGCAATTTCCTCACTGCATTCTGCCACCATGCACACAAATACTCTTGGATTACTTAATGATGACTACAGTGTCTCAGAAGCTCAGACAACAGGGCTGCATGTATTTTAGTGAAGGTTATTTCTGAAAAGTTTATGGTTGGCCTTTCTGGAAGAAGGTTACAAGTACAGACCTAATGTTAGTTATCTAACCACATGCTTTCATAATTCATGCATTCTAATCTGCAGAGACCAAGTTTTAAAATCTGACCTGTAAAAGAAAACTGTTACTCTTTTTGTTCTTGATGATCTATGAAAAAGGTGACAGCACATGCACTTTCCATTAAAATAAGAGGACAAAAAGTCTTTTGCCTCCCTCCTTCATTTTAATGCAATTGTTGAAGGTTTTTGTTGTTATCGTGGTTTTTTTGTTTTGTTTTGCTCTCTTTTCTCTTCTTTTAAAAGAATGACCCTCAGATGCTGGTTGGATAAATATTTTAATGCTTACTTGAGAAAGAACAGTAAATACTTTAAAAAAATTTAAGAATTCTAGCTTAAAAAGGTATCAGAGAAACAGAGTCAAAAAAGAAAAGGCAAGAACAAAAAGAAGTTTCATCCCAAGGAACTATCCTTGCCCATTAGCTTTATTAGTCTTTTCTGAAGACTAAATCTAGACAATACCTTGCAATCAATTTCCATGTGTATTGGGTTTAAGTGGTAAAGGTTTGGTAGCAGGGGGGCCACAGGGGTGGCTTCTTTGAGAAGATTCCAGAAGCTGCCCCATGTCAGATAAGAGCCAGCTCCAGCCGGCTCCAAAAGGGACGCACCGCTGGCCAGACCTGAACCAATGAGCAATGTTGTTTGCGCCTCTGTGAGAGCAGATTGAAGAAAGGGGAAAAAACTGCTGCGCAACAGCAGCTGGGAGTGAGAGGAGTGAGGAACAGCCCTGCAGACACCAAGGTCAGGGAAGAAGGAGGGGGAGGAGGTGCTTCAGGTGCCGGAGCAGAAGTTCCCCTGCGGCCTGTGGTGAGGACCATGGTGGAGCAGGTTGTCCCCCTGCAGCCCATGGTGTACCACGGTGGAGCAGATCTCCACGCTGCAGCCCGTGGAGGAGCCCACGGAGGAGCAGGTGGATGTGGCCTGAAGGAGGCTGCAGCCCATGGAGAGCCCCCGCAGGAGCAGGCTCCGGGCCGGACCTGTAGCCCGTGGAGAGGAGCCCACGCAGGAGCAGGTGATCCGGTGGGAGCTGCCACCCGTGGGGGACCCATGCTGGAGCAGTTTGCTCCTGAAGGATGGACCCCGTGGTACGGACCCATATTGGAGCAGCTCTTGAAGAGCTGCAGCCTGTGGGAAGCCCACACAGGACCCGTTCGGGAAGGACGGCATCCCGTGGGAGGGACCCCACGCTGGAGCAGGGGAACAGAGAGCGACCATGAAGGAGCGGCAGAGACGAAGCAATACGGACTGACCACAACCCCCATTCCCCGTTCCCCTGTGCCGCTCGGGGGGAGGAGGTAGAAGAGGGTGGATGGGGGGAAGGTGTTTGTAGTTTGCTTTTAGTTTCTCACTGCTCTAGTTTGCTAGTTATAGTAATAAATTATACTAATCTCCCTATGTTGAGTCTGTTTTGCCCGTGACGATAATTAGTGGGTAACCTGCTTGTCCTTATCTCAACCGTTAAGCCCTGGTCCATCATATTTTCTCCCCCTGTTTCTTTGAGGAGGGGGAGTGAGCGAGCGGTTGTGGTGGAGGTCGCCTGTTTAGCTGGGTAAAACCACCACACCATGGTATACAAAATCTAATATTTTGGTCCAGTTATAAGTGCAAGAATCCTGGATTTAGGCCAAATTCCCCTTCCCTCCCCCTCACCTCCCTACTGATCATTCTCACAAGAGCATGAGCCTTTCATCAAGGTTCCCAGGAAAACAGGATTGAACCCTGCTGTATTTCTAGCAGGGTGATATTTGCTAAAGGTAAGTGCAAGATATAGCATTTTGGTTGGTTTTTTTTTTTTTTTAAAAAAACCTATAACCATAAAACAAAACCATTGGACAGGGCACTCATCCTACTAAAAAGGCTTGGAAACCACAGACTGGAAATGCTGTTGTGAAATGCAGTTCTCAGATGTATTAAGAGAAGTGCTACAAGAAAGAAATGAAGTAATCATTTTACTTTACTCAGCTCTCCAGTCGATAGCTTTCAAGTATTGGTGAGATCTCAACCAGACCATAATGCTGTTTCAGGCACCTTACAAGAAGGGATGTAAGGAAACTGGAATCCAGAGCAAAACTTCATCAAGTACATCTAAAAGCGGAGAAAAACAAGGAATTTAAAAACCGAGTTCTTTGACAAAAGGAGAACTGGAAAAGTAGGACAAGGGGCAGGAATGTGCCTATCTTCATAGGCATAAGACATTATCAAGATGACAGTGAATGATTTGCTGCATCACCATTGAAGGCAGACTACGAAGGAATCAGGTTCATTTGTAAAAAGGCAGATTTAAACCAAAAGGAGAAGAAACTTTCTAACTACAAAGATGATTACAAACGAGAAAACAGTACAAAGGGAGACTGCAAAATATCTTCCATTTGAATTTTATCCAATCCCTATACTCAGTCCTTCTGCCTATACCATATACCACCTGAAAGAGCACATGACGCAGCCAACCCACCACTTGACTGGGATTTACTGCACTTGTCCATTTCTGTAACATCTACAAGGCTCAAGTACACATCATATACAACATTCCTGAAAGAACTGCTCTCAAATCTTTATCCATCAAAAAGTCACATTTTCCATCTGCAGCCTCTTTCTTGACAGTATCTGAAGACTGCACTTGCAAAAACAGGACGACTAGCAGAGGGCTGTTACTACTCCCAGTGATTCACCCTGCCCATCCCTTGCTGCTTTTGCTTCCTCCTCCCTCACAAGCACTTCTAAAACCCAGATCTGAAAGCTGGCACAGGTTGACTCCTACCAGCAACAAGAGCCCCCTCTTATACATCCTGAACAGTCAATGGGCACATGTTCAAAAACATATCAGCACTCTTGCAACAGGGAAAGATGGGGAGAACCCGCAAAAACAACTTACCTCCTACAGCTCGCTCTTGAAGGGCTTCTCAAGAAAGCAAGAAGCAGCAGGGCCACTGAGGTATGCTGGAAGGCCCAAGTCTGAGCAACCGTTTTCTTGGAGACAAAGCAAGTGACCTACGGAATTGCTGAGTTCCCTTTTCTGAATTACATTTCAAAGCACTTTGTTGTTGTTGTCGTTGTTGTTTTGTTTGTTTGTTTTTAATATTTTGCCCTCCCCCTCATAACCCTCAAGCTTTTAGACCAATCTTTTTAGAGGCAGCAATTCATACTTTCTCTGAAGAACACAGCATCTGTTCCACTGCGAGATCTCCCCCTGTTGCTGGGTTAGCTTGAGCCAGAAGGAAGCCACATGTAGCAAGTCCCATCCAGATTTTTCCCTTTCCTCCAGGAAGCCTCTCAGAGGGTGAATTAGTTTAGAGGATGGGGTGGGGAGGATTGAAGCAGATCTCTGTACTTTTTTTTTTTTTTTTTTTTTAATATCAGGACTATGATCTCTCATTTCCTTTCATCTCTCTTCATTCAGTTTTCCAGACAAAAATAAAATGAGATCATCACTTAAGCACATCTGATGATACAAAACAAACAAAAAAATAAATAAGTGATGTGCACCCCAAGCTTGGTCCTGTCATTAATACTGTGTATTTCCAAATCATTGTACCACATGTGCATAACTGAGAGGTGCTATGGTATATGTGAAGAGTATAAGCACGTATAGTACAAAACTCCAGCACCATATGAAGAACGGGGCCCTATGCAATGGCTATGCCAGCTGGCAGCTAATTTACTGGGTACTATAAAGATGGGGCTGAGCTCCATTTTTCAGGTACAGCAATTTTAGGTACCTGAAATTTAGGTACCTATTTTGATATTCAGGGAAAATGCATGCACAACTTGCAACTGATACTGCTAGAGAACAGCAATAAGCACAGTCAGCTCCTACAAACATCACAGACCTATTTGTTTGGCTGTTATCCTCAAATCTGCACTCCTGTGAAAAGTGACTTGAGTGCAAACTGCCATGCACAACAAACCCAGGCTGAGCAAAGTAAATCACTGCTTTCTGTTCTTACCTTTGCCTTAAAAATAGTGTCTTATAAGATTTGCCTTCTATAAGGAAGGTAATTTAAAATTTAATGCCAAATTGCAGTATTTTTACTTCAGTAGTGAGCCAGCAATTCCAGGTTAAGTATGTCAGGCTTGCAGTCTGGAAGCTACACTTCTCACAAGCAATAAACAGAACACATTTATTAAAAAATAAATAAATAAAACTGTTGTTTTTCCAGGTATACGCTAAATACCTTCTCACAGTACCACGCACAATTTGTACTCTACTTCTACTAACCAGCCCTTTTATTATGCTCTCAGCAGCTCCATAAGAACTTGGAGGTGGAAAGCTTTTGGGAGGAGGAAGCAGGCTACAAGGAACGAGAGGCAGGAACTTCACAAGGCACATTCTGGTTCTGTATTTGAAAAACAAATATGGACACAATGTAGTCCATAGATTACACGTATGAAAACACGGAAATTGCAAGTGCCTACATTTTGTATGACTAAGGAGGATATTGTTAGTCTATTGCTACATTACATGGTATTCTTTCTGAGAATTTGAAAAAATAAAGCCAGCTTTTACCAGCATACTAGCCCAGCACTTAAAAACACATTGTTTTCTATCTTTTTATGACAACTATGTCTTTGTAATGACAACATATTGTCAAATACAGTCCAAGTATGCTACCTCTGTTTTTGTTTTGTTTTAACTATTTATTGTCCTAAGAAAGTCAGATGATCAAAGAAACCTCAACCTTGCTTCTAGTGCTATAGGTCCAGCCCAGTTTCCGTGTAAATGTAACTTTTACACATGCAGGCTTTCACCCACAGTTGCTGTACATAGAATATTTGTGCCTCAGATTGATTTTAGAAAAAGATTTACATGTGTAAGGCAACATCTGGTATCACGCATTCACTCAGCATGTGGAAGCCAGTTGCAACCATATTTTCCAAACTTGCGTGGCAATGAAAGGCTACCACATAGAGATGACTAACAGCATTATTTAGATTAGGTTTTCAGCTATGCTCTGTCCCCTACAAGGGTTGTTTCCTGTTTGTGTGACAGGCATGTCACATTTTTCAGACATACTACACACAGTTGTAGATATAATGAGTTCTGACTGAGCTGCTTGTATACAACACCTGTGTGAGGCCACAGTGATTTTCCCATGCAAGGAAGCACAGCAGTGTTTTACAAAACACAAATGGTGACCAGAGCATAAAGAACAAAGGCAAGGCCACATACTCTGCATATGCTTTCATCCACCTCACTATTGAAAGAAAAACCATGCCAGACAACTCTGAAACACTGAGAGTAAACAACACACATGATGAGACTACTCATACTGTGATTAGGCCATGCTTTCCCCTTCCCCAGTCTCGCATGATGCTCACATGCATGGCAGGCTCCCTGTATGTTTAGCTGTGAAGTCCCAGGTCTGATCAACACGTCTGGGATCGTTTCATGCAACTGCACGGCCATATCCCTGCCACCCACCCACAGCTGCTGGCACAGAAAGGAGCATTCCCTATACTTTCTCAAGTGACCATAAGAAAAAATTGTCTGCAAACACATTTGCCCATACCTCCTCGGCCAGTCGCTCCTCCTCTGCCGGCCCTTCACCGCTCAATTCCCCATCTTCATCGGCCCCACCACTGCAGCTCCTCTCCGTCCTCCCAACACGGCCACAGGATGTACGTACACGCTAAATGTACCTCCAGCAGAAGATCAGGAAAGTCATTCTGCTTGTGCAGCGCTAACAGCCCAGCCTGTAAAAAAAAAAATTCACCAGGTTCAATGACCCCTTCCTTCCTGCAGTATACACACCTTTTTTGCTTCTGTTGATCACTTGCAATACAGATTAATCTGGGACTTGCATGGTGCTAATAGAACCCACGAGCCAAAACATGTGGCCTCACTGAAAGTATGGCCTGCAGAATCAGGCTCCACAAGCAGGAGGCTCCTGTCTCAAGGCAACTGTTTACAAGGCCGCATGTGCCCTGTCAACATTAAGATCAACATTCAAGCACTCCTCTAGGTAAAGTTTTGAAGGTTTTTTTTTAAAAAAAAAAAAAAATTTGATTATAGAAATGGAAATAGCTGCTTTCTATACATGTGAGCTCATCCAATTCAAACTAAACCCTACTCCTATATATCTGTTCAAATTTCCTCCTGTACTTGTGGAAATCATGGGAACATTTACTGCAGTGTCATGACTCCTGAAAAACCAAGAGGAATACAGTGGGTCAGAAAACAGACTGGCAACAGTGCACAGAATGTATTCTGAATTAGCAATGAATCAGCTGTTACCAGTAGGGGTACAAAGAAACCCCAATCACAAATTAAAGCCTACCTCATGAAAGAGTTTTTACAAAGCTCCTCTCCTGGCACAACATAAAAATCCATCTCCTGGAAACACAATTCTTCAGAGCACGCAGATCAAGGTAGCTTCTTTCTGTATTGCTTTAGAAAATGGCATGGACCAAATCCAACAGGCACAGGCATCAAGCTGTGTTTGAGACGTTTGCAAGGTTTGTTTGTAGTCAAACCATTGCCTGAATCATATTCAAAATGAAGCCATGCTTGGATCCATTTTTTAAATAGTGCTGTTGCCAGCACTATGGCCTATGGTGATTTTGACTTGAGGAGACTGGTCCACAGGTTTGAAGAAATATTTGATGGGACAGTAGCCATACAGACACTCTCAGTCTCTACATATATATCTGAAAATACTCAGGATTACCAATCCCAAAAGCATCAACAGAAGGCAGAAGCGAACGGCTCAGAAATGAGACAGACTCTGTTCTCCTGCCAAGAGCCAAGTGCTCTGGGAAAATAGTCTTATTGCAGCAGTGCACACATCCAGTCGCATTCTCCTGCTTGTACTAAGTTAGACTCAGTAAACTGAAGGAAAAGAAACCCAAGAAGTCCAAGGTCATTATATAAAGGGAAGGGAAGTAGCATTTAGGGACATTGGTTTTCCTCATATGAAAGAATGCATCTGCATGTTACAGGAATATTAGGGAAAGAAAGAAGCTGCAATACAAAAATTAGAATATTCTTCACAAAGACCAGCTGCACTTTCCACCAAGTCTAAACAAGTGGCATGCCCACTTAAACCAAATTCTTTGAGTGAGGAAAGCCTGCTTGGCAAGTGCAGAGTGCCTCCTGTAATACGATTATAGCTCACTTTACATTTACTACAACAGAGTTGTAAGTGGCAGGGGGTTTTGTTGTTGTTGTTGGGTTTTTTTAATTTTTATTATCACCACAAGAGATTGTAAGTCCTCCCTACAATCTCAAGCACATGAAGGTTCTCATTTCTCCTTCAAACTTTACCTAACAGCTGCCTCCACTGAGTTTTACAGATCTAAAGTCTCAAATGAGCTGACAGGATCGTGAAGAAAGGATGCAGATTTTTAAACTTCATGGCAGGATGAACAAGGAAATCACAAACCAATTCCTAAGAGAAAATGACGAATTTGCACTCACTAAAATAAAAAGTCTTACATTTCTGAAAGATGACTGAATCAACTTCTAGACTTTTGGACTGTTTGTAAAGCTTGGTTTGTTTGACATTATTTTTGATGACTTTGCCTGCACATGACAAATTAACATACGCTGTGGATCCACATGCCATTCTCAACTATAAAGTGTTTAATTAGACTCACGTAAAAACTATACCTATCTTTTCCATTCACTGCAATAGAATTGCTCATCTTTACACCCACATCAAGCCCAAAGTATGCCTGCACTGTAATCTTACTGGAGTTACTCTTGTGTTTACAATGGATTAGTATGAATCAGGAGGCTATCTCTCCATTGCAACTGCTTCCTGGTCACCACTTCATCATATAACCCATCAGACTGAGCTGTTGCAGCTGAAGAGATAACCACCTCGTCCAGCTGGGATGAATGAAATAGGAGCCACCTTGTCAGCTACCTCAACTGAACAAAAGTGGGAAATTGGAGCCCTCCACCTCAGCAGTTCACAGCCTGTTAACATACCAGGACAAACTGGTGGTGGTCTGCAGCAGGACAGCAGCCTGTGGTGACTCAGGAACAGGCACAGCACCGCACGAGGTCAGCAGCCCTAGGGAACAAGGGCCACTCCAGCCAGCCTGCACACATCAGCTGTCCCTGCAAAGTAAAGCCACAGCTTCATTTATCCTGCAGAGGTTTCCCCTCTGAGGAGGGGTCACTAAGGCTAGTGGAGAATACAGCAGCTTCATTCTACAAACCACACAACCTGTTTACTCTGGAGTCCATTTGGAGAGAGAGAGGCGGCAAGAATAAGTGCAGTGCTTGGTTGGGAAGCTGACAGCAACAGTCAGGGAACACAGCCACTAACTACAAAGCCTGGCTGACAGTTTCAGTCAGATGCAAACCATGCAACGTGCTACCACAGAAAGGAGCGAAGTGGATCTTGTAACTGTAAAAGTATTTTGAAAGTAATCTCGAGCAAAACTGACATCCAAGAGCACTCACCTTCCTCCTCCAAAAACTGTATCATTTGAGATGGCAGGGGCTGAAAAAGCTCGTGAAGCATGCATATCTTTATGGGTGGCTTCTAGTGCCTACAGCAATCCATAATTCTTTATCTGCCCTTGGCAACGATGTATTAGAGGGTTTTTTGTCTGACTGAAACATAGACCATTCAGCAGGTATGAGAAAAGAATCTGACAAAAAGCTGTTTGCAAAGAGTTAGGAAAAACAAGGAACTTTATCAACAATATAGGAGCTGGGGAGGTGGACTTAAAGAGTAAAGAAAAGATCATTCACCCAAAAAGGATAACATGACAAGGGAGCATCTCTTGGTTGAACTGTTTAAGTCAAGGGCAGAATGGGACAAAGTAAAATAAGAGCTATTTTCACTTCTCTCCCTCAGAACTATAAATGTATTTGAAGAAAATGAACTGTGAGATGATGCATGTAAAAAATATATTGCTCTACCATGACTGGTGATGGTAGAGTTATGTTGTATATTTAGGCAGAAATCCAGAAAAAGGTGACTGCCAGTTCAGTTATGAATCATGAATCTCAAGAGTAGAATAAGAGGCTATAGTGTACTGAACAGAATGAACCAGCAGCAATTAATACATGAGACCACCAAAACATAGCTAGTTTCCACGATGTTCAAAGGTTTAAAGTGCAGCAAGACAAAAGAAAAATCAAAGAGAGAACCACACCAAGAAAAGGCCACAGAAACTTCAGACATCTCTGCATTGATTTATTGTCTTAAAATGATGATAGTCACAGAGCAGGCTAGAAAAAAACTACAGTTGTGAAAACACGTCTGCAGTAGCAAAAGAAGTGATTTAGTAAGGGAATGGTTTTATCAAACTAGATAGCAATGCCAGCTTAGCGAGTATTAAAAGATCAGGCCGGTGATTCTCTGATACAGGATATGTTAAAATATGCATTTTCTCCAGCCCCTCCTAAAAACCACACAAGTAACCATGACTACCTCTCTTAGCTTTCATCAAGTCTTTTAAGGATTCACCAGAGGCTCTTCTATAGTTAAAAAGTATCCCCCACCTGGGAAGAACTATTTTCTCTCTAGCACTGAAAAGCCAAAACATGTTCAACTCCAAGGTGAAAAGCCAAGAAGGTCCGTCTTAGGAGAGGATGAGACAAATACTTCCATGAAGTAGTCTCTTCTGTGTTTAACTTGATTGTTCAGGAGTTTAGACCCAGGAAACTATGGGGGAAATAAGACCAAAAGCCCACAGGGACTCACCTGGTTCCAGAGTTGACAGCGTAGGCTCCCCCTGAGGTTCTAGCTCTCATCTTTCTCTATTTTGTGTGAGGTCAGCAAGAAAAACTCTTTTCCTTCTGTCTTGTTCTGTGCCTTTGCTGACTTTCTCACTCCAGCTATCCAGAACAGGGCAAATCAGTACGAAAACTTCTCCAAGCCACTCCAAAAATCTTCCCAAGAGCCTCAAGCTAGCAGTTACTTCTTCCAAGGTAACTTCTGTCCTATTTTTCAGCTATTAGTCTCAGGTGCTACTCCAATCCACTTGGCTCATCTAACACAGACCAGCATTTCTGGGATATTCTGTGCCATCACATGAAGGTGTACTTTTTCCTTACACTTAATGTCTCCTCACCACAAACAAAAAGCTGGGTAACAGATAAAGAAAACATTATGTACACTGCACTTCAACAGCATAGAAAAATTCAAAACAGAAGAGAACTTAAAAAGACTGGGACCCCACAGAGGTATTAACACAAACTTTCCGACACACTGTTGAGCTAGTATTTGCTGATTTCAATCAGCATTTAGGAAAAAGAGAGAGGAATTATGGTAATATATTCAGAGAGAGGTTCTTGAACTATAAATCCATATTGTCTGATTGCATCAAACTATGAATCTCAGTGAGATTTTTATAAACAGAAAAGACCTCAGGGATACCGAAAAAGCTTTATTTAAAAAGTTTAAAAAATAATAATCTTATAGCTTCTTCCCCTATCCATAAGGCATCCTCAAACAATGTAAGAGAACATACGTATTGCAAAAACCCAAGTCTGTCAGCTGAGAATGAGAAAGGTCTATGTCATCTGAACTGGTTTTACTGGTTTTGTTCCCTATCTGGCTGACCAAAACATGCAAGACTCTAACATTCAAAAACATTTGCAACAAAACTGTCTTTACTTAGTCCAAAGCTATTTCAAAGCTTACTAAAGCTTTCACAGGATCATCCAAATATGGAAGGACAGAAACACTCTTATTTCTTAAGACCTGCATGATTGATGGTTAGAGCACTTAAAAAAAAAGTCACCACTCAACTGCTGTATTCGAACAAAAGGAAGGAACCTGGTTGGGAACAGTTGAAAGCTAATGTAACAGGAGTTGAAGACAGAAAAAACAGACTGAGCAAACAGCAAACATCATTATTTCTTTTTTTTGGTCACCTTTAACTTTTACTTACTTTTAAGACTTATAAAGTAGTAGTCATGGCACAAACATTAAAAAAAAAGTTGTTGAATTAAAAAAAATTTTGTTCTTAAAGCTTACAAACAAAAACCAAAAACAACAACAAGAAAACCAATCTCTAACCGTGTTCTGCTAAATAGGGAACTTGAACATCATGGGTTCCCACCTCACCCCACCACCTTAGTAAGGGGAGAAGGGTTAATTTCAAAAACCTTTACTGAACCAAGCAATGGAATTAAGATTTTTTTTTTTTTTAAAGATGGGATTGAGTCATTCTCCAAAAAGGGCTATTACTCATTACAGTGACATGTAAATGCATACATCTGGCTGAACACATGTTCATCTCAGTTGCTCAGCTTTCCCTCATGCTGCTATTAGCGGATCCATGAGCCACCACGGCCAGGCCCATGGATTTCCGGTCAACTCCTGATCTCAAACTCCATCATCCAATCACTTGACACACACTGTGCAGATGTAAAGGGACCATGCTTCTCTCACCTATCCCCAGAACAGAGGCAGAGGTGGGGGGAAAGGAGCAGGGAGGCTTGCCATTATGGCAGGGAGCAGTGAGACCCTTCATCTCCAGCAGGTCTCCAGCAAAACAGCTGAGAGGCAGCAGATCCCTCCACAAGGTAAACCAGCCTAAGACAAGCAGCCAAGAGACTATGTAAAGGCTGATAATTGAAAGTGTTGTCCAAATACTTTCCTCATGGAACACAGGCATTCAAACAATTCTCTCCTGATGAAAAATACCGTAATGGAGGGAAGCATTTATTCTGATGGAGACCTCTACACTTCTCATGAAAGGAGATCAGACCCACTCGTTCATTTCACAACTATAGAACAAGATGCAGACAGATGAGGCCAGATCTCAACCTGAGTTTCTACTTCCTATGGGAAATGTTTCCTATGTGAAACATTTCTCATCACGTTTATCAGACCTCAGTGAGCGTGTAACTGTGCTTACTTAGAAGTTACCTCCACATAGTCTACAGTCTGCTAGATATTTCATTAAAAAGTAGAGAAACTCTGCTCGTTCAGATATTGTATGTTGAGATCTCACAGACATTTTACAAAGTGGTTAGGATACTTCAGTGTTACTGCATCCATTCTAATCTTGCCTAGTTAAGAAGTGTTTCTAGAGAGCTCATTTTAGTAGTAAAGTCAGTATGGGAGATAACGTCTGTGTCTCTTTACTTCTAGTTGTTCCTCCTCCAAGACATATCTTCATCTGGTTTGTCAAAAGTCTACTAAGAAGTGGACAAGACAAAGTTTTAATCAAATGTAAGCATTAACAACAGGTTTTATTCAAAACTTCCAGTAAAGAGGACCCACTAAGGTTTGGAATAAAGGTACTTAAAGTACTACAGCTTATGTGAATATAAAAGATCAAAGAAGAAAATAAACCAAGCAGTAAAAAACAAAAAAAAAAAATTAAAAATATATATTTTTAAAAAGTTTGAAATAGACCCACAGAGGGATTTTGAAGTCCTCCAAAAAATTAACAGTTACTATGTTTGGCAAAACAAGATTCTCTTACAAAATTAAAAGCCTACTTTTGTTACATATGCTGTATAAAACTGCTCAATAGTTAAAGAGCACACTGTACAATTTTGTCTTGAAATACAGAGCTGCAGCCTTCAAACTTCAGGAATTAATCGTTTTGCCCTCTTCACAAGTAAAAGAATTAACCAGCTGCACAATTGTTTTGGGGGAAAATGAAGAGGCAAAAATAGTCAGAATTAACATGACGAAGCCACTATAAAAATGAAATGCACAGCAAAACTCAGACCTCAGTTTAAACTAACAAGCTATGTTTACAATATATTCTACATTTCAGTTGTCATTTTCCCTTCCCACTCCCACCTCCCCCCATTCAAATATTCCTAACTCCTTTATGGTCTAAGTCTAATTAATTTCTAAACTTTCAAATACACCGTACATACATTTAGCAAAAAACATACCTAACATTCTTACAGCAGTATGGTCAGGACACAATTTCCAAGATTATTACACAGTTATTGAGATTAAACCATATGACTTTTTTTTGTCTTTTAAAGAGAACAGCAACTATCAGCTTAGACTAATGGTTTTAAAATGTACTGCAGAAAGCCTGCAAAAAGCAGACTTCACCACCATTGGCTCTTAGCCCCAGAGGACATAGTGGAAAAAAAAACAGTGAACAATGGAAGTAAGGGAAGAAAGAGAATCTCATAGTGCCAACTACAGGCAGATCCTTCAGGAACTCGGTCCAACAGATTGTGGTTTTGGCTCGGTTGTCCCCCTTACGCTAAGCCCTACCAATCAACTTTGCAGTAGAATGTTACAATGTAAACTAAAATTCTTGATACCAACAGTATGTCAAAGGATTTTTTTTTTTTTTCTCCTGAATCCAACAGTTGGTCACAGAAGTCAAGTATTTTCATGGCTCTTATTCAGCTGTTACCAGTTTGGGGCAGGGGGGTGGAAGTGTGTGTCTGACTCATACGTCCTTCAAGTACATGCAAGGCTCAATTGTTTCCAAAATGCTGGAGCTTGGGACCTTTAAGACACTGAAGAAATAGGATTATGAGGAGAGCCCATCTGAGTAAGTACTTTATCCAGCCACTGAAGAGGACCATGAAGGTGTATCTCTATCCAGCATGGAGTGCTCGTTACATCTTGGCGATGATATTCAGCTCCCCAACCCTGGAAACAGAATCGTAAGTGGGGAAAGAAAAAAAAAAATCACCTTATTTTATAATAACAAAATACGTGAGAAGCACACTTGAATTGTTTTCTTTCTTACTGAAATAATCTAGCTTTCAACAGTGATTATCAGCAGGGTGGCATTCAACTATTATCACATTTCAACAAACAAATCTAAAGTAAAAAAAAAATTAAAATTTGGAGGAAGTGTCATTTTGAGAACTCTTGGAAGTTCTCAAAGACATAACTTCTGGCAATGCAAATTTTCCCCATACCTCACTGCCAGTTACATGATGTCCCATAAACCCTCTGAAAAGAGGGATAATCAAGTCTTCTGCACCAAGATCAAAAACAGAAAAAAACAGGGAAAAATGCTGGCAAACAGATCAATGAGTTAAAAAAATGAGGTCACAGACTGACATTATGGAATTGGGGGTGGGGCATCTATCTGAGAAGAACCAAAGCATGTTTTACAGGATGGACAGGATAAACACAGAGATAAATCAGAAACATTCCTCTTAGAAGAATGAAGGCATGATCGCTCCCCAGCAGGCTATTTCCCAAGTCAAGACAAGTGCCAATAAGTTTTCTTTCAGCTCATATCCCATTCGGTAACAGTTACTACCAAGGATATAATCAGGCATTTAAACAGCACTCAGAATCATTTTGTAAGTGAACTGTTTTTGGTGGAGGTCTGGAGACAACACTACAATAACTGCTCTGTATTAACCCCTAAAGAAGGAATTACTCAACTCCCAACACTGGTAGCAGCAGCTCTGAACACCGTGCAGTGCAACATCCAGTACACAGGAGGTCCTATACATCCATTCAGACAGTACTGCTGTACAACTCCACAGGATGTAGAGCTGTAGAAAACCTACTCCATTTTAGGACCCCCTGCCCTAACACATCTGAAAGGTTCTATCCTCCTCCTATGAAGGAGAGCACTTCAGCATATTAGCAGCTTCATTTGTCTAGTTCCAAATATGTGACCGGCCCTTTTATATCAGTACGTGCGTTGACATTTGTAGCCGCATAACAAATCTTGACCTTACATGTCCCCTTAGAATAGAAAGGTATGTGTATTATTCAAAATAGTTACTGTGACTCCCGATTTGGGAGCTGCTGATCAAGACAAATTTAGAAGATTATGCTATCTGCAGTCCCACAACTGCTACAACGACTTACACGGCTGTCCCGGCTCACATCTCCAAAAATGCCAGCCAGGAACAGAAGCATGAAGTTCAGCTGGACATCTCAGAGAACAAGAGTCAACACAGACCAAAGCAGAGTCATTGAGGAGGGCAAAACCCGATACTATGTCATGAATTGGAGGTTTTTAAACTTTTAGGCCAAGCAATTGACCACTCAACTCTTCTCAAAGCTTACCTATACTGTATGATGCCATATCCCCCAAAATTAAAAAGACAAGCCCCATAATTCCAGAGTAATTATGCAAATAATTATATATATACACACACACAATTATCCATGCGCACATTAAATACAAGTATTCAATTGAATCTTTACATTTAAGATAGGCAATTCAATGAAATTAGAGTAGTTAACAGACATGATAGGAATGCTTCAGAAAGTGACTAGAGAGATAGCTGAAGAAACACCTTCTGTAAGTCACCTCAGCTTTCATAGTCTATGCATTAGCAGATGGATTTTTGTCCATGGACAATTTTGTATCATTAAGATCTGTCTTACACTTCCAGAACATTATTCCATAAATATTTACATTCAACAGTTATTAACAGGTCAATGGAGGGAGGCAATCGACAATTCAGAATCACCACATTAAGAAAAAATAATTTATTTTGCTTACAAAATAACCTCAAGCAAATTTTCACATACCTTTACAAAACTCATACGGAGAGTGCACATCTTAGTAAGCTCATACACTGTCTCAAAGCCATGGTTCACTGACTGTGCCAAAAGCTGAGCAAACTCTTGATTATTGAAAATCTTCAAACTGCAGCCACTAGGTATTTTGCACACCGTGGTTGGATGGAAACCGTGATGGTAGTTGCAGTTCCGACTTTGCACAAAAATACTGCTGTCGCTGAGGCATTCGGCATACACTTCTCCGCCAACGTAATAGAGATGAACACCTGGGAGGAGAACGTTGACATTAGGAGGTCAGATGAATTCACACTGTGCATCTGTTTTTCATGGTCATCTCTTTAAGCACAAACATATGGAGACAGAACATTAATTGCATATCAGACCATACTCTGTCTTAAAACTTGATTTTTATTTTTCTGTTTCATCAGTAGGTGATTTGAAAGGCAGGTGTGTATGTATGCACGCATATGTGAGGAAAAATTGCTGCATTTTAACATGCTGTATATTCAACAACAAAAAACCAGCAAGTACTGCAGTAGTTTTGATGCTGTACATTGGATGGCTTGGCCAGCTGAACTTTGTTCTCATTATATTCATGTAAAACAATATTTGGGAGTGCAGGAGGGGAGAGCAGAACCCCACTGCATAATTTGCAGATACTAAAACGACCCCAAGCTGGATTCTCTGAAAAAGTCCTGAATGCTATTTTTTTCTTCTTCTTCTTCCCCAACTCACTTTAATGCTTTCATTCCAGAAAGCCAGAAAAAGAAAATGGCCCTCACATGGACTTCACAGTCCTCACCCCTTCTATTTCCCACTCCCTTACTGATGGCAGCAAGGCCCAAAAGAGCGACATGCAGGGAGCCTCCGTGGAGATGTGCTGTCAGGAGGACTCACTTCCAAAGACTTTGAGAAACCAAGAAAACTTGCCTTTGGTGTTTAGAAATAGATTATTTGCAGCTCAAACCTTTCACATCCCACAACATCAAAAGTCAAAGAAGCGAACACACAGAATTTAAAAACTAAACTGAAGTCCAAGAAGGCCTTGACTGTGCTCTGACACATTAAGATTTTACTGCTGTGTGTGAACACACATAATGCCATCTGATCAGCAAAACAATTTATGGCTGCCATCAAGTTTGGCATTTACTCCTTTCTCCTCGAAGACTAACAGTTCTACATCATCAATAATTGTATACATTTACTTATTCAACAGCTTCCTTGTCTTTTCTGCTCTACTTTGGTACATATATGGTTAAGTGCTTCAGCAGAACTCTGCTTGCAGCTGGGTTACTTTTAAAGGGAAAATGAATGAGGTGTTAAATAAATATCCTCATACTTGGTAAGATGGATGGGGCTGAAAAGAAGGAAGAAGTGTTATGACTTGAGTGGCACAGCACAGGTGTGGTGTACTGCTGAGAGCTGCACAAATCCTCCTGGAGAGAAAAGTTTTCCAGACTAAGGGCTAAAACTTGACAGCCTAACAGTTCCCTTCAGTTTCAATTCTTTCCTCCTCTAAGAAGGAGGAAGATACTTTATTAATTGGCACTTATACCACATACCCACTGCTTGGGCATGCTCAACCCCCAACTGTCTCAGAAAATTTAGAGTTTACTAATAATGTAAGCTCCTAAAAAATTTGTCTGGGAGGAACACCCCATTGCAGGCACAATGTCAGATTTGCATGTCATCTGCATTACTGGCAAGTTTGCAGAGAAGATGACTGTATTAAGCCAGACACAAAAAAGAAGCTTTTCTCTTTTGCTGGACACTGTCACAGCCATAGACAGAAAAGAAGCACAAAATTCCCACTAAAAGAATCATCAGCCTCTTTAAAAATGCATTTGGAAAAACTGTTTTAGCAGGTTGTCCTTCTAAAAACATGTTAGGATAGCTAATTTATGTTGGAACTAAGGGTAGCTAAAAATTTTGTGCCAAGAACTATCATTTGGATTTCCATATGAACCAATGATCAAGATAAATCAAGATATTTCATTAAAAAAACTGCCTTAAGCTCTCGTTCTAATTAAGATTATGATAGGCTTTGGGCAATATAACATTGATTAGGGATAACTGTTTCCTGTAATTACACAACAGGTAAGAACAATACTGTGCTTATAAGACCTGGCCAGAAAATTATCTATTTACCAATATTCTAACAAGCACTTAGTCCACATACTGGGAGGAGCAGCCTGCTCTTGAAGCAAGTGGCCCAGGCTGTCATGCCTAGGGGAAACGTCCGCGCCAAAGAAACCCCAAAAAAGGATGCAAAGATCAAAACCTCACCTTTGCCAATATGTCGTCTCGTATTCTCAATGGTGGAATTCCGGTTAACATTGGAGAGCAGCCCCAGGCAAAACCTGTTTTTGTTGTTTGAAGGATCAGTGAAGCCATCCACTAGGACGCTGGTGGAAGAAGCGTGGAATGCCTCCCCGACACGATTGTTCAGCTCATAATAGACAATGGAGCACCAGTGCTTTGGCTCTTCGTAAGCAACTGCTTGAACATCTGTAAAGCAACCACGCAAACGTTACAGTCTAGGGCACTGGAATACAGGCCTGAGATTTGAAGATTCATAAACCTGCAGATTTTGGCTGAAGACCACTGAAAGATGATCTGGATAAGCAACTGCAGTTAAATAAAGGCTCTTCTGCCTTCAGTTATTTTTGAACTTTTCATTGCCACAGACACACAATAGAATAATTTCACCTCAACTTCACTTGCACAAGACTCACAAGTGGAAAAGGTTGGCACTAGATATCCACAGAGAAGTGCAGGAAGCCAGGAAGCTCCCAAGCACATACCAAGCAGTGCCACAGTAACCCTGCTGCATTTTCTACAGCACACTATGGCACAGGCCCAGACAGCGGAGAATTGCTACAACCGTACAGCTCAACTTACTTTCCAATCTAGTAAATTAACTTCTATTTCAGTTTTTTTTGTTTGTTTGTTTTTTTAATTTTTACCAAATTAAAAGTAATCCCCACGCTTACTGCAAAGTTCTACAGTGACAGACAGAAATAGCATCAAGCAATTGCAGAAGAGACCATTGTAACTTTGGGTACCAAGAAATATAGAGAGCTTAAACACAGAGTCAGCAGATCAATCTTTCGGCATTCAGGACTTGCACTAACCTCTCTTCAAAAGGCAGAAGAGGTTGACACCTGTCTGCAGAACATGCAAACCCACTTGGGATCAGAGGGTGAACAAGGGTATAATGCACAGAATCCTAACAACTAACTGCTGGACTGAAGAGCAGATGAAATCAAGGCAGACTGGGAAGGCAATGGGAACCTTTTATTCACCAAGTGCTAGCAAATAAAAAACCTGCGATAGTTCACCAACAAAAGAATCAGCTGTTGAGTAACAGCAAGGATTTCTCAGGACTTGGTTTTCCTGACTCTGGCAGCAACACGCTCCTCCTCAGCAGCTCCTAACCAAAGCTGGGAATTGTGCAGAATGCCTACAGGAAATCCATGGTTCACAACTTCTCTCTGTCAAGCTCGAGGAACACATGGAAGTCTTGAGGTAACACTTGTGACTGCACTGGGAAAAATTTCTTCAGATGATACAGAAGGTCTTTACCAAAAGGAGCTTCACAGTGGGTGTCCAACAACAGCACAGGCTTCTTCAGACGTCTCCACCCAGTATGTATTCTTTCAAGTGCCAAATACAGCTACAAATTATTAAACTGCCTCCAAATAAAAGGAGGCTAGTGAAGGGATGTGGTTGCTTTATGTGGTTTCTTTTAAATGAAGGAGACTACTTCCCTCCTCAGGGAAGCCTAGCACAGTTGGACTTGCTGCTGAGATACCAGCTTTGCAGATTAAAGCTCTAACTACAGGCCAAAGTGCTAAAATGAAAATAAGATTGGTATTATAGGACAACTCTGGCCAGAGGATTCCTTCTCCCAACTCCAAATCTTCACTGAAATCAGCCAGCTAAGACCAGTGTTCTTTTTTTTCTTTGTTCACAGATCATACCGCCACGATTTTTCTGACGTGCAAAACAAACACAAAAATCCCCCCCCCCATCAAAATGAGCATTACACAGCAGGATACAAAAGGTGGCAAGAAGCTGAAACCAGGATAACACATCCTACACTGTTGTGCAAAACTTCCAAGTATAATGCGTACTGCTGACTAATACCTTGCTTAAAACAGTGGTAAAAAGGAGCTCGTCTTTCCTGATACTCTAGCATTTTCTATCCTCACGCGTCATTGTTAAAAAATAAAAAAAATAAAAATCAGTCAATTATTAATAAGAGGTTACTACACTTTGAATTCACATGAAGATGCCAGCAATTATCAAAGCTGCAGCTTTACCCCAGTTCTCAAAAGTCAGGAAGAAATCTTGCCAGCTGGCCATTCTTCCAGAATGAATCATATCTCTCTCACACAGATTTCATACTAACTTCCTTACATTTGCTTTAAGTCATGCAGAGCAGGTGCGCTTAGTCTCTCTATTCCCAGCACGGGCCAACAATGGAAATTACCCAACTTCATTGACAGGATACAGCTCGTTAAGTTAAATCTCTTAAGACTGACAAATCACCATGAAGAACATGCTTCTAAAAGCTTGCAAGAAAAATGCTGCGGTAAGTTTACACTAAACACTGTTCTTTTACAACCTGCAGCAGATTTTTTTAAAGTAGTGAAATTACAGCACATATATAGTATATACATATATATACAAATAACTTCTGTCAGTCTCCCTTTGGTGTGTGGTGGTTTTTTTTTGTTTTTTTTTTTTTTAAGACTGAAGGGGCAGAGGTGAGACTCCACTGTACTAAACTACTAGGAGGGAGAAACACAAACACTAACAGACACTATTTTTGTTTTGGAATGGTTGAATGTTAAAAAGCAAGAAGAAAAGTGCAAACCATTTTCTTATTAACTCCCATGTAATAGAAGACTTCTATGGTACACGTGTTTTTTTAAGAGGGGCAAACATGCAAAAGTCTGCAGTCAGGCATAAACATTGATAAACGTACTTTGGGCCTTCAGCAGCAGCAAGGACTACACACACATGCAGTGTATTGTATCAGTGAAAACTGGAAATGCTACACAGATGGGGTTTATCACATGCAAAATTCATTCCACATAGAGAGTAAATAGGTTACCAGGGAAGCTATCCAAATTGTTTTAAGAGGGTAAATATACTTCCTGAAACCAGACATTAAGCTTAGCAACAAAACAAGTACAAAAAAAATCAAACAATAGTTAAATTGTTCATATGCTTGTGATCTTTATAATCATTCTGGCACAGCATCCAGCTTGCTGCTCTTTCTTGGCATGGTCAGTAACTGTGTAAGCTTATGTGTTCTCTAAAGGGGCTATTTCTCACAATGTGATGAATGCACTAAATCCTTTACTCAGCAGTCACGGCTGGCTGCAAAGGCTTTAAAAAGCGATGTGTAAAAAGATGTCTATGTCACAGTACATAAAGCAATAGGATATATATATATGTTTTTTTAAAAACATAGATTTCAAAGTCTGTAGCAATGCCAGCTCCGGCAGACAGCTCTGAATTTTGAGCCATGTCCTGCCATTGCAGGACTTGAAGATGGAATAAAAATGGGGGGAGAGGCTGGAACAACAACAGAAAATAAAAAATAAAATAAAAATAAAAAAGCTCTTATCACCAGGAAAAGGGTTAACTATTAAAAGCAGAGCATACTCTTTAAGGATATTAATTTAAGAACTGAATTCAGAACAAAAACATAATGAGAAAAGACAATTGTATGACATGTACTGTCTCAGAGGAAAAAAAACAAACCACAGATGCTCCAGCTGGCTGTGAAAAATGTCTGGGGGCATTTACCTAAGTGACAGTATTAGTATCCATCCTCTGATCAAGTCTTTGTTTGGAGAGCTACACTTGACTGTGTCTACTGTCATCCACAATTCAGTAAGTGCTACGCAGCATTACCTGCACTGTTCCAATAAATCAATGTACTTATAAGAGATAATGAGATTCCTTTCCTTGTATATATATTTAATTTCATCATTGCACACAGAAATGTGCTGCATCATAACAACTCTTTCTGTTCAGGGATTATCAGAATTTCCAGATACAAAATATATAAAATGACTTGGGCCGTGACTTGGCTGGGAGTCAGAAAATAATAAAGCCCGCATATTTTTCATTTTTAAATGAATCATGTTCTTGTTCTAAATAAATATCTACTTTTAAAAAAAATTATCTGCAGATTTATTATTTCATGCCTTACAGCAACAGGGTAAAATATTACATGTTTTTGTCCGTCCTCCCCCCCCAGCTAAAAATTTCCATAAACAACACACACCCAATATGAAAACTCAATTACTAAAAGCATCCAAGAAGTTCTGAAAAGTACTTTACTCTTAAGAAGCAAAGCAGAAGATGAGAAGGAAGTGTTTTTACCTCCTCTGTGTATGTCAGGGTGGATTGCAGGTACCATCATGTTGGTATCCATTGGCTGGGAGGTATCGTGCGTCATCTGATCTTCTGGAGGCAGGTAAGCAGGAGGGGGAGTATCAGCTAAGTACAGAAAAAGCAGAGACACACGAGTCCACTCCTCTCTTTAAAGTATATATACATACCCTCATAAACAGTTTTAGCCTGAAAATGCTTCCATCCTGACTCAGCTATAAACTTCCACCCACCAGGAATCTGAGAAAGCAATTATGGACCTTGATTCAGGAAAGCAAAGAATTACTGTGTATATGAAGCACAACGGCAATAAAAAAAAGTAACCTCCCCCCACCTCAAGCCACAAAAGAAAGCTTAGCTACGCTGCCAGTCCACATCTTTTGCAGACTGAAAATGCCATATAGGCATTAATGCACACAGAGCTCTCAGGATCAGGCTGAAGTAAATATTGAACTTGGTAAATATGAACAGTTGGAGCAGAAAGCTTTCAGTTTCAACTTTTCTGCTTCCAGTATGACTCCATCAGCGGAGTATGCAAACATCCCTGATACATCCATGAATTTATTATTACCATTGCAGAGTATTAGCTCCATCTCCCTTGACAGAAAACAGTAGAAAGCACCGAGGAACCCAAATTCTACAGAAGTAACTTCTGGGTCTGGAATTAATTTGCCAGGGTCTCCTACTGGCTGCACTGCCCAGTTCAGAACTGAATCACTAGCATAAAAACCATCCCATGCACTGTGGCTGTACTCACTAAAACACTCCCATTGCACTGACTGAAGTATCCTAACCAGGTCCTTGTGTTGCTCTCCAGCTGCCTATTTCACTTCCCAAACAGCTTCCCAGAAGCTGCAGGAAGTTGCCGATGGCACCACTTTGCAGTACACCAGAGGACCCCCTCCTCCACATCAGTTGCGCAGAAGTACTTGGCCAATGTCCACGAGCTTCTGCTGCAAAAGCTGAGGTTAGATTGCTGCCTTTCTACCTCTGGTGAACACAGCTGCTGCTTGTCCCACACTTACTTCCATTTCTGAGAGCACTGATTGCAAACTACCACAGCACGTAACCACAGGGGCCTCCAAGACCCTGAAAACCAAATCAACACCAAGAAAAGAGAGGAGAACCATACCTCTGATTTATACATATTTCTCTCTCTCTTTTTTTCCCCCCCTTAAGACAACACAAGCTAATGAAATCTACTAACTGCTTGTTACTTAAAGCTCTCAGTAGAGCATTTCCTATGTCTAACACTGGCAGGTACATTGCTAATTCCGTTACTTGGATATCCTCAGTTGGAGGAGCGAGCAGCAGGGAAGTGACAAAGATGACAACAGGACTGTATTAAAAGCTTAACAGTCTGCACTGGAGTTTAAAAGCCTCCTGTTTTACTAAGCCTTAGACTTTACTAAGCTTTAGTGTGTGTGCAAACATGATGTTGGTGATGCACAAACAGGGAAATGAGACTGCAGGCCGTAGGCAACAAATTAGCCAGTATCTGGAAAGTTTTCAAGATCTCTGGACAACTGCCTTGGTTTTTTTGTTTCGTTTGTTTTGTATTTTCCGAAAGTCAGCCTCCTTTTTCCCTAGCAGTGGACAACCATCCAGAGCTAAGTATGAAGGACATCAGTATCTTGACTTTCCTCTAATTCAATTTCTTCACTGCAGCTGCTGACTTGTCTTTATGGCAATGTGGACAGAACAGGCCCCTCAAAGATCAAGCGAGCTTCCACAGGCCAACGCTCAGGAAGACCCTCCTGTTAGAGAAGCCTTTATCTCTGCCTGCTAGAAGACACCCAACCACGCCAATCGTATTTAAAACAAAACAAAACACAGAAGCAAGACAGCTGTTTCTGCCACAACTTTTCACATTTAAAAGCAAAAAACAAGCAAAAAAAACCAGACTTTTTCCTTCCCTCCTGCCCCTGCAAGTCCAGTAGTCTTCACTCATGAGAAAAATTTTCAAGAGAAACAACTATCAGCAGCAGAAATATATGGACATTAATTTTACATAATAGAAAACAGATTTTCACAAGTCTGCCACTTTTGTTTACACATGCTCTCCTACAGCCCCTGAAGAAAACATGCAAATAGATCATCTGTAAGCATTTCTACAGAGTCCTTCTCCTAGCATTTAGATCAAGAGATCTCTCACAGGCTGCTTCTGCAGTATTTTTACCAATTTGCACATAAAGACAAAAAAAAAGACAGCTTCACAGAATTTTCTACAGACAGCTGTCAACAATAAAGAAAGTTTGCTACTTTTTTGACTTTAGAAATTGAAGCAGCCTCAAGATTTCTTTTCAGGGCCTTAAGGAACTGTTTTTCAATTGAAGTGTATTTGTTCCTTGAGATTAAGTCATTACACGAAGAAATTTTTATCAAGAAGCAGCAGAATGATCTCTTTGACAAAGATTTCTCTTCTGCAGAACTATAGCTCTGTGCTGAATTTATGATGATCTCTTTCCTAAGGAAGAATGATCCGTGGCATCCTTCTTCTTGTGTATTAAGCGTTATGTTCTACGAGCTACACTGTTAAACTACCTCCAAAAAGTATCCCTAATTTTCAATCCCTCCCTGGGCCCCAGAACAGTTTTTTTTTTTTTTAAACATTTTAACTGTGTTTGAAAGAGGAAAAATATTAAAAACCTCAATATTATTACAACAGACAAACCAATTACATAGCCTTTACTACCTAACATCTCTCAGCTTAATATCAAACTCAAGTGTTGGTTGATAATCAAGTATTATTAAGCAAAAATATGAAGATACCTGTGATGTCCAACCACATTCTCACTTCTTAAGAGTCACAGAAGTTGACCATACCTGGCATCTGGAAAGGACTTCCTGGGTCCGAGCTGGCTGGAGAATGGGGGTAGGTGCTACTGCTGCTTCCAGGCGAGTTTGGATAGCTGCTGTTTGGTGAATGGGGGAATGGGTGACTGTTGGGTTGCTGAAAAGAGTCTGGGAAAGTAGCGTTGTGTGGCATGTGGGGCTCGTTTTGTCCCAAGTTGCGGAACTGAGCCAAGAGGCTGTGCTGAGGGTTGTACTCACTGTGCCTTGGGACCAGCACTGGAGGAAGAACTGAAAAGGGAGAAAAAAAGGACAAAGCCACAGCGTTAGAGACTCGGTTCTGAAGGACTAGGCTATACCTGGAAAAAACATTCTTCATCCCCTACAGCAAATTCACGTCTGCCGTAAAAACAAGGTAGTCAAATCTAGGAACACATGTCTAAGCAAGAACTCTTTTCCTTATATCTGGTTACTACATAGCTTGAATTTGCAGCAATCATCCTAGCTATCCAGTTCACCAGCCTGGAGCTTGTTTTCACAGAGGGCCAGGGAAGAACCAAGGACAAGCCGCAATTCTACATTTCAGTTTTATTCACACAAAGAAATACTGTGTAGTAGTCACAGTGCAATGCTGACATGCACTTCGTTCTACTGCACTTGTGATCCTGCTAATCATGTAATAGCCTGTAACCCAAAACCTTGCTAATAAGGACAGATATTTTTTCTGAAGACAATACTAATATTATATGGACCTTGAACTGAGCCTGGTCCCAGCAGCTGTAATTTTATTTTTAACCTAGGCTATGTTCTTACCAGTTAGTATTAAAATGGTTATTAACCCTTCAAGTCAGTTTACAACAAGTGCAATTTAAACAAAATTATGTAGTTCAAAATAATAAAAAAATAAAAAAAAAGAGCAGCAATTGAGTTCCAACTACACGCTACTATGGGATCAGAGAAACACACACAAAAACTGCTGGTCTCCCCACACTCTCAAGGCCTCCTCACCAGCGGGAAACAAAGGGCTCTTTAACTGGGAATATGAACATGATACCAGCTACACCAAGATAAAAGAATCAGCTCTTTTTCCAGTGCCTCAGCTTCTGTCTTTGAATGCCTCACAGCAAAGTCCAAGCCACTCTAAAGATTAAGAGCTATTCTTTTTATAGATTGAGATTTTGGGGGTGATGAGGGAAAGAGGAGAAAGAAAGGGCAAGGAGAGGGAGATCTATGTGCAGGAAGTGAAATAATAAGTTATTGTACTCCACACCTGCCCCCTCCCTCACTACCTTTATTTCCCAACTCCATGGCCACAGAGGACCACAGGAACAACCCTGCGTGCCTTCAAGGGAGGGTGCCAAAAAGCATAAGACATTAAAGCTAGCCAGGACACTGCAGCCCCCTCCCTGAGCTTCCTGCCCTGTCCCCAAAACCTGGTGGCCACACGAGAGAGAAACAGGAGCACGTACACGAGAAAAGCCTCCACAGACTGAACCGTATCACTCAGATTAAGAAAGGTGTTTCAGAGACAGCTCCTTCATCAAAAGACAAATTACAGACTGACTGGGGGGAAGGAGGAAAAAAAAAAAGCACATCTTGATAAAGAGGTTCTTCCAATGCATTAAGGCACCTTTACTCTTCCAGCACTGCTTATATAGAAGCATTCAGGTTCTTACTTGAGTGTCCTGGGCTTTAAGTGCACCACAATATTGTTCCACTCACAGACCTAAGGTCCAGGTCCATATTTAAATTGGATACAAAAGGATGCCACACACACAACTTGCTATCTATTCTGAAACCAAGCCACACGTTAACTAAAGAAGCAGGTTTTCCTTTTTTTTGGGCGAGGGGGGTCTTATACATAACACAGAGAGAGAAATCAATCCACCAGATTTCTGCACGCTAGTGGCATTAATGTATGAAAGGTTTGATCCCAGAAACCTTCCTTGAATACATACACAGGAAAAAACAAAAAACTGGAAACAACAACAACAAAAAACCTCTCATGACTGAAATCAAGGCTGTCTGTTAGTGTCAAAACCAGGTTTTAAAGATTTAATCTGATGTTTCACTTTCTTAGAGCAGCTTCACTGAGTTTTAACGGATCTCAAATACTTGAGGCAGATGTCATTCCTAAGGAGATTTGTTTAGATATGAAAATTTTAACTGACTCCACTTTACAAGGAATATACAAGTTCCTAATTATAGCATTTTCTGAAACAAAACACATCCATCTACCATTCTCTGGAAGTTCCCAACTGCAAAACACTCCAAGAGAAGCTGCATCTCCCTTGGCCATGAAGGCTGCCTCTTGCCTCTAATGCAACTATTCTCATAGGTCACTGGTAAAAGTCATGAAAGAAAAAACATTCAGATGCACATCACAAATCCCTTTGTTCACAACACAGCAAATGTAAAACCTCGTCTCTCTGAATACCGGGATCCCTTCAAATTAAACATGTTCTGTTAAGCCTAACAGTTCTTTTGTAGTGAGGTCAAGCAGTACATTAACTGTCATGGTCAATGTTTGCTGGACTCATAAATTACAAGTGAAAAAAGTAACAATGAGATCATGTGTTAAAAAGTATTTTCCCTTTCCTGCCTTTATGATTCTTCCTTACTTTTCTGAGCATTAAAAATACAGCTTTCCTATCTCTTTGTTTCCTGCGGATGAAGGTCAAACCATTAACTTTTCTAAAGTTAATTTGTGCAGAAAGAACATCACCTACCTTTCCCATCCCCAACCTCACATTAAACAATGACATACGTGACATCACAGGAAGCCATGCGATTTACAGCATTTTAAAATAGCTGGAGAACAGGATATTTTCTGTATGTTTTCTGTAATTAAAATAAAGCAGTGCCAGATTTTTCCCCAAGGTATATATGCACATTTTCACCTACTGAGCAGAACCACTGGTGAAGTTTAGGAGGACTGAAGACAAGAACACATCTCCTCTTCCCATCTGTCCCTACACTTTTCCTCCAACTACTCACTCCTTCAAGCTAAAATAATTCAATGCCAGCTTCCTCAAAACACACGTGGAAAGTGGAGGAAGAAAACAACTGGTACTGATACTGCCTAAAAAGACTCCAAAATATCATTGCAGAATTTACTTGTGTGCTGCCCCTAATTCACATACTCCCTGCATAGAACCTTAAAACAGGAGAAAAAGCCCCAAAGGCCATGCCAGGTGGGACAGAGATGACAGCACTCCAATTAGTCCAACCCTGAGACAATCAATCACTGCCATAACCTGATCTCTTGCAGCTCAAGGGCTTTTTGGCATCCTCGCTGCTCCTGCTGGAGTCACTGAGTTAATCTGAACATCATTCACCCACCAGCGAAGACGTGAGCAGGGACTGGACCGTTCAGAAGTATGGACGGATGCCAGCAGCTCGAAGTGTAAAGGGGGATGCATACTATTCTTGCTCCCCTCGCCCCGGTGTAAGGCAGTGAGCTTCTTGTCAGGTTGCAGTCCTCAACCGTATGGAATAACAAATTACTAGGGCTCAGTACAGCAGGGGAAGAGGCTGATCTCTCTTGCAGCTGCCAACTCCAGGAAGAGGTATAATTGAAGGGGAGAAAGCATGAGAGAATTATTCTGTGCTAAGCCAGCACACCTGTTGCTATAAAATTATGAAGTAGAGCACATCTTTATTGCTGGGATCTCTGCAGGACGCTGCTCTAAGTTTGCAGATAGAATTTCTCCCTTTTTTGCTGTCTTTAGTGGAAGGGAAAACAGATACAGAAAAATAAAAGATTGTTAAAAGTCATCACTATTGCCATTCAGTAGGATGCACATATTTAAAGGAAACACACTACTAAATACACTGTTGTCTTAAAAAGGTACTGCAACAACCATATCAGGCAGCATCTCAAAAGACCTGTAAATTCAACCTCATTAAAATGGTTAAAACCAGTTAATGGAGTAGAACCACAAGTCATCAGACAGCTTGATTTCTGTACTTTCTCAAACACCAGATTAAAAGCTTTAAGGGGCTAAACTGAGTCTAAATTTTGCTGTTAATGCTGGCCTCCAGGTCCCCGTCTACATGTGACTACTGGTAGTAACACTACTACTAATGGCTGAAGAGGAAGGTAAACCACCTGGAAGTCAAGCAGGGTATGTTTACAGAACTGTAACAACGAAGAGATCCTGTACCTGTCAACAGCATAAGAGAGCCTGGGAACTGGGTAGCTTGTTTTTAACATGCAAATCACACTCAGAGTATGCCTGTACCAAACAAGTGGAGCTGTATTAAGGAAATTACAGCTACAGGGCAATTTCACCCACAGGGCTATTTCATCTAAGAGCCAAGAATGCCAAAAACATAGAAGATAGAGCAAAGACAACCTAGCCGTTCAGATAAATGTTCCAACTAACCACACCAAGAAAGAAATGCTATTATGAAAGTGTAATGGTGGCCTTTGAAGAAAGCTACTGATCTCTACTCTTTGGATCTCCAGTATGTCATCCCATTCTTTAGAAAACTAACAGGTGTGTCTTCCTCAAGATTTTCTTGGTTTTCCTTTTTGTTCTATTTTCATGTTCCAGAGATAATGAATTCAGCAAACATAGAAAGTTGCCAATTTATGATTACAACTTCTTTTTTAAAGCCTCTCTATAAAAAACTCTAATCCAAACTAAAGAACTTGCTGTACTTTCGAAGTAACTTGGTTTTGATCCAGATGGGTTTCGGTTGTCTTACATGAGCCCAGGTGACAGCCAGTTTCCCTCAAGGGTTTGTTTCTTCCTGCTTTGCATGTTACATGAAGATTTGGGTAGGGGGTATCTCTTCGCATGTCTGGAAATTCAAAGACCAAATAATGGAATAAACCAAGGGGCCACATATAAAAAAAAGCAGGCTTTGATCACCTTTCCTTTCCAAAGTAAATTCCACTCTTTTTGTGAGCTTTACAAAACAAAGGATGAGCAACTGCTGCTGTACTTTCAACCATTCTGCTCATAAAAATCATGACGACTTGGTGGACGTGTTATGTAGAAGCATTTGTGCAGGCTTATACCAAAACAGGGCCTTCAACCCTTATGAAAGCCTCAGGGCGCTATCATTACATGGTGCACTTTAATTTCCAAGCATCATATAGCTGTATTTTCATATGAATTTATGCAAAACCACTTATGTTTTACAAGAAAAATAAAACTCCAGGTTGGGAAGGAGGGAAATCCTCACACAACAGTTGGTGCTATCTGGAAGTGGGCATGAAAACACGGGGCAGGGGGAGGAACTTGAGGCTCGTACTCAAAGCTCTCCACAGAAACCCCTGCAAAGACAAAGTGGAAAAGGAAGCAGAAGAATGGAGGAAAAAAAGAAAAAAAAACAAAACAAAAACAGTAGCCGTGTTAAACTAACAAATTTCAATCCTTCTAAGGACTCCTAGCTTAATTTCCTGCCTTTGACGCCACAGCAGCTGAAATCGGCTGTGGTATCCTGGTGAGCAGCCCAGTCCCACGGTGGGAACAGAGCAGGTACCAGCGCATACCCAGCTGAGCGTGCTTAGCTCTGCTTGCCATCTCTAGCATTAAAGAGTCATTGAAGCATGCTGACTGAAATGCCTTGCCAAGGTCTTGCTTGTAAACAATAAAACACCAAGTAAAAAGAAAACTTTTAATGTCATTAGGTTTTCTCCTGTTGCCTGAAACAAGACCTGGCAAAATTGAATGTTCTTTGACCAGAGGACAAGTTCTCACATACAAAGACACTGACATGTCTACACTTAGGATTGAGTTTACTTTTGGTTAAAAATAATTAATACTGTTGTGGCAAGCGCAATTCTCCAAGGATCTTGCTTCTTTATGTTGTTCCAATACCACCTGGCTGAAGCAAGGCTGTGCTACAGGCTGTGCTAGCACAGCTTTGCTTTACTGTTTTCTCTAAAGCAGAAGTGCCAGCCTTTTGGACTTTTGCTCCAAATCTATGTTCTAGAAGCTGCAAGGGAAAAGGCTCAATAATAGCTGTCCAGCAGTCTGTTCTGGGTGACAGACAGACAAACATTCCAGACTTTCTATTCTGGGAGAAATATGAGAACTGTCTTGTTTTCTCAACTCTTTGCTTTATTTTGCAGTTTCTGTAGACCCCACAGCTTGATTTGTCATTTTACATAGCTGCAACTGAAGACTGTATTTAAAAACAGAAGGGGGGGGGGGGGGGGGCAGG
>VXAL01000595.1:83307-113818 GCA_013399475.1 Chauna torquata | reverse complement strand
GGGGGGGGGGCGCGCAGGGAAGAAACCCACAGTTGTTGCTTTACTGACTTTACTTTTACATCAGACATCTGGTCTAAATGCATTTGGCAAGTAATATTAGTACATTTCCTGCATTACAATATTCAGCTAACATTAGATTTTACTTGCGGATGCTCTGATAAGCTAACATTTTGATTAAACTGACATTTGTCAAGGCCAATTTCAGAATTTAGTACTAATCGTATGCACATTAGCGAGGGAGTTCTTGTAAGCTGATTTGGAGGGAGAAGCAGTCCTGATATAGGAGGAAGTTACAGTGTGATAGTGTGTATTCAGACATTTACACAGACCAGAGTTCAAATTACCTGTATGAAAACCACAGTCACCATCCTACTGAATAGGTTAAAATTTGGAAGTCTGGTCTTCCAAGTCAGAAGAAACATCTGAATCTGGTTAATTAAAAAATACAAGGAAACAAACACATCCTTCTTGAGAACTTCTATCCTTTTATCACAGCTCTCTTTCCTGACACATGGTAAGGCTGGACAAAGTAAGCCCTGCAGTTCAGACCATCCCCTCCTTTCTGCCTCCCTACTTCGGTTCTGGTGGGGAATTTTAGAAGCGAATTCTGCAAAACTGAAATGAGGAAAGTTTCATACTACTTGCCAAACAAACTGACAGTTGTTTGCTATTTTGGGGAACCATCCTATAATTGTACCCACCTGTTGTAGCATGCTATTTTTAAAGTTACGCCCAACACCAGGGTTACACAGCAATAAGGCAAAACTTCCCAGCGATGCCATTCCCTGTTCCCGCACCCCCAAGCCTGCAGAGGTGCAGAAACCCTGCTATGGGAATAAAGGGGGCAATTTCTGTAAATTGGTTGCGCATGATCTCCTTTTTTCCTGTTTCAAATCAGTTGCTGACCTCTGTTTCTCTAACTTCTTCCTTTTTTTCCCCTCCATTTTCTTTTCCCACTTCCCCCTCTCCTTTCTTTTTCTCCTTCCATTTCACATGTGTTTTCCTTCCCCAGCTTCCTCTCCCTTACCCTCCCCGCACCAGGCGCACAGCAGCTTCCCCTTGTGTTCCCAGCGTCCCCGCTCCCTCCCTGTCCAGCCCCGTCCTCCAGAAGGCCGGGCAGCGGGGGAGCACCGCGCAGCTGGCCTGCTCGCTCCCTTGAGCCCTGGCCATCAAAGCTTCTCCATCTGGCCGGAAACAAGCCGGAGGCTCTCCTGCTGCCTCCGGTCCTCGCAGGGGCTGGGACCATGCAAACCCTGGGACCCCTGAGACCCAGGCAAGCTGTGAGCCAGCAGTCCCACAGGGAACCACCGCTCAGCCCGTCTTCCCTCCTGGTTCCCCGTTTGACCCTGTCAGAATTACAGCCCTTGCCCGCTTGACAATGCCCAGGAAAGCGGCCGAACCCACAAGCTGCACGCTGCGCTTGAACCCTGCTGCTTATCTAAAGCTGAAGTGCTCAATTTCAGTGATCTGACAGGTAACAGCTTGGGTATGTTGGTTTTATACACAGCGATCCTAGCCTACATGGGTACCGGGGAACGAGATGGGGTGACTAACAGACCCATTTCATTTTTCTGTAAAGCACCTATACAGAGAGAGAGCGCGAGAGAGCACGTATGCAAGCAAGCACAAGCTAGCGGAAGCGCACGCACGATCATATAAATATACACAACCAAACATCTCTATGATTTCAAATGGCATTAAAAAGCTCCTTTAAATATGAATTACTGTTTGTTTTTTTTTTTACTGAGGACCAGAGCAGCACCACTGTGCAGGGGAGCAGCCAAGGAGCATTTACCTCCAGGACTGCATGAATCTACTCCTGCCTTATCCGGGATTTCCAACACTTCAAGTTTCTTTCTGCACCTCTGGTGCATGCAAGTAGGTGTGCAGCCTGACAGAGACTCACTCAGAGCAAACAGCAGAGAAGATCAAAGAAAATTTGAAAACAATCAGGTTAAAGTCATAGGCAAGGAGTCCACGCTGGGAGCAAAAACAGCATGACACACCTACTGCTCTTCTCTTCTCAGAGCCTGGGGACTTGGTCTGTTGTTGTGGCAAAAAGCACCTATACAGTTAGGTAAAATGTTTCTTGCCTCTGAAGACAAGCTTGTTGAAGCAGACACCCACTCTAAATTCACGTTTATAATGGAAAGGAACATTGTGATCCTCAGGCAAAATTGAAAATTCAGCCATTCTGACAGTGTATTCATACATGTCACAAATAAGCAGCCGCTGCTCATCGTGCAAACTGGGTGGAAGATGGGCACCATCAGGTCCATGAAAGCCTCCCTGATAGAGAGCAGACTGCAGCAGGCTCTCCAAAGAGAAGAGAAGCTTAGAGGAGAATCACCCAGCCTTTTTTTACCCACACTTTGTTGGTAGTTACAAAAAACCTGAACCAGCATCATTATTTTCTGCCTCCATGTGGATGCACTAATCGGTTGATGAATGCAACCGGGATATTTTGGAAGACAGATCAGCTGGTTCTGGATCGATCAGTTTTAGTGCTCCCTGGCATCACATGGTTCAAGCACAGCGGAGCATCAGTTTGCACCACCAGAAATGAATATCAAAAAGTAACAACTGCATTTCCCAAGCCAGGTTTAAGCTTGCTCAGATCAATGAAAAGCAGGTTTCTTCCAAGCCTTATCCCTGTAGCAATACCAGCAGATTCTGAACACATGCCACTCTCAGAAGACAACATTCAGTTGTGTAAGTGTATGTATCCTTTACATAAGTACTCCACATCATCAACCATTTCCACACACGAAGCATGAAAGAGAAGTTAACTGCTCTTTTGCCTGCTTTATAACATATTATAAACTCAAACCCTCTTTAAGCTAGAAGCCTGATGAGCAAGGACACCTAGTAGAGGCCAACCAACACAATTCTGCATCAGATGGAACCCACAGCTAGTATCCACCAGCACTATGGGAAAATAGAATATTCAGCTTCTCCATCTTCCTTCCTTCCCTTTAGCTAAGGCAAAAGAACTGAATCTCCTCCCCTAAAGCCACATTAAAGGTGTGATTTATTTCTTTCTTTTAATAGCAGTGTCAATTTAAGCACCTCTTCATCCTCCCTACTCCCTATCCCATCCCTGTTTTGCTATTAGAGCAAACTGGATCTAGGCTTAAAAAAAAAAGTTGTTTTTTTTTCCCTCCCTCTCCCCAGATTCTGGGTCGCGTCTTTCAGGAGATTCCACTGACATAGGTGAGGACAGCAGCAAGGAACAGAGGCTGCATCTCCACAAAAACAAAACAAAATGAAGGAATAGAAGAAGAAAAGAAAGAAGAATCTCAGGGGAGACTTTGGGATGCCATTTCAAATGTTCTCCAGCAAAACCAGAGAGGTCACTTGTGACATTTTCAGACAGGGGTAAGGAACAACACGTTTGCTTTTTCCTCTCCCAGTCTCTATGCCCAGTTATTTCTCAGGTCTCAATCGTACTTAACAGTCCCAAATCAGGTAGGAGCCTGGTATCCAGATATCTCTAAACCAAAAGCTAAAACCAAGGAGAAAAAGCAGATTCAGCCAAGTGAGCACACCAGTTTAGCTGACTGTGCCAGTTTTTAAAAGGCATCAAATTCAGACCCTGCCCTCCTTAATTAAAAGCTGTGTTTTGCCTTGCCAAGGGAGAAATTTGACAGCCATTAACTACACTGCACCAGAAATAATTCTGCACGCAGCAGACCTATGAAACAGCATCACTGAGCTACTGTAACACATCTCCAGAAGATATTTCATCCTGGCAGTCGAGCATGAGGTTGTATGCCCACCCCCAGCAACAAAACAGCCTCCACTTTCTCCACCTGCTTCCCACCACCTCCGCTCCTGCCCACACGTCATCTGCGGCGCTGCGTGGGTACGGATGTTTCTGCAGCTCCACGGCGAACCGCAGGGCTGTCCTGATGAGCCTGAGAGGTAAAGCTGCAGGAGAGGGGAGAAAAGCGCTGCTGGTCTGGTTTGGCACAAGGCCACACAGACAGCTCATGGACGGTGTCTCCATCGCCTGGGGGCAGGCACCACAGGAAGGTCCTGCTTCCTCTCCTCTGCCCCACGCTGGCTCTGCCCCCTCCTGATGAGGCGAGGGCACTAAGCTGGCTGAACTGACCTTGTCAAAAAGCAGGTTTCTCTGTTCAATTTTTGAGACCAGATGGGCACCAGTGCCTGCGCAAAGCCTCTACATCAGGTCAGGTGTTACCACCACATTACGCCCAAGTCTCTTGCCAGATGCCAGCGGTCAGGGACGCCTGGGAGGCTCCGCATTTGAAGCTACAGGCAGTTCTCCTCTTCTCAGCCTCCCCTTGACTGCTTACAACCATTTTCTATCCAGCCTGGCTAACAGAAAAAAAAAATCTCACTTGAATTCAAGCGTAACATTGTAGTTGGCAGACAGACTACAGCATGCCAGCTCCAGTATTTTCCAAGCTCATATTCTCAAGCTGAATACCAAGGATGGAGTAAGGTACCATGGCAGAAAAATCCATGCATCCCTCTGGCACCATGAAAACTGAGAATCCTCCGTAAGACTAATTTCCCAGCTGAAAGTACTACATGATTTTATGTATTTGAGGCTTTACCATTAATCTGTTCCTCAAAACTTACACAATGCTGAAACAAATCACATGACAACCAACAGGAAAGTGAACAGAATGTATAGATCCCACCCCATGCACACACCTGACGCACCAGCTCCCAAGTAGCTGGATCTGTACGAAGCAGTTAAATGCTGACCGCGCTGTCAAGCAGAGCCAGAATTTCACCATGTACTTGCACAGTCCACACAAAACGCCCATCATACGCTATCTAAGCTTCCAACTTTGTTTTGTCAAGTATGTTTCTAACCCTCCTGGCTGCAATAATAACCTTGGAAAAACAAACCGTGATATCTGCTCAAGTCTGTAGACTGCTGGAAACGGTGACTCATGCACGAATTCCCACTACCCACTAATCTTAAAATGTAAGCACTTAAGCACCAATAATGGTGTTTTAATGTCCAGGCAAAAATGGGAAAAAATGGTTAGCACAATTTGGGAGTGACTATCAGGAAACAAAGATAAAGAGGATGCTTGGAGGACACAGAGAACAGGGAAGGGGAAGGAAAAAAGAAATCGTAACTTGCAAAACACGCGTCTCCAGGCCAAATGGCAGTTCCGTTACCACCAGTTTCCAAAGGCCACATTCTACCACTCATCTCCATGCAGCATCCCTCAAAACAATGATGGGCCTATGGCTAACTAATGTAAAACCCTCCTTTACATACCAGCAGCCAGAGACCTCGGTAAAAAAACAGCAGGCTTCAACCCCGCTCTTGCACTTCGGAATCTGATAAGAGTTCTAAAGATGCAACTTCAACATATATACAACTTTACACCTTCAAACCACAATTTAACAGAGCGTCTCCACAGGAGTGGAAGCTTGCTCCTGGTCACCAGTCACCTCCAGAATATTTCAACTGGTTAGAGCAACACATCCATCTCCTAAAGGACTACTTTTGTCAGCTCTGTCAAACTGACTCCAGCCCTGATGCTTACAAGAAAACTGCCTAGTTGCCTACTAAGCGGATGATCAGAAATATCTAGTTTTTCCTTAAGAAAGGCATTTGCTGGGCAAAAGGGAAATACTTTATTTCTACCATCTCCAACTTCGATTAAGTTACTATTTGGCCCCTGTCCCCTGTCCTCCCCCTCAGCAAAAATTCTGTAGCTACATGCACCTAGAAAATTTTATCTTATTCAAAAACAATTAAAGAGTAATCCAGAATTCAGGCTTACAGGTAATAATTTTCTGCTGTTTCCCAAGTACAAAACTTATAAGATCACTTAGCACCCAAACCCCAGCTTTCCAACTGCTTTCCACTTAAGCTACTTAGCAGTACCCAGCCAAAATGTGCATTTTAGTTAGACACCTTTTGAAAGTTTTATTCTATTTTTTATCTTGTATATCTCACTGAAGTGACAGGACATTTACAAATACATATTTTAAATGTGGTATAAATGATCCAAATGAAAGCGTTCTCAAACTCAGTAATTGTTTCCAAGATTAAAGCAAAATGAGTTGTAACATGTCACTTGATGTTACAATAACAGCAAGAGCCCAACTGTTGCTCAATCTGACTGAAATAGATGTCTTTCAGGAATCTTAATTTTCTGTATTTTGGAATACCAAACACAAGCACCTGGTGCAGACATATGCAGACAGCTAGTAATACAAGGATGCATTTATTTATTTTACTGTCCTGCTTCTGCTTAACACAGAATTGTTAAGAACTTTTAAAAACTCTTTTTCCAGTGCAGAAGGCTCCTTTGTTTAAGCGTCTACTGCGTAAAAAACATACTTTATGGGTACCATTCACATGACTTCCAAATTAATACGAACACACCAAAGGGAAATATTTAACATCCAGATATGCACTAAGTGTTGCAGATCCAAGACAAATGCAATTTCCATTCACAGGAAAATGATCTCGTGACAACCTTATTTCCACTGTAGTTCTTCAGCTATCCATGCCACTCTGCAGAGACAGTCTCATGGTTTATAAAATGCCTAACACAGATGGACTTCCCAAACTTAAACCAGGAAAGCTCACTCACACCTGCAGTGCATTTCTGCAGATATCCCTGTACAACCTCACAAGTAACTGGAGACTAGTGCAGATATGTTCAAGCACATTTCATTTTAGTCCCTGGGAATATCCCCTGATAATAAACTCACATAAGCAAAATTAAGCACAGATTTATTAAAAAGGGGTTTGGCCTTTGAAGAGGAGACAAGGAGAATGAGCTGCACTTTAAATAACAAGTGGGGAAGTGGGTAATCAGTAAATAAACTCCACTTGCAGAACACGTGAAAGTAAAACTTCACGTAGAAAAAAGCCCTTGCTATCAAAGCTTCAAGTTGAGAGGGTATCTTTTGTTCTCTAAAATCACAGTCTTTTCAAAAGGCCAAAATTATGAGAGATCTTAAAGACAATATCTTCTGGAGGATGAAGAAACAGAAGTGACAGAAGTGAAATAATAATTTGGAAAAAGTAAAACCACATCAGAATAGTTTTCACACATGAACTGCAGTAATCCTTTACAGTAGCTTCCAATTTTTCACACATAGTCAATCTGCACAGTTCAATAAAAAACAAATGAATTGAGAGATGGTGGTCACCAACAAAACCAGGTTGACACCAAGCCCAAGAGCTTGAGGCATATGCTGACACTATGCCTCCGTGCAGCAATGAAATGCCTTTTGCACATGTGAAGTACTCACCCTGTGAAAGGGAGAACTGCTAATTAATGCTTACATCCAGATAAATTGCAGAGGAAGAATCTGACGTGTGCAAACAGCCACTTTTGCTTATTGAGCTGATGAGTCACATGATTAACTGCCATACTTTGCATTGTTTAGATAAGGTGTGAAGGTACAAACAAGGAAGAACCTACCAGGACTCTCTACCCGCTTGTAGTGGTAGGGATTGATGCAAACCTCCTTCTGTTTTGAACCAAAGGGAAACTCGCAGCATTCCAGTGGTTTCAGTTCGTGATGGCTCTGAAGGTCTGGCCAGCGCCACACTCTGCAGTAAATTACATGTGGCAGCCCTTTCCGGTGCGAAACCTGAAGCCTGCCGTCCAAGGAACGAGGAATTGTGACACAGTTGCTGGGCTGACCAGGACAGCTTAATGCTTTCTCCAGCTCTTCCATAGCACCTTTTTTCTTCTTCAGTTTTTTCACTAATGCATCAACAGCTTTCTCTGCCCATTTTTCTTCTTCATCCCCCTGCTTCCATCCCAACAGCCTTTTCACTGCTGGGCTGGTGAAGGAGAATAAACTTGTCACGTTCATGGTGACCCCACTCGGTCACAATGGATACCACAGACCAGGCAGGAGAGACCGTCCTGTTCTTCCACCACCACCACCACCACCACCACCTAGCAGATTGTATCAGTAATCAAAAGCAGTCTGCCTCGAATAATTCTGGTCCTTTTGCCTTTTCAGTCCTCCCGTCCCAGGATGGCAATGCTGACATTCCCCCTTGATAGATGTGACCTTCTCATTGTGCTAAACCCTTCCGGCTTAGAACCTGCAGGAGAACAGAGGGAAAAGAAAGCAGATTTTACTTTTTAAATTAACCAACAACAGCTAGAAACATTCCCCCAACAAGATCAGAGTGACCAAAGACCAACCAACCAAAACAAACAAACCAAAAAAAACCAACAACAACAAAAAAGCCACCACCACCACCCCAAAAAAAAAAAAACACAAAACAAAGCACTGACTGTCTCCAGAACTGGACTAAAGGAACAGTCTAACATGGACTTTTGTCGCACGGCTTGCTGGTGAAACATTTATATCCCTCGCCACCAAACAGTCCTGAATAAATGAGTGGATTGCCCTGGAAAATAGTGATGCAGCATAGACAAAATCAAAAAAGGTTGGGGGGGGTTAGGGTGAAGTGGGAGAGGTGGGCAGGGGTGGAGAAATGAAGAAGGTGGCAGGACAACTCCCCATCTGCTCAGTTTCCTCGTCCAACTTGCTGCGTAACCTCAGTGATTTTTGTGCCATGCAGCAAGGGGGGCTGCAACTGCATTTGCCAGCTTCAAACAACGCTTCTGCTCAGTGCCCAAGCGTGGCTTTGGTTAGTGCCGTGAGAAGCTGGATAAAAAAAAAAAGCAAAACACAAAGACATGGCTGTATTCCCATACATACTCGCCAGAAGGGCAAGGGTTCTGTATTAGGAATGTAGCTCCCACCAATTCCAGCCTAAAACAGTCCCTCAGATTTTGCCTTTCACTGCTAAGTGTGAAGGGCACTCCCCACAGTCTATCAATTGCGTCAACCTTAAACAGCAAAACTTCCCAAGGAACCCATACAAGATGAGCAGCGCTTTTTGTTTTCTTTTCAAAGAGCAGCTGGAAGCAATATGCCCCCACAGCACTGTGTTGCCCAGCCCTCTGCAAATGATATTGCTTGAAAATCACAGCATGAGAGTCGTGTGTATCATGATCCGAGACAAAAACCAGTTCAGCTTCACCTCTGAGGTACTTTGAGTAACAAACCAAAAAGAAAAAAGGAAACAGAAGTATCCTTGCCCTCACCAAGCTCCCATAAGAAAGTAAAGCTCCGTCTTCCCACCCCACCAACAGCCCTCACAGTTCCCTCGCACTCTGCGAGGGAAAGATATCATGAACTTACTCCACTGATTACATCCTGACTCCTCCCGTTGCAACGCCAGCCTGATGGACTCAAGGACACATGAAGGAGTGTGAAGGAGGAAGAACTGATAAGAGGGTTTTAGATGGCACAGCGGTCCCCCAGCTGGGAGACGTGGAACAGGGATGAAGCAATGGGTGAAGGTGGGAGAGGAACTCCACGTACGCAGATGCCCCTGCCTGTTGCAGGGTCTGCTGTGAGCAGCGAGTTTCACATTCGCCCAGCGTGGGAGCAAGCAAAAAGCTTACCTCTGCCAGGGGGTGTGGGGGGGCAGGGGGGGAGAGACAAAGAGCACTAAACCACTGATTTTCAAACGGAGCATGAAGATAGACAGGAAATGTATCCTGGAGTGGATACCAACTGGTTGCAGAGGAAGAGGGAAGGGGAAAAGGATACGAATGTTTTTGTTACCATCAGAAAGACACACACACACAAAAAAAATCCATACACGCAGGATAGAAGGTGTCAGTGCTGCCACATGGGACAGAATTACATATTTATATTAAGAAATGATTGCACATCTTGAAACTGTAAATGCTATGCCATTCTTACCCTCCTGACTGTCATGAATTGTAAGGGTTTCATAGTGTGCCACTATACTTGGAGTACTTTAAGCTGAAAACCATCCACTCGATTCAAATTAAGTTGTCACTGAAACAATTATCTAATTGCAATGGTTCAGTTTTATTAGGCTGAATGCATAAAGTACATTTATGTGAACAATGATTATGAACTAACACAGAGACCATGTCTACCTGCACTTCATAGTGGTACCTGACATTCCTTTTATGCTAAAACTTCAATTTGAAATAATAATGTCAATGCGATAGAAGATTTGCATTAGCCTGGGGCAAATTTAAGAACTTATTTTGTTATCTGGGCATGTGCCATACTGTTAACTGAACTGAAACTCCATTACTGTCACTGACTGTATTCCAGGTATATTTAATCCTTACATGCATTCTAAAGTGCTCTACCAAAATGCTGTCCTAATTTAAGAACCTTAATATCAGAAGCACAGTACACATGCTTCAGATGTGCTTGTAAGTATCGGAGTTATTCTCAACTCATATATAATCTGTATCTCATTGAATATTGTGAAGATCTTTTTTCTTTATCTTTCAAACAAAAAATACAAGTTCCACACACAAAAGGTACAAGGCACAGTGGTACACCACTGAGTAACCAAGTCAAGCTTTCTATTTCATATCTATTAGAATTAAAACAAGAATATTTAAAAGACTTGAGTTGAAGTTCTAGTAAAAATGAAAGTACAATATCTAAATCTTGATCCAAACTTCTGTCAACATTAGCAACGAATGAAAACAGTTCTACCTAGGCATGACCCATTTCCACCAAGCTACTTTAAAAATAAATGGCCAAACTACTCAGGGGGTGGTTTGTAGGCCTATTAAAACTGTATGTTTATACCAGTGCCTGAAAATACAACCTTAACATGTGCTACCACACAAGCTCTGCAAAGACTAGGAAGACACTCAGACGCAGTCATGAATAGCCAGGCCATAGGAACAGATTTTCTGACATTCTTGGATCAGATCCTGTAACACGCACGTGTCCTGTTCCCATAAATACACATTCCAAAATACATTTCATCATCACAGTCAAAGGTGTTATCTTAACAGCTGGCACCTCCGGAGCAACAACTGTGGCAAGAAATGCATCGGGAGCACCGTTAGGCACAGTACCTGTTGATACGCTTGAAAGCAATGCAGCTCAGCAGCTGCAAACACGAGCCCCATTTTTGCCTGCCACTGTCCTCCAGTCCTGGGACTACTGCTGAAGCCCAGCCTGCCCAAAGAAGATCCAAGACAGAAGACAAAGTAAAGGGAGGAAGAGGGGGAAAAAAAAAAAAAAAAAAGAAAAAAAACATGCACAGTGCTCTGTCTACCACTCCTACCACTCTAACACTGAATTCCAATAGCAGTATTAAACTAAAAAAAGGTTGTGTAGGTGGAGTTTTTCTTTTCCAAGAAGTCAAAAGCATGCCCGTAGCGCCGAGTTTTTGCCAGTACATTCCGTTTCCCTTTCTGCCACTTTTGGTTTTTGCAATGCATCATTTCCTGTATTACTTTTGCACAAAGTGGTCTTATCAGCTGGAAGCGCAAAATAAAGATTAAACCACGAGTCAGCAGATGACAGTCCACATCTTTCTTCCCCAAATACATATGCCCTTCTGGGAAAACGAGCTAGTATTTCCAATAGCTGAGTGACCACCAGCCCTTGAAGGGTATGTTTACTCAAGAGGTACTGGTGAAACAAAAACCTAGGCCAAACAACAGGACACTCTCCAAAAGGCAGCCTGGAATCAGTTTAAAGGAAATCAAGTTGTTACCCACTTATCAGCCACTCTTCACGTATCAAAAACCATGCACTTTTTATTAGGCATTCTGTCTGCTGATGGATGAGCTGGAATCAACAAACTTCTTTTAATACCTTGCTGCTTTATTTGTCTTCCTTCACTACTGCTATCTTTTCTGTCATCTTTGGATTGACATACAAACCCACATGCAGCTTGTGAGGAGGCTGTTAAAATAAAAAAGAGCATTATAGACACAGCTGTTTAGCCAGCCCTGGATTTAAACAAACGTACTTTGGCAAAATGCCTAAAAAGTGAAGTTCTGTTTTCCTAACCCTCAAAGAAGAGAGGGTTATCCTGTCAGCAACACGAAGCAGACAGTAAAATACTCAGTGAGACTGTTCTCAAATTCCCACAGGAGATCCCATAGGAAACTGTCCCGCTTTGCATAAGTGATTGTTTTTGGTGGGTGGAGAGAGGGTTAGGACAACTAGACGATCCGTGAGGGAGGTGAAACAACTCCTAGCCCAAGTTTCAGGCAAACAAGCAGCAGCTCTAACTCTCCTACTAATTTTGTGATTTGTATTACAGGCTCCGTGATGCAGGCAGAAAGGATCCTATTAAGTATTTTTAATATATGCTCAGCACAGTTAGACATAAAAAGGGGCAGGAACCACAGCGAAGAGAATCTACATAATTGTTAACAGAGGAAACCGTCTAGTCTTTGACTACACTTTTAAAATTCAATTTATCTTATTTTATTCAATGTGCCTCCTCCCAGTGTCCAGTAGTTATGGACAACACAAAGAAATAACAAGCAGAGAAATTTCAATTTGCTTCTTTAAAAGTATTTAGTCATTTACCTTCCCTGAAAGACAACTTTTCAGCAATTCGTGTTTCCTCTCAGTACAACTTTAAAAAAGCTCTAAAAGAAAAGAGATCAGATTTTGGCACAGGAGTCAGAGAGCTATCACTTTACTCCCAGCAAGAACTACTTCCATGTATTACTAAAAACCATGTGGTCTAAGCATCTGTAATGCTAGAATGTGTTACACCGTATTGTGCACCAACTTCCTCTGGCTCCTTATTCTTGGAGCAAGCAGCAAGAAGTTTTGATTTCCTTCTTCATGTGATGTGACTTGTAAAACAAAAAGTCTGAAGTTTTCTGTTGAATTATCCTGTTTTTAATCAAAGACTTCTTTCTTTGCACCTTCTTATGTTAGAAGATCAGATCTTGTTCATCCCGGAAAAATGCATGGAAACCTGGGAGAAGCCTCAGTAGCATTACAATACACTTGCAAAAAGAAAGCAAGTTTCATTTGAAACTGCTGTAAAACTCATTAGAGTTCATACAGAACCCGACTTGGCTTTCCTCGCATTTCTGAAAAGGATAACCAAAAAAAAAAAAGTTAACTCTTTTGTATATTGTCTTGGCACTGGGGAAAAAAAAAAAATCCAAAAAACCCTTAAAAACGCAATTGTGTTAATTTCTGCTACGCATCATCCTGACACAGGTATCAACGTGATACATACCTATATGTATCAAGCATTTGAGCAAGGAGCACTTCAATACTGGCGTTAAATATTTCAACATATTTAAGTTTTTTTCTGACACTGTTAGACACCCAGCAAGGGCTAGGAGGATACTTCCAGCCTGTCCTGTAAAGCAACCTCTGTCTTGGTTCCTGAGAGTAAAGCAAAGCACCTTGTCTGAGAAAGAGGACTAGGACAACTGCTCCCTATATTTGAATGAGGAATTGCCCTTTCAAGGAAGTCTCCAATATATCATTGTTTGGCCCACAGAGAAAATCCCCGTAGAGCAGCAAATGGTAAGACAGCAAAGGAGTCACGTGAAGAGCAGGTACCGACTGGAACCCAGCCGACTACAGCAGCAGTCATACAACTTCTTGCAAGAAACACCTAGCAGTTCTCAACAGAGCATACGGCTATCAATAATATTTGCCTTTAGAAGGACTTGCACAACTTCTAACTTATGCAATAAGCCACATCAGATTTATGAGTTCTGAACGTCGCCCGAGCACCAAAGAGCAGATCCACTGCTCACTCAAAATGAGATAGTGAGGCCAACAGACGCTTTATGTACTGGGGGGAGCACACAACAATGACCCGGACAACAAAATCCTCACTGCTCATTTACTCCAGAGCATGAAGAAATAAGCCTTATACTACCACTGTCTGCCAGCTCCTTGCCAATGATCACCACAGTTCAAACCACGTACGCAGTCTCTGGCTGGTTTCTACCATCAACCAAGGTTTTTCCTACATTCTCCCACCAACCTAGCTTCTGGTTCCTAGATTTGAAAGACTTATGGTAGCTTCACTATTGCTTCTCCAGAGAAGATGCTTGATTTCTGTATAAATTAGAAACTGAATACTGTGTTACAATCCAACTAAAATGGCTTAAGACTCTTTGTAAGTAAATACATAATTGTGAGAAATGACACAGCAAAGACATGGCAAAGGTGCTTTCCCAATTTTAACACAGATGCATCATCAGTTAAATTTTCCCCCCCCCCCCCCCCCTTTTTTTTTGGATTAAGAACATTTCTTCCCGATAGCAGATACTGCTCTTTGTAAGTTCTGACATTTAAAAACCGCACTCTTGAAAACAAACTGGAACAACGCATCTTGCAAGAAGCTTATCTACACCCTAATTAAAGCACAATTCCTCCCTGTTTACAAGAAACACTAACCTGTACAGCCTCTTAAACAATCATCAAATCCTCAAACCATGGATCATTAACCAAAGTTAAGGAACAATGGCAAATTCCCAGCTTGCACTGTTGAATTTTACTTATTCCTGTGTTCAGATGCAAGAGAGACTCCATGAAGTCACAAACTGCCATCTCTTCCCTTAACACCTGCTGGTCTCTCTGCACCTATTCATCTTGCCAGGACTACAGACAAAAAACTAACACCAAGTTTGCCAAGTAACTTGGTCTGGAAGCTGGATAAGCCCAGTGCAGAGGAGGGCTCACACAAGTAGGACACACCAAACCACATACCCAGGTGTGGAAAAACCCCTTCTGGTGTCTGCAAACAGCTGGACTGAATCAGATGTGTTATCAAAGATTATCTCTAAAACCACAAGTTAATATTTTAACTTAAGTCAGGAGGGAACAGTAATTTGATTGATCCAGTTAAAGTTCTGGCACATTTGGGATTACACAACTATGAACTTCACTGAAATAACTTGTAAGAGGAATACAATGCTGTGAACCACAAACCTTGCCAGGATAGTGTTCATGAGTTTGTCTGAAATGCTATAAAGGAGGAGGTTCTTCATTTTTTACTCTCTCTCCAAGCAGAGGGTCACTTAAAGAAATCTTCAAATGAAGCCAAACATTCAAAAGAAAAAATTATCCAAACAAACAGCCGTCAGGAGACAGAACGAATCACCAGTCATCACAGTGAGCATTGTATTGTGCATCTCTGGGGCAAATTCACCCACGTCACTTGTACACATGTTGTCCTCCTAGCCACTGTGAGTATGCAGGAGGACAGGAGCAGGCGAGGAGCTCGGTCAGCATCAGAAGACGTCACAGGCCAAGTCCTGAAAACGCAGAACAACCTGTAGCCCAGTCTGGACCACTGCCTACTAACCCTGGCTATGGCTTTGTGAACATAGGGTGTCTATAAAGACGCCATAACCAATCTTGCCATCTATGTTAGAAGTGCTTCACTAAAAAAGTCAAAGGGCTGGGGAAAATAGTTTCTCTTTTCTTTCATCATAAAACTTCAGTACAACTCCCTTTTTCCACAAAGAGCATTCCCTTTCCTGACTTTTTGAACTGTCTTCAGAAAACAGGTGTTGTTTACAACAATAACAAACACACATCTGTGTGGGTGTGTTACTACACACAAAGGCAGGATAACTGAAACCTCTTCCTATATTTAGATCTGTCTGGTCAGCTCTAATTGCATAATTTAATCAAAACCCTCTCCAACGGAAACACATCCATATTCATCACAGGCATCAAAGGAAACATCTTTACAAACTATATCCTTTTACAAACCGACACATGGTCCCACGCCACTTGTCCAATTGTTGAATTCCTCCTTTGGGAAGGGCATGGAATTTTATTTCTTTTTATCAGCTGAAAAAAGCATTTCCCTCCAATTCATCAGGGTAGGGCGGGAGGAACTTCCTTCACAGGTGAGATGGAGAAAATTTACTGACATGTCACTTTCAGGGATTTTTTCCCCCCCAGTAGTTAAAACACATTTGTAACATAAAGGAAAACATAAAGGAAAACTTTAAAAAAAATATGCCCATCACCACTCAGGCTTCAAAATTTTTTAGTAAAGCCCATAAAATGCAAGATACATTTTGTCTTTACAGAACAGCACAGACTGCATGGAGTCAGGACAGGCTCTGTCGGCCCCATCTAGAGTAGCTCTATGTTGGAGTATTTTTAAGAGGGGAACCACACCAAATGCAATCCAGTTATGCTCAGCTTATACAAGCTGCTGCTCCTACAAATGATTCATTTTACCAAGAGCATGCACTGATACAGTTACATCAGCTGCATTAAACCACTTCTAAAGACTGTCACCCAGACCTCATTCATCAGAGATTAAGCAAAGATGTTAAATTACAGCTCCAGATCCTCAGCTTTAAAGCAGAATGTTTCATCAATGCAAGAGACAACAAAAACTGAGAAGGAAAAATTATTTATTCGCTAATGAAAGTATTATTAGGTCAAGCCTCAGTAAAGAATAGAGGCTTTTCATAGAGGTGAAAATTAAACCAAGAAAAGAAAGGTCATTAAAATAAGTGATTCTTTTCACAGATTAGTCCCCCAGCCACTATTTATACACTCAAATAAGAACAGCCTCTTTAGATTGCCGTTATAAAAGACACCTCGAGGTGACTTCTTAGATGCACGCTTTACTTTATTAAAAAAAAAAAAAGATTCCTCCACTTTTACTCTTTTTTATCTGATTTGCAAAATTGATGGAGGTATTTTTTGCCTTTAGATGACCTTTAAAACATTATCTTCATCACATCTTTAACATGGATCTTTTGCTCTGTGCCTTGTCATTTTAATTTTTGTTAATTGTCCTGCCATTCACAACTATCATTCCAGACAGAGAAAGTGTCTAAAGACGATGCAGCTTCACAAGCCAACTTTACACAACCCAGAAACAAACATCCAGATCTGCCAGGTTTCCACCCTCCAATGAAACACTATTTAATTACTGCCTGCCGTTAGCGCCCTTCTGAAAGCCAGGACCAGACTTCCGACGACACGAAAACCAGCCCGTCCCCGGTCCCCAGCACAGGCGGCGAGCAGCAGCCCACCACCACGCTGCGGCAAATGCTCCCCGGCACTCACCCGCTGTCTGCCAAGCCACCTGAACCTGCCAGGCCCTTTGCAAACAAAGAGGCCAAGATCACACTGTTTAGAAATGCCTCTTTAGCTTATACAGAAGAAAATGAGAATGTTTAAGATTTGCAGGTAAACACAGATTTAGAGGTTCATCTGAGTTCAGGTCAGGAAGTTTTCTATTACCTTTTAAAACACACCACAGATATAGACTGTGAAAGGCCTTTACTGGCACATGAGTCACAAGTTTGAGCTTGCCCACACCAAAAACTTGAACTGCCTTCAACTACACACCACTACAATCCTAGCACGGGTTATGCTCCCACCAATACTAAAAACTATACTGGTGGAAGAACAAAGTTACTGACACACAACTACAAAGGCATTTATGTGGTCTCTTACTTTCACAAGCGTTTTCATCAAGGCTTTCACTCTACTAAACCAAAGTAGCAATTCTGGCTAAACAGAAGACCATGCCTTAGGAGCACCAGTGTTCCTCCTGAACCGGTAGGCACACCTGGCACAGAGCGGGTATCGTGCATCGTCGTGGTTGCCAACCAGGCCAACTACCTCGCAGATGACAGCGAGGCCACTGGTGAAATCTAAAGGCTCCATTCGTGTGAGCACTTGTATCCCAAGAAGACAACTGTCTGGGAATTCGTTAGCAGTGCTGTTTTTCTCCTGGCGTCCCTAAGCCTGTAACAAACACCTTGTCAGCAGGAGGAGCACTGTCACACACGGTGCTGTGCTTGTGCTCAGAAGACACAGGGCTTATTTCCTTTGGGCAAGCTGCTTCCTCACTTCAAGCCTTAGTTTCTCCCACTGACAAATGGAGAACAAAACTCAGAGAGCTATCGATGCAGATGTAAATATCAGGTGAAGAAAGCCAGAGAGGTGACCACTGGCAAAAATGTTTGTTGGTAGGATGGCTCCAACAGAGCTCTGTGAGAGCACGTGCCATCACCCCAAGCAACACCTTCACCCCAGGGAGGAAGAGGGCAGTAAGTGACTCAGCCAGAGGCACCTTGCCCTGAGCAAGAACCGATCATGAGGTTTTGGCAAGTAGTCAGAGGGCGAGGCACCGTGGCCAAGACCTGAGCATGTGCCAGTGCTACCACATTGATCTAGGCTGACTTAAATGCCTCCCAACAACAGGGAATGAGATAGCACGGATCCATCTGTCTTGGGCACATCTTCCACCTTCTAAAAGCACAAAATACAGGCACACCTGTGTTTGAAGATTCAAAGAGGTCCAAAAGGCTGCAGAATGAAGCAAAAACATACGTCACAGCCCTGAGTCAGAACATCTGCAGAATCTCACGTCAAACTATTTTCTCATATTCCTGAGATGAAGGCTTTAGAGGATTTTGTACAAAGGCTTCAGCCCACAGACAGGAACTGATAGTTCATACAGCACTCGCCAACAGCACAACTTGAAAGGAAGTGGGAGATATCCTCCTACACTGCTTACTGGGAATACGGAAGTTTTACAACAAGAGAAAATGGTTGTTAACTATCTATCTGGTCCCCTGCTTATCTGCAAGCTTTTTATGACTTTGGAAGAGGAATCAAGCCACATGCAAAGAATCACTCAGTATCCTTTTCTTATCTGAGAGCTTTTAAAAAAAAAATTAACAGAGCCTATACGATTCTGCACATGGAATTCAGGGAACTTATTATTCATCCCACCATCATTTTCCAAGACCAGCTTAAAAAAAAAATCAGGTTTTGCAGAATTGAAGTACTGCAACCTTACAGCTGAGACACAAAACACAGCATTTCCTGACCAACGCACACTCTCTGGGGTCAGCAGCAGACTAGCTAAAAAACAGGCATAATGCTTCCCAAATTTTCCACTGCTGCCTGCTACTGAAAAAGCAGTCATAGCTGTCCCAGTACAAAGGTCAGGAGGACTCCAACCCCTGAATAAGTCGCAAAGACAGATTACCACAATGAACTTCCAGGACTTGTAGCTCTCCAAGACTACTTACTTCTAGGCTAAACACCAGTGCATGAAAGGAGCTCACAATTTCACACTCCCTGTCTCTAAGCTGAGAATCTAGATGCCTTTAATTCTGGGGCTGAAACCAGGACTCCCAAGTTCTCCTGCTAACAAAACTCTAGGCTCTAACAACCCAGGTTGCTGGCTGGCCTCTAAGACAGAGTCCGTGTCCCAGGTAGGGGGAGACAAAGGCGTGATGGAAACCCACCTATATTCAGAAATGCAAGATTGTGTTTATTGAAATTTAGTGAAAGCAGCTTGCCACCAGCACTCCCCAGTCTCAGCTCCTTCAGTGTAGGTGCTGCAACTCCTCCCTGCATAGATGCACACACGGGAGTGCAGAGTGGGGGGAGAAGCAGGGCATCACTTGCTGAATTTCTGGAAGGACCAACACAGCCAGGAAAGCATATTATTCAGAAACTGTGGTTGAGTCAGCCCAGTGTCTTCTTCCCTCCTTGCAAGCAGCATGAGTCCTACATAGGCACTAGGCATCTTTCCCAAAGTAGTACAGGCACTGGCCTCAGTGACAATGCTGCGCGTGCTAAAAGTCAATACTATATCCATCACCAATATCCAGGCCTGGGATGGAGATTTAGAGCCAAGCAGCAATCAGACCTGTGTGATCAGCAACAATTTCATTGGCGTCTTCTTCACAGGGCATGTAAGACTGGTATCTATTAAACAGATGTGCACTCTCATGAATGTCCTGGAAGTTTCCTTCAGTATCTCCTCCAAACTGAGGCAACACACACAAATTCTAAGTTATTTAAGCCAGCCGCTTCCATCTAATCTGCCTACTTTCCACCGCCCCCCAAACAACTACTCTCTAGTCCACGAGCAGAGATGTACACACAAGCACACCACAACTCATTTCAGCCAAAATAACGAAAATAAATTTTAAATAGCGGACCTTTAGAGACTCAGGTTAGCTGAAACCATTTTGGGACCTTCACAGGAACATTTCGGCCAGCAAATCTTTGGGTGACCCTTAGGGACAGCAGACAGAGGAAATCTGAGAGCAGGAAGCTCTCCAGCCAGCTCTGAGGCACACACCATGGCACACAGGCATGAGTCCTCACATCGGGCAGACTGGGACATACATTTACAGTCCCACCCTTTCAGTAATTCCTTCAACAAAAAGTTACTTAGATGACTGAAAACAGCAGCTGGGGAGAATGAAGAGAACACCTACGTGGAGGTATCACCAGGAGGACTCTGACATCTATCTTTACCTACTTGCTGGCTCCCAGTTCACAGACTACAGGAGAGGTATCAGGTCTGGCCATGAGTCACAGTTTATAAGCTAGTGTCAGTGAGAGCAAAGGGAACAGGTAGCCAGGAAACCGTAGTAAATAGCCCTTGAGTATTTATGCTGGCTATGTTATGTGATGTTTTCTGAACAGAACAAAATTTCAAGGAAGCTTATAGCCAAGCCTGAGGAAAAAAAAGTTAGTCAGACTCCCATGAGTCTGGATAGTTCCTTGGCATAACAGAAGGCTAAAAAGGAGTTCAGCAAGAACCTTGCTCAGGCACTGCATCTGGGGAAAATACCTAAAGTCTGTATTTTAAAATTTGTAGATATTTAGTCTAATTCCTTGAAATTAAAAAATATATTACAAAGACGCAATGTTTGAAGACATTACAAAGCTAGCAGCAAGAAGAACAAAGATTTTTTTTTTTAAATGCATTTACCATACACAGTTACAAGTGCTTTCTAAATTTCTTTGGAGAAAATTGGACTGACAGCCAAAATTTTCAAAGTGACTTATAAAGTAATACAGAACCCAGGAAAGCTACAAGCAGTCCGTTGGCTTACAGCATGTATCATCTCACCTGCCCTGCCTTCATTGGCAGTGGTTTCTGGTAACACCAGCCTGCTTTTACAGAAGGGTTTTAAACAGACTTAAAATTTTGCTTTTCTCTAGCTTCTTGCTAATGCCATTAATAGTACCTGGTCTGCCAGTTGTTTCAAATTATTCCATCCTGTAAATGGAAAACAAAAAAACAGTTTCTGCTACCAAGAAGTTAAACTTGGAGGACATTCTTTTCCCCATGAGAAAAAATATTTGTCCTATCTTATACAGGATGTTCTTCTCATACAGTTGCATTAAACTAGAAGAACATTTCTAATACAGCTTGCAGTTTATACCAGCAAAACAGCACTTGACCAGAAAAGCTTAAGTGTTCCTCCCCATCCATCCTTCCTCACCCCCCATAAAATAAGCTATATCATTAATCACTGTCGTTTTACTGCCAACATAACCACACTGGGGCTTTGTGACTGACGTAGCTGTTGGCAGCCCAACCTCACCATGCTAATCACCAACATAAGTATCTGGGAAAAAACCCTGTAAATTAGACCTTTCCTTGGCAAGCATTTCAAGGAAGTCTTCATCTGGGAGTACTACAGTACTTGTTTACAACTGGCTACCTTCAACAGCTGCCTTTGGCCAGTAAGGTCACAGGTCTGCAAGCAGATGAGCAGCTCTGACAGCTTGCTCCCCAAAAGAGGTTTCCTTTTATTCCCTTGTGCCAGCTTCAGTACTCTAACATAATTCTAGGCCCTGCTTACAGTCTGTCAGCCCATTCACCTTCCTAACCTGGAACAGCAACAAAAAATGTTCTGGAGAGTGGTTCAATCAGCTCAGAGAAGGATGAGCACCAGAGGTACCAGCAAAGAAATCTGTGGCTGGGGTTGAGAGGAGCTGAGCTGTTAGAGTCCTCTCCATCTCATGGAACAGCCACTCCCCTACCGCTAAATGATATCCAGGACAAAGATTTAGTGTTAGCTTCGACACCAGTACTTCGGTCTCCGCAGTGTTCCAGTTCATTTGCAAAACCTTGTCTCATCCCCAGAGACAACAAGCTCTGCCCCAGCTTGTTCTGAATAACCAAAGGGTCTAGCTAGCACTTCAAGCAAGCTTAAGAAAAAAGAAAAGTGATTTTATACTTATCTGTCCAAAAAAACCCCACACTACCAGGTTTTAAGCTGAGAGAATTTATTAAATGCTTCCTAGATTAAATCTAATACCATATGTTACAGAAAGTGTAATTAAGTTATCACAAGTTTTTAATTTAATATGGACAAAGAGTTTTCCTTTGGGTGCTACACCCAAGTGAAAGCACTTAACACTGACACTTGCATGGCTAAAATAAAGGGCCTTTTATTAAGTATGCCAGACTGCAAAGCCAGCAGTGGGCAAAAACGAAGAACAGGAAACTGTAATAGCAGAGATGGCAACCTATGTATATAGGTAGGTTTCCCTAGATATCCAGCAAGGTCAAAATTCACACCTTTTGAAGTAGTATAGTTCTTCACTGCATTCACCAGGCAATTAACAGAACAGAGATGATGACACAACCAATTCCCACTTTATCCACCTCCTAGTCTCAGTGATGAAAAGGCAGAGAGAGGAACAACCATGAGATTTTGTGAAGAAAGACTAAACTCTGGTCCTGAACTTTGGAGACTGATGGTGAGACCTCAGTAACGCCACTTGATATGCCTCTGTCTCCCTCCAGCTCCCTCTTCCCTGTCTGTGCAGGGAAGCACACATCTTATATGTCTGAGATTCCTGAAAGAGTACACATTTGAAATTAAAGTAATGTAATCACACCATGCATTTAGCAATCCCTCAAGTCATCATGTACATGTTATTAGGTCTATAAGAAGGTCTAGGCAAGAAATTTCAAAACCACTTTCATCACTCTTCTGACAAAACAATAACAGTGTTTTAATCCAATTGGAATAAAGAAGTTCTCAAAACAAACACCTGCTAATCATTTGAAAACAAGAAGAATTTGGTCTACATACATAAAAAAACACAAGACATGTAGTTCAGGAAAACTGGACAGAACTCTGCTTGCTTCAGTGCAAATACAAAAATCACATCAAGTGCCTACTATTTTGGGGTAGGGACAGAGCTTTATTTGCCTCGCACAGTCAGAGTCACAAGAGAACTGGCTTTTAAAGTAATATGGCATTTTCACCAGGAAGTCAAACTCAGTGAATTCAGTGCTGTTAACCAAGTCATACATTTCAACAGAGGACAGCAGATTTGGCCAGGATTCTACAAAGGATAGGCTTTTATGAATTATGAAGAAAACCAAAATAAGATCACTTTGCTTCCCTGATTTTGACCACTTCATCGAGTTCTATTTAAAATGGTCTATGACCTTACTGTACTTCTTCTAAGAATTTCAAATACAAATCAGGTAGAGCAGAATGCAAAGCAGAGAAAAATATTAACAGAAATAATCCCTGCCCAAATTTTACACAATTTATTGTAAAATATTTTCAAAGCATCCAGAAGTCTTGTGAGTTGCCTCACTCATCCTTCCTTCACTGCTTGTATCCTTGAAGTTTGCTTCATGTATGGCTCCGTTCCATTAAAATGCAAGTCGCTTCTCATCACTGCCACCACCCTTGTTTCATACAGCCCTGGTTAGAAGCCACTTTTCCATTGCTTCTTTCACTGCTTGTGAGATACTAAAATGTTCTGGTCTACAGAGGTTTCCATACCGTACTCATCACTATAGCACTGTATACCTTCAGCAACTGTGACTGACCCTTGTCATGTCCATGTGCTGTTCATCTCCCAACCTATCCACAGAGGCAAGATGGACTGACTTATTTTCATACACATGGAGTAAGGTCAACAGATGAAAAGAAGTCATCAGACAACTTGCAGCTGTACTAATCTGAAGAAAAAGCCCTCCCTAAATTAAAATAAAACCAAACCAAAGCTGCCTTGCCAAACCAGATTCCAGTCAGGAAATCACAACAGTGGTAAAAAAAAATATGGCAAATTACACAACAGAGCACTTAGATATCAACAGAAAGACCCTTCATGAAACAGAACTATGTTTTATTAATGAGCAGGTTTTAGTAACTTTTCCAAACCTGTGAACAGAACCTACACTCCTGAGCTGGGGCTAGTGGCCTAACTTGGAAGTTCATACAACTTCTTTCATACAACACAACTCAGAAACCCTTGAAAAAAGACAACTGGCCAACAGTGAGCAAAGGTGTTTTGCCAACTTTTAGTCCCACAGGAACACTAACAAGACTTTGTTTCGTAGCATCTTGGGAGGGCTAGAAAGAAAAGAACGACAAAGACTTAAAACCAAAAAAAAAAACCCCTCTCACACATTTGCTACCCACTTCGTAATTTACAGGGACACCACAGAGAATTAAACTACGTTTGTAACCCTAAAGAACTTACCAAGTGGAGCAGCAGGAGATGTCAGTTCCAGCAGGACTTACTTTTGCTTCCATGCTACCTTCCCTCCCCCCCTCACACACACACACTCTTCCATATGTCTTAGAGAAAATGTTCGAGTCCTCTTTCCACTGCCTCAGGAAATATGGCTAGTTACAAGTCACATATTTTGTTCCTCAACACGTCGGCTGAATGAAAGTCCCTACTACTAAAATAAATGCACGACAGCAAGTACATTGCATTAATTCTCTCCACATCGATATTCAAAGGAAACCTAACAGATACAAAGGTGAAATACATTGGTAGAATAGTCACATATACAACACATTAACAGCATCTGATCAAGCAGCAGATGTTTCCTCCTTCTATCACCCTCAGAAATACATTTCAGTGAAAGCCACAATTTGTTGCAACATGATTCCCCAGACATTTACTTCATCTTTAACCAAAACTAAAATGATTTTGTGCTTTTAAGTATTTAAGCAGATTTTAAGTATTTATATACAAACAGTTGTAATATACACACACATCTTAATAAATTTGCAGGCTCTTCTCAACTTTATATTGGCTTACTCTACTTTTATCTGGTCCAAATAATTTAACTTTCAACAGCAGTGAAAGTTATTTTAGGCACTGATACGTGCACATGCAAATACAGCATGCCTGTTAAGTGTGAATAATCCTACATATATGCCACAGTAAGAATAAGGTATCTTTAAGAATCATGTCCTGGTTTCATCACATTACACCAGACAGAATGCTGCCATTATTGGCAATGCCTTGAAACACTTTAAATCAGAAGTCAGAAATGATTTATCAGAAAAATTTCCTCAGTAAATCAGTGCTTCATGAAAACACAGAAGAATAAAATACTAATTCCCAATATTGAACAAACAGAGGAAAAAAAACAAGCAAAAGTATTATCAACTATGGTCACTGCATGACCTAAGCAACCTAAACTTAAAAGGTTTCTCTGAATTCATAAAACCCTTTTTGAGCTGCTGCACATCAAACGTTAGCTCTGTGTGCATACGTGCTTTTTTTTTTTGCTTTTACCTACCTAGACAAGTTTTTAAACACATACATTAGAGTCTTGCAACCTCTGCAGAAGAAACTCTGTAACGCAGTAAATCCTGAAATCCAACTTCTGCTCCTGCACAAAATACATATTAAAATGATACATTTTCAGTTTCCCCTCTAACAATAGTTCTGAGCATTGAAATAAGGTCCATCAGTTGAAGCTGGCAGACAGACATGACTCTTACACCCATGCTGCACACAGAACCGAGGAGACCAAAGACACTCAAGATTCTGTCTATAACTACTTTAACACTGTTAAAAAAAAAAAGGTCATCTGATTTCCAAGTTATCCAATACTGGATTGATAGTCATACATCACTTTGATGTGGATTAGCATTTTAATGATTTTAATGACAAAAACTTGCAAGTTAAATACTTCTGAATACCATTAAGTGCTATTCAGACAGTCTCATCTGTTGCTATGTTGGGAAGAGTGTTCCCTTTATAAGCACAGAAATATGAAATAATGCTTCAGAAATCACTGGTGAACCACATTAATGATTTGCCTACATGCCAAGTCAACATAATAGTTGCCTTTGGATGATACTGCTTTGAACAGTGCCTAAATATAATGACTTATATAAAGTCATGTTTAAAAATAATGTGTATTCCTCCTTGTACTCCAGACCTCATCTCTGCATGCTAGGGAAAGGGTGGGGGAAGAACAAATTGAGAAAGATGGGTGACATCTATTCTAACATCGCACTCCCATGTGGATAGCCTTTATTGAAATAAAAGTGACATTGGCCCAGACCAATTACAGAGTTATGTCAGGATGACCACATTGTACAAGCGTCCAGAATAGCTGTACTGGTCAAGTTCTCTGCATTGGCAAGTCCTTCCTTCCCCAAAATAAAAAAAATAAAAATAAAAATTGGCCCATCTAAACAACTGGGTAGGGCTCAGTGTTATGTACGCTGTATACTTGACCTCATCCAATCTAATTCGAATAAGCGTGCTCCAGCTTTGCTCCCATTCAGCAAGGAGACACTTCCAAAGCCAACACATACAGTCATAAAACCAGAGTGGGAAGAGATCCTGTACGACCTGGATTCATTCTAGAAAATGTTTTACATTCCTTCAAATTAGTCTGTTTGTTTTATTAAATGTTTGGCTTCTCTATCCTGTTGAAAAACAAAGACACCCCCCACTCAAATACACACACAACAAAAAAGCTTCTCTCATGCAAATTAGCGTTTGTTCTCTGAGGAGGATAGAGATCTTTGTGGCAGCCATTAACAGCTCAGAGTGTCCTTCTCATCACCCCTGAATCCACCCTCTGCAAAGCTCTTCACAAAAGGCCTAATCTAACATTTTCCCTTGTTGTTAGGAATCTTGAATAGCCACATTCTCATGGAAATAGTTGTTATATAGCAGTCTGCATGGATACAGCTCTATCCATTAAAAAAAAAAAAAGCACCAATTCAAAATAACTTGCTTCCCATCCCAAGCAAAAACACAAAACATTCTAACATAAAAATCTTCTACACTGTTCTGAAGTTACACCACTGCAGCTGGAACAAAATGTCTAGAGCAGTGTAAGATGCCTGCATAGATGAGCCTTTAAGTCACCAGCATTTCAGGCCATCCTTGCCAAATTGGTGCTTATGTTTTAAATGCGACTTTTCTGTTAAAGAAACTTCAAAGGTAAACTTCTAGGAACTGTGTATCATCTTTATTAAGACTTACATAAAGTTGAATGCATACACGTGGAACAATACTAGCCTGCAGATACTAGAGGGAAACAAGTTAAGTTTGAGGACAAAACAGACCTTTCCCTACTCTGCAAACACAACTGAGTTTGTCATCAAAACCTAAGCCACAAACTAAACTAAACTGAAATCATCAGCAGAATCACTTCATTAACCATAAAGCAGTTCATGAAATCTTTCTTTTTCACAGATTGGTATGGCCTTGTTTTCAGTTAGGTCATTCCATCAATTCATCTGCACTGACACTGCAGAAGAGAGCTCCATATCCACGTTTTATAAAGACACTGCACCCGAAGGTAAGTTTCAGCTCTTTTATTTACGCTCAGAAAGCACCTTACCTAAAGCTCATCTTGTTGAGATGCAACTGAACCTGAAGGCTAACAGCTCTTTCACCACTAATGACTATTGATTTTCTTTGCTTCTCTCATATCCCTCAAAATTCTAGTTACCTTTGTGAGCAAAAATCAGCAAGTAAAAATAAGAGATGTTTCTTTCTTGGATGGGAGAAGCTCAAGAGATGTAGCGCAGAGTTCGCACCGATTCAGGTAAGAAAAGTTGGTTTAACTACCGATACATCCAAAACCCTCAAATCTCCAACTAGCACACTGACTCCTGGAAAGAAGAAAAGGAGTTTTAGCAGGATTTTCCCAAAACACTTCACAGTGATTTTATCAGCAGAAGTGGCAAGACCCAAGACGTTTAATGTGTAATACAGTAAACATTTTACCGTCTGTGGCACGCTACTTTCTAAGCTATTTAAAGCAGAAACATGAATCTGAAGCTTATGGTTGCCTTCAACAAGAAAAGTAGAGTGATCTATGCCAACCCATATTCAAAATTACAGTCTCTGCTCTAAAATAAGTTTGGTCATATAGGTCAAGTTATGACTAAGATGCTCTGCCTTATAAAAGAACTCAGATCTGCAAGAACGTTTCCACAGGCAGTTACAGCATTTAGTAAGACAAAAACACTAGGGAAAACAAAACTTTGCTTCTTTGCCTATTTGTTCATTTGATATCTGATAGCACAGTCTGCAGGTAAAGTCCAGTTGATTTTGAGACTAGAGAAAGAATATATAAAATTCAGAGATGTTCACTCACAATCACTCCCCCCTCCCCGCACATGCCTTCATCTATTTCAGCTAATGACTGCAAGAAAGAGGTTAAGAGTCGACCTAAATTGGTTCAGTATTTATTCTTTACAGCACCACAAGCTTTAATTTCAGCTACTCTCTTTGCATAACAAAAATAATAAACATGGTGCTCTCTTTGATTCTTAAGCCACCCATATCTGAAGCACAATGGGACATGTCACAGACACTTGCTTTGCTGCCCTCTTAATACGGTTTAATTATGATGACTGAACTAACGGGCTCACATCATAGACTTTTACAGGTTGACCCCGTGTCATCCTGATGTATCATTTTGCACCAGTTCAGTGCTGTAAATCAATTTAAGATCTCCAGCAGGTTGAAAAGGCTGGTAATGATGCTTTCTCTGCAGTCTCTGGGGACTCCACATTATACACAACTTACATTATTTATAAAGCTGAGATGATGCCTCCATTAGGCTTGGTAAGACTACTCAAATGAGCTTTTATTTTACACGCGCAGCTTGGACTTCACAGAGCACACCACTGGCCATATGTGATATACAGTGCATTCAAGCTTCAATTTAAAAAAAAAAGTCACAACCCCTTCATTTTTGAAATTTAAATTCTTATACCAAGCAATGAAACTCAATTTAATCTGAATAATTTCCCAGTATTCTGAAACACTAAGTACTTTTGTGAACCTTTGTATTACTTTTCTATACATTCAATTCCTTACTTTGTGTTTAAACTACAGAGGAACAGCAAAAAATTAACTCATTGGCTCTTAAAGATTGAACAGTTAATACTTATACAGAAACAGAAAGATCTCCATCTGCTTATTCAGCCACTTTTCTCAAACGCATTGGATCATCACATCTTCAAGGACACACAAAAAGGAAAGTTGAACAGGACAGAGTAGGAAAAAATGTATTTGATTACATACCTAGTGGTTGATGGGGTCAAAACTGAAGCAAGGACAAAACCCTACCCTTAGGGTAACCTGATCACGCCTTGAACTGATCCTCTCCGGTAGCTGTGGAAGGCTTCTGGATCACCCAACTCGAGTTGGTGAAATTTCTCTCAAGCTCCTACTTGCAATCTGAACTAAACAGCAAGGATTTGATCCCTCACACCAGGGCAAGAACTCCAAGAAGGGCTAGAGAGCTTTCATCGTCACACTGATGATCTCCCAGTCACAGTGAAGAAATGAGCACTCCGAATTCGCACTGAAGTCCAATGGGAACCTCTAATAAGCTTCACAGCAGTGCTCTCCGATTCAGTGGGAAAATAAAATGAACATTAATCAGTTGCAACTAACAAGCTAACCTCCTGCAATTCAGCAGAATAATTACAGACAAGTAAAAGAAAAAATTAAGTCAATGTTGACACCTCAAGATCCTTCACATGATTTGCTTCTATTGTCTGACAGGACAAGGTGCAGACAGCCACATGAAGACCAGCAGAATGTGCTACAGACGCACATCTGTAAAGAAAAGCAGTCTCTGTGGGCTGGGTTTGCTGCAGTTTTTAGTCTTTGAGTGCAGCTTAAAAACACACAAAACTACTGGGGGGAAAAATTAAAGTTTTCTCTTTTTGATCGTTCTTCTGTGTGCAAGAGATTTGAAGCATCAGCTATGACATGTGTGAAACACAGCTTTTCCCTGAACATGTTAGTTTCAAGATGCGGTGTCTTTAAGCCCTGACATCCATTAAACAATGACATGTTTCACGGCAGTGATCTTTTCCATTCGCTTGGATCTGGAATACACATCTACTTGTACTCCTCCCCACCTCCATCTAACAATACCTCTCCTTCCCCAAATAAGCTGATACCTCGTTTTACACGAAGTGAACTTTTTTTCCTAAAATACATCAAAACAACGATCGGCTTTCAGAATAAGCTATAGTTATTTGCATACCATAAAAGCAAACTATAAGGTCAGACCACATATCTTCTTCAGATTGATCTACTAACAAAAGAGCAAGCACAGCAATCCTTCCTCAGTCAGAACTCCCACTGACTTCAGTTGATAAAAAAAAAGTCAGGATTTGGCCCAGATCCTTTCGAATGCATGACTGAATATTTCCACACCAGTAAATTTTAATCAGCTTTAAAGATCTATATTCAGGATAAGATGATTTGGCTGTAGAGCCCGAGTATATGAAGAAACTAGACTGAGGAGGGGAAAATCTCGTGCATCCAAAGCCTCTAATAACGAAGAGGAGGAAAAAAAAAAGTGAACTTTCCTTGACCTCTAAGCAGAGATTTACCATTAAAAAAAAAAAAAAAAAGAAAAAAAAAGAGGGGAGGGGGGCTGCGGCAAGAAAGAAAGGAGAGAAGAACCGCGAAGCAGGCAGGGCTGCGGACCAGCCGCGGTGCGGACGAGGCTTTTCCCCCGCAAAAACAAAGGCGAGCGGGCGCCTGCCCCGTCCCGAGGCGCTGCCGCGTCCCCCGGCGGGGCGCGCAGTGGGGCCGGGGCCGGGCGGCTTCCCGGCCCCCCCGCCTCCTCTCCCCTCCCTCCGAGCCCGCG
>VXAL01000595.1:16876-82920 GCA_013399475.1 Chauna torquata | reverse complement strand
GGGACTGCTGGGGCGCGCTCAGCCGGCCGGCGGGGCTCTGCGGCGGGCCCGCCCTCGGCTGCGGCCGCTGGGGCTTTAAGGAGAACGCCGAGCAGCGTGAGACGGGCAATTAAAATTAATAATTGGTAACACGCTGCTTGCGCTGGATTTCGTCCTGCCCCCTGCTTACAGGTGATTCACTCCCCGAGCCCCGACTTAGTCTACGCTTAATGCTGAAGTAATGATTAATTTAATGATACCTGCCAATAGCAGGCCCCTTTACCCCGAGGTTCTTTATGCGCGGGCCTCATCCTGGCCGTACGTGCTTTTGCAGTTACTCCTCATGCACGCAAGGAAACCTGTGAAAGTGCACGAGGCTTCTTGTGCAACCAGATACACTGGCACGAAGCCTTGCCCCAGTGGCCCTCTGAAATGCAACTGAACTCTAACAGAGTCTGCATGTGCCCGCTGTAAAGTGGATCCAGTTGAAAGTTTCAAGGCCGCTACAGCAAAGATGAGTTTCGCTACCTACTGTGTCTACGGGAATCCTTACACTACTTAGATGAGCACAGCACACACATGACTGAATTGAAATGTATTTGTTTTAACAGATGCCTTGGCTTTCACCCGATCGTCATTCCTGGAAGGAGACATGAAGCAAGAAGTGGTAGACTCTTCTTCATGGGAACAGATCACGATACATCTATACTGGCATAAGTACATCACTGTACACACACCAGTACGTTTTGACATGCATACGAAGTGCTAGGTATGGTATTAACCTCATTTTAAAACACAGCGAGACCGAGCCCCAGGGAAGGTAAGGCCGCGCAGATTATGGGAACAACAGCAGTCCTGGCTTTGCCCACCCATCCTCCCAGGTGTGCTGGTAGTCCAAAGAAACAACTGAAACGGCTTGCCCAAGGTCAGGAGGAGCACAACGTAATGAAGGTATTATCAGCCTAATGAAGATATTTCCAAGCCATGTACAGAAGAAACATGAGGCTGTTACTGTTTTTGTACCTAAATCAGGGCCAAGTGTCCTGGGTGAAGCATGGTGGATGCAGCAGTGGTGACTGCCCCAAGAGCTTGGCAGCATCTCAGCGATCCAGTTTCACACGGAGAAATACATGGAAAAGGCCTAACATGCGTCCAAAGTCTGGTCTGCTCCGCAGGCTGACTTGGCAGGACTGGGACGGGCGGCAGGCTTCGAGCATCTTGTTGCTCGAGCATCTGTTCAGTGCATGGTTCACACTAAACAGACATGACACGATGATAATTAGGGAAGAACTGCAGTTTGTCAGGTGTCTTGTTAGAACCACATTTTTACCTCTTTTGTTGTTGTTAGGGTTGACTGGTTGGTTTGCTTTGCCATGAGAGAATTAAATTATTTTCTACTTAGGTTGAGGCATGGGGAGGATCTCATTAATATGCTCCTTTACCTACAAAGGGCAACAAAATAGCCTGGCATGGCCTTTTGCTGATGTTCAATAACCTGAATGGCTGCTCTGGACAGGGCTGGTCAGAGCTGGCTTAAGACAGATCAGTTGTGAGAGAAGACCAGAAGGCAAGAGAAAGAGTCTGCCGTTCCTAGCAGGGCTGTCTCGGGACACAACCAAGTCAAAACTTCCAGCCCGCTGCCCGCTTTAGGACACACAACTCCTAGCTAACTGTCCAAAACCGTTACTCTGTGTGAGTAGTACCAACAAGTGTCTTACCTGGGTTCTGCACGTTCATCACCTCCAGCTACTTTTAATACACTCTAATTAAACATCACTAGAATCTGACTAGCTTTTCTGAATAACAAGAGGAAACCGAAGAGAGAAGAGCAGAGGGGCACGTACACCCAGGAATATAGCTTGATGCTACTCCTATAACAGCACTCCTCTTCTGCATTGGGCTGAATAATTGTGCTACCTCAAGATGTGACAGAGGACATTTTTTCTTCTCTCACATCCTACTCTGCAACGACACAAGTGTTCAGTCCGCTGCAAGAAAACATGACATAGGGCTAGGGGCAACAAAGAAAGGGAGGAACAGTCGCTTTTGGAAACAGCCTGGCTTTTCATCGGATTAGGTGTGAAATCAAATGACACCATCAGTCATAAGGCCCATGAGCCTGAATTTTAATGGAATTGGGGCACTTACGGAGATAAACTTCTAATAAGATTTTCAAAGGAAACATTAATCTCTTAGACACTTTTTAAAATCTCACCAAGCACCTGCCTAATCACCTTTAAAATCTGTCTCTCAGAAACAGCTTATCAGAAGGCAGTGCTAAAAGATACTCATTATACTGCATATTTTTATTCTGTTATGTGACAACTATTTAAGAAATACTATGACGACAACTGCTACCACTACTACTAGCTTTCAATCATCCTCTAAAATCAGAGTTTATATGCAGATTATGATTTAGTATTTTTTGTTAACCTCAGCAAGGCAGCATATGTTTCATCTGGCTTATTCACAGAGGTTCCATGGATACCAAGTGCCTTCTGGAGATAGTTTAGCACCAAATTCAGTAACTTTGCTTCACCTTCACGTTTGCTAGGTTTTTGCTAGAAACTAGAGCTTCGCGGATAATTAAATTGTATCAAACACATAACTTATTATTTACATTAAATTCACTGGAGTCATTTTCTTTTTAGCCATTACATTGTTGCCCTAGCGTGGGAAAATATGAACAGTATTTTCTGAGAGGATAGGCAATTCTGTCAGGAAGAATAATGGCTTTCTAAGGACATTTGATTTCATAATTTCCTTCTTTCCTGGGCTGCCTGGTAAAAGAGTACTTATCAACCTCTATCCTCCACAGTTTTTCTTCTTTGAATAGGTGAGGTATTAAACAAGCCTCCCAGCACAGCGTTATTAAACGTGGATACGCAGACTGTTCAGCAGTTACACAAATCTGTTTGGGAAACATGCCTCAGGCAGAAGATGGCATGTGGGAGAAGGTAAGAACTATTTTTAAGAGGTCATCATAACTCTGCAGAGCTCAGTACGGTTTTCCAAACCCATCTGGGTCAAGGCACTGGCTAGCCATGGTAGCACAGAGTTGGCAGCTGATGTGCACTGCCGAGAAAGGCACTTGGGTTTGAGCTGGGCCAAGTTATTTCAGCCCTGCACAGCAGCAGAAGTGGTACGGTGCACATGGGCTGGCTGAACTGTGGCCTCCAACAGCCGACCGAATTGAGGGGCATCAAAATGGCAGCAGCAGCTGAGCTGCTCACCTGACGCCCTGTCCCCATTAAAGAGGACACGGTCCTGTCCCCCCTCTTTCCTGCCTGCCGGCACTGCCGAATGCTCTGCTGGCATCTGTGGGCAGCTGGAGCAAAGGGGGGCTTGGGGCTGCTCTCCTTCCCCTCCACCTCCCCTGCGCCCCAGCAGCAGAAGCGCAGTGTCTCAGCGGCCCCGCGTGCCTGCCCAAGGCTGGCTGAGTGGGGCAAGCAGAGATGCCCATCACCAGCGCTTTAAGGGGGATGCAGAAATAGCAGGGTGGTGGTACCTTGAGCTGTTCAAGGAGGTTAGTGCCTAGGGAAACTGCTCTGGTGCCATCCCCACGAAACTGATTTTTGCATCCCCTGGCGGAAGCCTGAAGAAGCTATTCTGTGCCAGTTGATCTGTCTTCATCCTCAAGCGTCAAGATTCAATTTTGCCTACACCGAAGAGAAACTTTGAGCTGTCACTGTGTAGGTTGCATACAAACGTAGAGGAATTGAGTTGTAAAGGCCTTGAAGATAATAGTTGTGTGAGGGTCTTCTGTATACCTTCTTTGGTGTGTCCAGGCATTTACTAAAATGAACCCTTTCATGAGTTTGTCCCTGTAGAGTCAAAAGTCTGTTTGGGACCTACCTTTGTTTCCTGATTCTCTCTCATATGCAAAAGAACAAAGAACCCATTTCACTCTAACTTAGAAATTCTTCCTAAACTGGCCTACCGTGATTAAGTGGGATTTATATAGAATAAATGTGGAACTGATCATTTTACAAGATTATTTTATGTATTTTGCTCTGTTGCATTAAATAAGGCTTCTGCTGTAAATCTATCTGCAGATGTCTTTGATCAGATCGAGCAGTCATTCATCTTTTCCACCCCTGAGATGATGGGATTCAGACCAAAATTCATTACTTGCCTGAGATTAATGTAGCTGGCTAAAGCTGCCAAGATCCTTATTAAAAGTTATGAATCCAAAAGGTTTGGGCTGAGAAAAAGTACTAAGCAGGGCACTCCCTTATCTCCTTTATTGGTTGTTTTCTCTCTAGGCTCTGATGTAAGCACTTTGCTCCAGCAATATTATATTACTGGTAAAGAAGGGAGGAATATTGGGTTGCGCTCTGTTCTGACAGCAAATCACGTCCTGCCACTAAGCACACTACTCCTGCCCACCATACTGCACCAGTATTGTCCTTTCTAGAGAGTGAAATTTTCCTTTTGGATCTTGCCTGGGGTTGTTTAGAAGCTTTTGAAGGTAGATTCACTTGGTTGCACTGTACGACCACTGCACTAAAAACTGGTGCTGTGCGAGCAGCTGCGTGCCACAGCTTGCTACATCACTGTCCATAGGCTAAAGGGGCCTTGGGGTGGGACTGGATTGTGATGATGGACGATGGCTCGGCAAACCATGGTAACTGTTTAGATACAAAGATCTATCTCTTTTATACCCAAGGAGGAGACAACTATATTACACCAATGGAAGACTGGCAAAATCACATATATTGCATCTAAATGCATCCCCTTACTTCCATGTTCCGTTGACATTTTGTGACAGAATAATGAGCCCATTCTATATATAGATTAAAAACATCACAAAAGAAAAAGATATTGTGCCTCATTTTCATTCCCCGTGTAAGTGGTACTTAGTATAAATCTTGAGGAATTCAGAAACCCCTTTCCAATTTTTCTGAACTGGGGCAAGTCTAATTCACATTGCCAGAGTTCAGTGTCACTTTTGGCTGCATAAGTCAGCCATAAAACAGTCCCACCCTTCCTCCTCCACAATGGCTGCTCATCCCTAACCCCATGTCACCCACCCTCTTTGTGCTGGCACAATTGCTGCTGCAGCTGCAAACTGAACGGGCCCAGGGAACTGATCTGGCTGGGGAAAACAAATGTTTCAGGGCCCAAGCTCATTTTTAATTTGAATCAGTTCCCTGATCTGGTTCACTGTGTGGTTGTCCAAATCCTTGTGCTGATCCTGTGCAGGGGCAGGACTGAGGTGGGAGAAAGGGCAAAACTTGTCTTTTTGATAGTGTTGTTGACTTCAGCCAGCTTAAAGTAGTTATGAAACTGTGATAGACATAGGGAGCTTCTTTTTAAGCAAGGAAAAATTCTTTCGTTTTGAGCACAGCTGCAAACGTGGTGTTAGAAGGACTGTGATAAGCTTAGGAGCTGGGCTCACTGGTGAATAACAGAAGGTGAGGAGAAAGAATGATAGGACTGAGGAATTCAGTGAACCAGTGTGATTGCTGAATATTAGAAAAGGCAGCTGTTGGACCCTGCATTATATAGTAAAAAGCAAAAAACCTGTTGTTCTTTTGCTGTTCATGAACTAACAGAGGCCAAGGAATCACAAGGATCCATGTCAAAAAATTAATAATTGACTCTTCAGAATGCAGGATTGTGCTCAGTTGGCAAAAAGAAGCCAATACACCTGGGCACAGGGTATGCCTGCCTTCCCGTGTCTTGTTCTTTCCCGTATTCTGCAATTCCAGAGTTTTCCTTTGCTTGAGATATGGGAGAAACTGAACTCTGGAGAGTAAGTAAATTAGTATTTAATTAGTCATCCCAAGGCAACGAGTTCTTAGGGAGTTCTCAATAACAGTCCTGAGAATAAATGTACATGTATTGGTTTCCATTTGCACTTTCAGGAAGAAATTACCTTGTAGGTTTCGAACGCCCTGGCAATCACACAAAGTGTTGGAAAAGGTTGCCCACATGACGAGGGCATTGAGACCAATTTTAAACTCCATTCTTTTCTTGCTTGACCAAAAATAGCCAAATTTTTGACAAACAAATTGAGTAGATTTAAAAGCAACTCCCTCTAAATTTCATATATTATTGCACAAATCACACCTATAATTCCTCATTATAAGTAAAAATTGCAAAATTAGACAGTTAAAAGTTGTGACCAATCAAAATCAATGTTGTTGGTGTAATCTTAATTAAGTATTGGGTTGAGGTGCATCCTGACACCTGTCTTTGATTGCATGCTCATCTATGTTCTCTCCAAAAGACCCACCTCAGTCAGTGAACAGAACAAACAGTAGTTTTCTCCCCCAGGTTCGTGCTGCAGCTCGCCATTATGAAAAGCATTTTTACAATACTTAGTTACAAAACTGAGACTTAGCTGAGGCTGGATTACAGCTCATGGCTCATCTCTTGACACAAAACTCATCTCTCCTTTCCCTGACAAATGTCATGTCTCTTCCCAAGTGGACAGGAGCACTACAGCCTCTCAAAAAAAAAAGGTTCTCTAATATTTTGAGCCCTGGCGAATCAATTTGTTATTCTTTATCTTGTTTTCATAAATACTTGAACTGTTTCACTGATGTTTTCTACACATATTCTGTCTGAAGCACACACCTAGGACAATTAATGCTTGATGAAGTTCTAAACACGTAAAATCAATATAGTCTCAATGTAGGAAGTACTAGGCAACCTGAATAACAAGTGATCATCTAAGAATATAGTTCAAGGGACTGAATCATGCTATCTATATCCAGAGATTCTGGTGTTGTCAGAAGTGTCAGAGAGAAGAAGGGAAAGGATCACATGGCTCACCAACACTTAGGAAAGCTGTTTTCTAAATCCCACAATCAATGACTCTTTAAAATCGGGGAGAGGAAAAAAAAAGAAAAAAACAAAACAATGCAAAACTAAGGTACCCATGTGCTTCTTCAGACAATTAGGTATAAAGTAATTTTCAGTGTAAAGCATTTTATCTGGATGCCGAAAAGTATCGCTTTTAGAGACAAGGATCAAACATTCAGTGTGGACATCACCACAGAAAGTCCCTAGATAACTGCAAACAGCAATAGATAGTGATGCTGCCTTACTCTAGCTGAAAACCTGCAATCAGAAAGTGGTCTCAGTCAATACACAGTTGGTCTGGCTTCTGCAAAGTCCAGTTGCACAGCATGTGACCCCTACAGCTCAGCTGCTCAAGTTCCTAAGGCTTTCAGCACCTAGAAGATGGCACTGATAGAGAGTATATAACCCTGATTAAGCAAAGCATACGCTTGTCAGACAGCAACCAGATGGAGAAGTACAACAATTTATGGCCTGCAGCTAGGCAGTCTTGCACTGTGATCTCATCAAATCTTGAACAAAATAGGTCAGGCTTGGTCAGTGTTCAGATAATATATACTCCAGGGAAAGCACAGGCAGTGTAAGAAACAGTTTAGGATTCAGATTTAGGACTCAGCTTAGGCACTGTCCCAGTTTTAGGCTACATTCCCGGATGTCTGAGGTCCCCCAGAATGGTCCTGGTTTGGCATGTTTGAGGGGCGTTGTACCGCTGGGACCGTATTTCTCATTTTTCAGATGAGAAATAAAATTACAGTCATGCCTTGTGATTAATTAAATAAATCACTCTTGTTTTTGCTTGCGGACATGGCATTTTCAGAGGCAATGTAATGGAGAAAGGGAGCTTGTTCAGTTTCTGTTATCCTGGTATAACCTGCCAGCCCTCTCTTTTCAAAATCCCCTTTTAAACGTTTTCAATACTAGGTCACCAAAAGCAAAAAATTTAAATTGCTTTGAGACTGCAAACATCATGAGAACTTTCTAGCAAGACATATGCAAAAATAAAGCAAATTATATAACCTATTCCTTTACAGATACATTCCCTTTCTTTTCACATTTCCCACCCATTCACACTACCAATTAGCAACCTTTACCTCAACTCATTTCCCCAGATTCTGTTCTGATGTGCATTCATCCTTGTTTCTTTGAAGCTCCTTGGTTTCAATCCTGTATCTTTGCCTGCAAAACACAGTATACATGTAGAATTTTCCATATAACTACCATGCTCTAACAAAACATGCAAAGTTTTATCTTCAAATAATTAAAGACAGCAACAACTATACTTCCCGGGGAATTAAGAAGTCAGAATATAATTAACCAAACTGAAATTTAGCCAGGACACCAAAATGACACCAGCGGCTCATGAAGAAAATGCCTAGGAGGATTCTGGTAATTCCAGGTGGTCAGGGCTCCTGTCTCCCTCACAGTATAGCACTGCCCACAGAGGGATCACTAAGGCCAAAATGAATTTATAAATCTCCCATTATCTGTATGCCTGTAGTATTTGGCTGTATCAGTCTACAAAAGAATTAATTTCTACATTTTTTTTTTTTAGGCTGAAAAGCATTAACATATTTTGTGCTTGCTTTGTTTTGATTTTTGTTTTGATTTTTGTTTTACCTTGCCTTATGTTCATTCATCTCTGACAGAAGTGAACAGAGAAGCAATGCCTGCCTTATCGTTGACTTGTGGTGTATAATCATGTTAAATACAGATCACTGGTCTCCTCGTTACTACAGTGCCATTTATAACAGACAATTATCCCTGCATGGTGCAGTTCTCATGATCTAGTGATCGTAAATGCTTGTTATCAGTGCAGAGCCAGCTAAATGCTGTGTGTTTCTCTTTAAAGCTGATTTGATTTTCCGATGCTGTCATCCTTGAAGTTCTCTCTAGTGCAGCTCAGTTCTCAATTTGCACACACCAAGCGAGGACCTTTTGATGGGATGTGTGTGGGGCAGAACTTGCGTGCTACTACCACCTACCCAAGGCAAGGACTGCAGTATAGAAAGAAGAAAAGGAGCGCGTCTACACTAGGAAATCTCCAGCTGTTGTGCTATACTGAAAGGAAGCCCTACTAAAGGCAGTGACAATGTGCAAATGCCAAAATAAAGGGCAAGGGGGCTTGGAATACAGTGGCATTGTCCACAAAAGGGAAGTGTACCTAAACACTCTAGTTGGTTTTAAAATTAGCTGGAGTAGATGCAAAGAAGCCTAAGTCTTAATGACCTCAGTTCCATAATATGCCACTAATTAGCTCTATGATGAATAAATGGGAACAAAATAAGGACTGACAGACTAGGTCAGCCAGTGGTTTGCCAGACCTTGTTTGGTCTTTCCTACTTGGGCCTGTGTGTGATGCTTTTTTAATTGTCAATGATATCTTTTACTAGTAATCAGGACTGGAATTGCATTGTGTTATATGCTACACAAGCACACACAGAAACATTCCACTTGCTCTTTCATCCTGTAAAGCATGGTAAGAGCAGCTCCTTGCAGCTGATATCTGCGCAGCTCTTTCTAGTGGGCAGGCATGTGCCTTCATTTTTTCTCTGCCAGCCATCTCTCTGCCTCCTGGTGTCCTAAACCAGTAAGCCCCACGTTTGTTTCTCCCCTGCCTCTTCCTGCAGCCTACATTGTGCCTGTTCTGCTTTTGTGATTATTTTACTCCTCTGTGTATTTACTTCCCTGGTCTCACTCCTAACATTGTGTTCTCTCTCTCTCTCCTTTCCACATAATGAAGACCTCATTCATTTTTTCATCGTAACAACGGAGTACCTTATTTACCCCATTTACATTTTAAAGGTGTAAAAAACTGAAAATGCGATTGCCTTGAGTTCCCTATTCCTCCACTGAACAGGGGAAATGTGATCTTAATCTGTCAATACACTGCTTATGTGTCGAGCGTGCCAGAGGACCCAAAATACCTGCTGGAGGATGCCCACTCTGTTCTGGTGGGTCTTACCAGAAGCAGAAAACCATCGGTGTGCAGCACTAGCGCTCGGGTCACAGCCCTTCCACACTACTAGGGAGAAACAGAAATAGCTGAAAGTAGCCTTAAGCCTGTTAGTAAATTGACTGCTCCTGAGCACAGCACTCTAGTCCCTCGTATAACTTCAATAACGTCTGTCAAGAGGTAAAGAACATTACCCTCTGTGTTTTTTCTGGAAGTTAACTATTCCTTCTTAGAAGGATGCACATGCACAGCATATACAGCTTAGAAGAAGAGAGATTTCTGGAAGCCTTGAATGCTGTATCATTCCCAAATGCCTCACTCCTCCTTAAAATCCATCAGGCTTCCTCAGACCCCAAAGGATCTGTACTTTGAGGATTCCTGGACACGTTACACGTTTCTCTACATCCGGAGCAATGGCAGACCCCCAATTCAGCTTAATATATGCCGTAAGCAGTCAGTCAGCCCTCTGAGAAACTGCTCTGAAATGCTAGTGGTTTGCTGAGAAGCCTGTTGCATACGGCTCCCGCAGCGCTGAACTACCGCAATTGTTTGCTGCTCTTCCTGCTACCGTCTGCTACTCCCCGTGTGTGTCCTAGATGAGAAGGGGGTCTCTTCTCCTTCTAAAACTCACCAGCCCAGTGGCTATCAAGAACGCAAATGTAGCAAAAAGACTACTGAAGCACAGCAAGTTATTACATGACCGGGGATCTGGCAAATGTTGATCAATGTCCTTGTGTTAACAAAATGGATGGCTACACTGCACTAATGAGACCACTCCACCAACGTATAGTCTCAAGGTGTACAAGCTATCACGAAGAAAGTACCCTGCAGGTACACAGGTGTTGCTTATGCAGGGGTGGGGCACAGCTCGGCAACAACATTTAGGAAAGGAGGCCAAGGCTTTTAAAGAGACCGTGCTCCTCTTACCAGAAAAAGAGCAAAACCTATTATTATACAATTCAAATGTTTTCCATTAAAGGCTTGGCCATAAGTAGGAGTGCTATAGTTCTCTTTGCATCGTTAGTCTTTCTTTCATTCATGACCAGTACTTTAATTACCAGGCACGCATCTACCAAGCAGCGGGCAGCTAGGAGGACTTCAGCCCTTCCATCAGCTGGTCCAGGGCAGTGCGTATTAAGTAGCTTTCCTCCCATCTCCCTTTAATTAGTGCCGGGTTCCCTCCTAGTCACATTTTCTGAAAGGTTAGAACAAATGACAGCTTAATTCTCACCTCTTGGTCACACCTACTTAGGCACACTTGCAGCAAACACCACAACAACAGAATTTTCTTCCTCTTCGCTGTTAGGACAGTGGTGCTAGCCTTCTAGCATTAGCACCTATGAAAGTAGGCACAGTTACACACTGTTACCAGCAGGCCTTGTGAACCCAGAGCCTTCCTTTCAGCAAGACAGACGTGATAAAATCTTTCCTCTTTCTTCAACAACATGACTAATAAATGTAGAAATTCCCTTCTCCTCTCTCCTGTTGCCAGTTATCTGTCTTATCTCTGGTTCTTCCTTAGACATAATTTCAAACATGAAAGACATGTCTATACTACGAACAGGCAACCTTAATTCTGGCATGAGATCCGTGGCACATCACAGTTCAGTGCTAGACAGCTGAACCTGAAGGTTTGGCACCTACAAAACACGGTAACTGGAATGCCTGCTCCCAGCTCTGCGCTTGCCCGGTGAGGCGGTGCGCCTGGGGTAAGTCTGCTCAATCTCATGAGGGAACTGCGGCTCCGCTTTGCATTTCTTGCCACAGCAGGTGCACAACTGAAAAACATGGCAAGCATTTATGAAATGGGTCAGCCACTAAACACTATATCCAACAAGTAGAGGAGACCATCCTGAAGCCTTCCTGGAATTTTGGCTGCGCTTCCGAGAGATCATCTGCAAATTACTAGAGATGGGTATTACAAGTATGCTTAGGCAATAAATAAGAGTGATTTTAAGGGGCAGTGTATATTGACAAACACCTCTAAGAATAGAATATAATCATTGGCGTAAGCAGCAGACACACTAAGAAAATCAAGGAGGACCTAGGGAGTGTCTTGCAAGTATATTTAATCGCAAAAATATTAGTTTAACCAACAAAATCCAAAGAGTGCAAAGGGCTACAACCATACTAAAACCACTCAGTGGTTAAACCTCCTAGCTTATTATATCCGAAGATCACAGTAACTATACCTAACCTCAAGCACCCAGCACATTCCCAAGCTCCTGGGTGTGCATCCCAGCCACATTTCAGCCTCGTACCAGAGATATGGGCATTCATCAGGCTCCCACTTCGTCTGTCCCTACAGGGGAAGAAACAGTGGCACATTTGCTGAGGTGGAACCATGGCATGCTTTGGCCAGGCCCCTGGTCTACAGGACTGGGAGACCAAGAGCACACTTGTCACTCAAGCCATTTTCACTGACTTGACTTTAGCAGCTTTTACTTATAATTTGCTGCGTCCCACATGACAGCTTTCTATCAAGGGAATATTTAGAAGTTAAACCAACCAATGTTGGTGCTCCTTGAGACCTGACTCTAATTCAGTGGGAATCAATGGGAATTGTTCCAGTGACTTTTATAGAGATCAGATCCTTTATAAGTGATGGATANAAATACTTTAGAGCTTTCTCAGGGGTGAAATTTTTCATTTCAAAAAAAGTAAATACTTGGTTTGGGTCATCAACACAAAAACAAAAATAACCAAACTCCCTGAATTATAAAATATAACAGCCTACTCATATTTGGCCCCTGAAACCTGAATTTTGCAAAAGTATGCTTTTTTTTTTCCGAGACCGTATGTTTTTCCTATGACTTTTTTTTTTTTTTTTAAATTTCCAGTGCAAGTGGTTACAAGGAATAAAAATCCTCTTGCGTTGCCTAATATGCAAACACTGAACCTTTGTGCATATGGAGGAAAACCTGCAGGCAACATTGGTAAGTAGCAGAAACAAAAAAGTTACATCCCAAACCAGGCACAAACAGCACAATACTGTGTGTTGTGAAACAAGTCATGATCATGGGCCAATACTGAGATTCCTCAGTGAGGAACGTAGTATTTCTGCACCATGTGAGGGAAGAGTTAGGACATATTTTACACAGGTGTAAAATACTTCCATGTTTTACCTGCCCATATTCTCAAACCAGCAGGTTATGGGTCAGCTCTGGCACGGAAATGATCTTGGTATGATGATATGCTTGATATCCACTGCATTTCAGCAGAGCTTTCTAGTTTTTGCTATGTTTCTGCCTGCCTTCTAAGCAGAGTTGGCTCACACCTGTTGACCTTGTAGTGCAGCAAAAGCAACCATACTATTGCGTCTTATTCTTGGGTGCCTTGGCATGGAACAACAACAGCAAGTTAGGGTTTAGCCCTCAACAAACACTCCTTACTTATACAAGTACTAAATAAGCACCCAAGAAATATATTTTTCTCAAGGCATAATTCACTTCTACAAAATAATACCAGGGAGAACTGTAGTATTAGTACCATTCTCAGCCTGCTTTAATAGGTTATGGCATTTCTTTTGCAATTCTTTTTTGAACTCGAATCAATTCCTGTCCGCATGAGTCCCCCCTGCTCTACTCCAAGGGTCAGTAAGATCATTTGCTGGGACACTATCCCTATAGTGATAGATTCAGTTGGCATTCACAAAGTGTTTGTGGGGCAACCTTTCATGGGTACATCTATACAATATATTTTGTGCAGATGACAATTTCCTCCAACTCATGCTCCAAGCTGACCTGAAGACCTGCAGCTTCATGAACATGGTGCTGAGCTGAAACTAGTAAGAACTGCTGAAAGGCTTAGGACAGGTGCCAGGTTTGCGCAGCTCTACAACTTTGCTGGCTAGCTCATAGCAAAAAGGCATATGTCCACAACATACCATCCCATCTTTGAAGCCTTCCCATCAGATGCCAGCTATTTGTTCTTCATCGTCATCCACTGATGTCTGAAAAAAGTGGAAAGACTCCTATTAAACTCAGAGGGATGCTAGAAGAGGCTTTAAGACATCTCAATGACCTTTGCTAACCTAATCTTTTAAAATATACTTTAAAAAAAAAAAAAAAAAAAGCTAATATTCTCCTTTATGGGAAAGGCAGTTGTCCAAGCTAAATGAGGTCAGTTTATAGTTTAAAAATAGCTTTTTAAACTGCATAGTTAACCAATCCACCTCAAATTTTAAAGCATTAGGCAACCATGTTACCCCACAGTGAATGACCACTAGTTAATTCCAATCAACTATAAAGCAGCACTGTACACCATCTGTTTATGTTATACAGAGTTGAACTTGTGGTTCTGCCAAGCCTGGGGTCACAGCAGAGTAGGAATTTGGTAAGAGTTTCAAACAGATCAAAGAGAGAAAAAATACATGAAAATTCAGAGTTTGGCCAGTGACAAAAGCAAACTAGATTTTTTTTTCTGTTGAGAAAAAACAAAGATTGTGTTGCCCTTATGAGCAGAAATAACAAGATGAAGGTAGAGAAAAAACTGTTTTTCCAAACTGTCACAGATGTAAGATATTGTAAAGCCTTGAAATTCTCCTGTCTCTAGATTTTTTCTTTTTTTTTTTTAAACCTACTGTTGCTTTTGTCTGTGCATCGAGACTATTCCTCTCACCCAGGAAAAGCAAATACTGGGATCTGAATGCTTTGCAACCACATGCTAGAAGAGGCCACAGATGGGGAAGCAATTTGATCAATGAGGGAGGGATCAGCCCAAAATAACAGTAAGATATATTATACCATCAAAAAATGGCATGTCTGGAAGGAAAGTTTTGAGCATAAATTAATACTGACCTTAGCCAGAATAACTCGCTCTCTTCAACATCTGCAGCTGCGTAGTTACTAGGGAGTTATCTGGCTTCATATGCTTTTTTAACATGTCAACTAAATCAGAGATAGAAATACAAAAATCTAGCACAGAGGGACAGTATATGGATTTGTGACACTCCCTGAAGGACTTGGGGTCTTTAAGCTAACAAAGATATTACAACAGGACACAGGTATAATACTGTGTGACAGGTGTAACATTGGTCCAATGCTGTACCTGCTCCATTGTGTCATCGAAAAACTGTATCTGTTTTCCTCTGATGAGCTCTCCGAAATTTCCAAACATGGGTAAATAGAATTACAGTATATGAGACAATAAGTTTGGCATAGATGTATGAAACTTCATTCTTCTGGGATGAACAAAATGAATAAACTTTTATATTAATTGCCTTACAACACCATGTGTGAGCAAACACAAGAGAGTGGGAACAGACTGTGAGAGGACAGAGAGACTCTCACAGTTTAGCTCACACAGTATTTTCATGATTCTTCATTATTTTCAAAATCACTAGTGATTTGCAAAGACTAAACTGTGAAGCCTTAATAGAAATGGGCATGACAGAGTTATTCAACGGGAGTAACAACATTTTTCAGCATGTAGCATGCAAGTTAGTGAAATGAGTGGTATGTTGTATTTCCCCTGCCTGCACCATCTCAGGTTATGTTGTGGTCCAGTGTAAATGACAAGGTGATGAAATTGCATAGGTGTAACATACCCTTATTTCAGCAGCATGCATGACACGAAGTACTAAAATCCCTAACGTATAACAGTCTTGAACAATATGGTTCTAAGTCTTCAGGTGTCAGTGGGATATTTATAAGTTATTGCCCCATGCTTGCAAAATATGGGAGTTGCTCTTAAATTATATTCTGAGCTTGCATATAAACATATATATATATAAAAAACCCTCAAGCACATAAAAAATGCAATAGTATTTGCCCTCATTTTGAACAGCTGAGCTTTAAATTCACAACAATTTTGCATTCTTTTATGTCTCTATAGTATCAAACTAGATTTTAGTTAATTAAAAAAAAAAAGTGAAGTTCCAAATGAGAAATGCAGATTGATGCAATTTTAATGTACTAAAAGATTTAAGGATACACAGCCATAAATATGTGACCAAAAATCAAACAACCATGTATGCATGCACAGACAAACAAAAAAAGTCAACTTCAGTTTATAGTCATTAGGCAGGGTGATGAAATTCTGCGCAGTTACCTCTGTATAGCCACCAATAATATGACTTGTACCTCACAGCAAGCAAATAACATTTTCGTACAGGAAGAAGAGTAGAGAAGGAGACTGCAGAAACCAGCTAAACAAAAGTAGCGGTGACATGTGAAAGGTAATAGAGGTACTCCTTACGTGGCAGAAAACTATTTTCTATTGCATTTGTTTTCTGCTTGATTAGCATAATGAAACAGCACAGACAAATGTCAGCACTAGTGTAAGAGCGAAGGGCCGCAGAGGTAAGACTGGCTTAAACTGCCAAGGAGCCACTGGTTTGGAGACAGATCAGCTGGAAGACCATCACTCAGAAACAACAGTGGTCTCAGTCGTGTGTGTATCAAGCATTCAGGTCCAGAGTGATCCTGGCAGTTCAGGAGGAAGTTGCTCAGCCCACACTATAGCATCTGAACGGACAGTCTAAAGGCATTGGACGATACAGAGAGGCAAGCACACCGCTGCTGAGGACATGCAGAACTTCAGTCAGGATCAGACCACTCTGTGGGGCAATGGAACAATGAGGAACCACACTGGCAAAATGGAATTCATTTGCCACAATATCCTGGCACCTTGCTTGGCAAGCAGTGCTCAGCATTGCTCCACCAGCATCACCTTCCAAAAATAAGGCTTTTAAAGTACAAAAAAGTCAGTGTACAGAGCCAGTGTCCTCAGTGCTACAGAGGACAGGGAGTGGAAGTCCTTGGCAGCAGACAATATGGCACAGCTAAATTCTCCAGAGCAGACAGAGGCTGAAGTCATCTAACAGCTTTGCTGAAGGAAACCAGTAAGCTGTTCTGACTGAGAATATGCTTTCTAAATAGCTCTAATATCATGCAGTATGATTTTCATCTTTGTTATTATTAATGTGATGATAAGAGCTTACCACTTGGTATTTCTTTCTTTAGTGAAAAAAGTACTTCTTGTCTTGTTTTTTATAATAGAGTGGGCATTGCCCAAAGATGGTTTGTTCCTAGAAGCTTTTTATAGCACACTAAAAATCACGTATATGGCCAACCTGGCTTATGCTGATGATAAAGATGAGGTCTTTAGGCAGAATGAATACTTAGGATTTGGGCTTACTTGGCCCAAATTTTGATGGACTTGAACAAATTCTTGCATCTAATTTGGGTGATATCTATAGCTCTGACTCTCATAAAATAAATCTTTTAATTACTGTGAACTCATCTAGTCTGTGATTCCAAGGGTTAATCTGAAAACACACAAATTCAATTAATGTAGCAGTTTACTTAGAGAAGAGGAAGGCAGAAGCATAAATATTGCAGAAAATAAATACAAATCTGAAGTGAATTTAAATTTTAAAGTGGATTTTCTTCATCCTTTTTCTTGACCTTTCTTTTTTGTTTCCTCTCAGGAGCACTCAAGCTGCTCTTGTATACATGCATACAGACAGCAAATTTCAGTGTCCTACAGGAACAGCAGCAGAAGCTGAACTTACTTTCACATCCAAGCATAGGTATGACAGAAAAAAATACTGCACATTAAAACTGCTACATGGCCAATAGCAGCCAACTAAGCATTTGTACAAAATATCAAAGGGCATAAGTGTGCATAAAATGTAATTTTCAGTGTCAGAGGAAATAAACCAACAAACATAACCAGAAAAAGGTTACAGTAGTTGGTTTCAATTTTATTGTGAACTTTTCACCAAATTACAGCACAGAGGTTGTAATGTGGCAAAGTGAGGGTGTCCCATCCATGTCCATCCACCCCCCCACACCCCAACAACAAATAGAAGAGCTGTTAACCTAAATACTTTTAAATAAATGCTTGTAAATAAGGCTGTAGCTGGCATGAGGTCTTCCTAAACACAGTGCTTGGTGGCAGGCTTAGTGTACTGCTGCTTCTGCTCTTACCCTTCGTGCCACTACTCATTCTCTCTTTCTGGCTGCGGCCCTCTGGGACATCCCCTCAGATCACAGCTACACAGACGTTTCTTTCAGGCCCCTGGCTATCATCCCATTCCTCTTCCCAACCCCGCCACCTCATTCCTGGCCTCTACTGCCTCCTCAGCCATGTAATTACACCACTTTGCGGGGTAGCTTATCGGGGTTATTTTTACGAAAGTGTGATTGTACACTCAGCTCTCCAGCCGATGCGTGGGCTACGTTCACATCATCAGTCCAGATTTTCCATTTTTTCCTCTGCACTCCTTAGCCTCGTGTAATCTAAACTTCAAGATTTTAAACTTCAGCCGTTGCAGCCAACATTAAAACACATCCAACAACCTCTTAATATCTACAAAGTTCTTTCAAGTAAATCCAGCATTTCTTGAGAAGTTAAAGCTGGTTGTTTTGTGATGATTTGGAACTGAAAACAGACAGCCTGGGTAACTGGAATTTAAAAATGCAAAACCTACAGTGAATCCAGTTTAGTTTTTGGCATCGTATTGTGTTTGTCTCAGCAGTAATAACAGTTATTATGTTTTAAAAACATATCTAGCAACCAAACAGGTTAGATGTATTTCAAAAAGCCAAAGTTGGTGTATTTTTTTCTTGCTTGACAAGGTGATTCATTTACACACTCCTTACTAAATCACAGAGTGATTTTAATAGGAGGAGAAAACTGGGATCGCCTGAGATGGGTAACTGGGTCAAGTTACCCTTTGGAAGAAGTCAGTGAACAAAATGTGAAACAGAGAAATCCACTGCCTTTCCCCTCTGAGCTTCATGCAAATACACTCTGGAAACTCAGTACTTCTCATTTTCTAGAGTTCAACCACAGCACCAGGCCTCCAGGCACGTAATTTCACTAACACCTTATGCAGTCAATGCCACTGGAAAAAAAAACAAAACCAGTCTTTCCCTCCACTCCAATACCCTACTCCATCCCGCCGCCTTCACACTCATCTGTAAAGCTGACCCTGGTTAAAGCTAAACAGTGTTTTTGTTGCTTCAGCTTTGACTCCTCAAACTGGCTGTGCAAGAGCTGGTGCTGGCATTAGGGGGGAGGTGGTGGGGAAGCAAAAAAACAAGAGGCAGGTGGGCCTGCAGCAGGGTTAGCTCTGGGTGCAGCTAGAAGATGCAGGCGAGCTAAAGGCTTGCTGCTGCCAAAAACCATCGGTCCCACACCCTCGTCCCCTCTTCTCTAGACCTGCCCGCAGATGAGGAGCCAGGCCCTTCTTCCTTGTGCCCAAGCGACCTTGCAGCGAGCCAGCTCAGCCCACTAAACCACTGGGCAACCGTTGTAGTGTTTCGACTGCGCGGAAGCTGGGATGGCTTACTGAAGGATCAGAGGAATAGCACAGCCACCGCAAGAGGAGTAAAAGGAGTGCATGGCCAGCAGCAGGGAGGCAGGTCCGGGGGACATATGGAAGAGCCAGCCCCTTTCAGCAGCAGTGACCTGTCGGTTTGGCTCAGCTGGATCATGTAACTGCACCCTTGCACTGTTCTGGCAGCAGTGCTGGCTTATGTCAGCTGAAAGGGTTGTGAAACTACATCCTACGTCTCATTTCAGCCACGAAGGTAAGCAAGACTTCAATGAGCAATTCACACACCCGCAGCTAAGAACATGCTGATATACATTTTGCATTCAAGCTCCAGCTCAGGAGCCACATATAATTTCACAGGAAGCCCAACAAATGGTTCACTGATCTGCATCTCGAAAATCTAGACCGTTATGTCAGTAGTATTCCTCTCCTGAACGATAGCTTTAAGCGCTTGTTATTGATTTAAATTTTGAACTAGTTTCTTTTGATTTAAAACATCGTTACACGTGCAACTTCATTTGTGTTAAATTACTGTCCAAGTCTTCACATGCATTACTTCATCAGTTCGCCAGAGGTCCGAGGCTGCGGTTACCCGTGCAGATGTTGCCAGCTGCTGGAACTCCCAGCATCCCCCTTCCATTTGTCCTGACCTCATGCTGCAGCGTCATGTCCCTTCAATTTTGCCAGTTTGTGGGGCTACACTGCAAAGTGGATAACCAGACTCAGACACAATAAAAATATTCCAGCTGCCCCCTTTTATGTTTTGGGAGCTAGTGCCTCAGGCTGTAGTGCCAGCAGTAATACTGGCTTATTGTATAGCCAGACACTATCACACCCCCCCCAAACATACAATTTATACCTACCCACACTTCAATTACAGGACCCTTTTCCTTGCGTCAGGGTGCATGGCTGTGCTGGGAATGGGAACAGACGACCTGTCAAGCTGAAATGTAGTCTGGGAAGGAAGAAGAAACTAAAGGCACTTAATTGCCTTCTGTAGTTCACAGCAGAGGTACACAGAGAGTGTGATATGCTGATACGACTGAGGCCCTGGTTAAACAGATTGTAGGCATTCTGCATACAGAGCTCCCCACTGTTCTTTTCACTTCCCCAGCAGTATATTCCCACTCTTGAGCTTCTTCCTGCACTGTGCCATAAGATGGGCTGCTTGATATCTATGTTAGAGTCTATAACGGTAGATAGCTCTAAGTAACAGAAATTCTCCATCCATTTTGTTATTTATGCAGGCATTTCGTATTTTTAAACAGACCAAGGTTTAAAACAGGCCCGGACTCAGCCAAACCATCACAAAACAATCAAGGGCATCTGAATCAGGTGTGACCTTCTTAAGATGACCATCCATCCAGCATGGAAAAGAAAAGCCGCTGAGCAAGAACCCTCTAGACTACCAACAGGCATAACAGGCTGTCCTGGGTGCCCCAGGCATTATTGGCTTTGGCAGAGCAGACCATACCACATCTGAACCAGTTAAGCTGGCTTCAGAAGTACTGCAGGAGCCCAAAGGCAGGTAGTCGTTCCTCTGACTGGGATGGGTACAGAAGTTGCAAATAGTGTCAGAGGTTCTTTCCCATTACTGCTGTCATCTTTGCCAGGGTCGCTGGGCTGACAAGTACAACTGGAAAGTACGTGAACTGTGTAGAGGGTAATTCTGCTATGTCCAAATAGTACATCCCGTGTGAATTCTGCACAGTGCAGATACTACATAGCACTGATCTGTACGTAGCAAGTGTGACAGTGTACTCTGACAACGAGTTGGCCAACAGTGTTCTGACAGCAAATGTTAGGTCAAGGAATTGCAATTATTTCATGAACTGTTGCTGGCCTTGTTATGTCTGTGATGAGGAAACAGAGCTCCTAGTCTGATAAGGAAGAGGTGAGGCATGTAATTAACCAACCAAGTAGCTGGGAGCAAGTCCTGGAGTGTTTGGGTAATGATTCCTTGGGTGGACTGCACTCATTCAGTCAGGAGAGACAATTTCATCTCTTTATTAAACGCATACTAAGGATAATTTACATGTCAACACCGTTAACTATTTCAGCAGTAGGCAGGAGATAAAGTCACAGATCTGCTCAATTAACTCTGAGCAATGTCTCATTTTTCTGTCTCTCCCAAGAAGGAAGTCTAGTGCAACTCAAAACATATTCAAGACAAATCAAGATGCTTAGGCAAGCAAAGCAGTAACACAATCTACTGCCTTTTCATGACCCATGTGAACAGGGCTTCTTTTGTGAGTGGAACTTGAAAGAGAATGGTCAACCTCCCTCTGGCCTCCACTGCTGTCACAACAGCTTTGCTTTGTTAGGCCTTCCAAAAAATGTTCAATACCCTTGTGGAAATGAAGTCACACAAGATGGGGGCATAGGATCGAGCAGCTCACAGCTCACCACTGCTACTCAGCTAGTCTCCCTGCTCTTCTCCCAGCAGTGTGATTGCACTGTTTACCTGCTTCTGTCCTCAGAGCTCATCTGACCCGTTTTATGAGCCAGTTCAAATCGCTAATCCAGCAGAAAACCGATCCAGGGAAAAAAAAAAAAAAAAAAGGAGGTGTCGTCTAGTCTTTTACTGGGCAAGTGACCTGAACAAAGAGAGTAAGAGCATACAGCATATACTAGAAATGATTCAAAAGTGGAGGCAGAACAGACGGCTGAGACAGTGACAGAAGTAGAGAGTTAGTTTTCAATAATTAGCTCTCTACTATACAGAGCTCATTAAGATTCAAGATTCCCCTTTTTCTTTTATATCATCTGCCCCAAACTAGTCCAGTTTTGCCTTCAGTGCGATAATAAAGTGGTGAATTCATTTCCTGTTGGGCAATGAACTCTAACATGGTCTAAATTTCTAATACTGATAAGGCAAACTTCATTAGCATGTTCATGGTATGAGATAATTACATTGAAGCTAGCTAACAGGTTCTCAAAAATAATCTTTTACCCAAGTATAAACAAGCACATCTAAAGACTGAGATTCCACAGGCTCAAATACCAATTTTACCAATAAACACGTGATAATCCACTGAATCATGCTTTTGCATTTTTAGCTGAGAAATAGATACAGTCAATGGGAAAAAAAGTATTAGCAAGAAATTAGTGATGGTGGGAAAAGCAATTTGCAAATTCAAAAGAAACTGATGTCAGGAAGAAGGAAAGATTTTAAGGAACTTGCAAATATTCTAATCTAGCCACTAGTGAAGAGTAGTTTAGGGTTCTAAGTCACAGAAATTTCAGATCCACAGAACTACGTGGACTTAGCAGAAAAGTTGGCATAAAGTATTCCTCTGCCCATGCCGCTGGCTGTTGCTCCCACACCACAGTAGCCCACTGAGGCAGGTGAGCTATTTGATCTATTTTAAATAACACAGATGCAGGTCTTACCATAGAATCATTTAGGTTGGAAAAAAACTCTAAGATCACCTAGTCCAACCGTTAACCTCACACTGCCAAGTCTACCACTAAACCACGTCCCTAAGCCCCGCATCTACACGTCTTCTGAACACCTCCAGGGATGGTGACTCAACTGCTTCCCTGGGCAGCCTGTTCCAATGCTTCACAACCCTTGCAGCGAAGAAATTTTTCCTAATATCCAACCTAAACCTCCCCTGGCACAACTTGAGGCTATTTTCTCTTGTCCTATCGCTTGTTGCTGGGAGAAGAGACTGATCCCCACCTTGCTATAGCCTCCTTTAAGGTAGTTGTAGAGAGCGGTAAGGTCTCCCCTGAGCCTCCTTTTCTCCAGGCTAAACAACCCCAGCTCCCCCAGCTGCTCCTCATAAGACTTGTTCTCCAGACCCTTCACCAGCTTCGTTGCCCTTCTTTAGACACGCTCCTGCACCTCGATGTCCTTTTTGTAGTGAGGGGCCCAAAACTGAACACAGTATTCGAGGTGCGGCCTCACCAGAGCTGAGTACAGGGGGACAATCACTTCCCTAGTCCTGCTGGCCACACTATTTCTGATACAAGCCAGGATGCTGTTGGCCTTCTTGGCCACCTGAGCACGCTGCTGGCTCATATTTAGCCACCTATTGACCAATACCTCCAGGTCCCTTTCCGCCGGGCAGCTTTCCAGCCACTCTTCCCCCAGCCTGTAGCGTTGCATGGGGTTGTTGTGCCCCAAGTGCAGGACCCACCACTTAGCCTTGGTGAACCTCATACCGTTGGCCTCGGTCCATTGGTCCAGCCTATCTAGATCCCTCTGCAGAGCCTTCCTACCCTCGAGCAGACCAATACTACTACCTAACTTGATGTCATCTGCAAACTTACTGAGGGAGCACTCGATACCCTTGTCTAGATCGTTGAAAAAGATACTGAAGAGAACTGGCCCCAGTACTGATCCCTGGGGGACACCACCAGTGACTGGCCTCCAACTGCATTTAACAACATTCACCACGACTCTTTGGACCTGGCCACCCAGCCAGTTTTTAACCCAGTGAAGTGTATGCCCATCCAAGCCATGAGCAGCCAGCTTCTCCAGGAGAATGCTGTGGGAAACGGTGTCAAAAGCCCTTCTAAAGCCTAGGTACACAACATCCACAGCCTCTCCCTCATCCACTAAGCGGGTCACCTTGTCATAGAAGGAGACCAGGTTCGTCAAGCAGGACCGGCCCTTCATAAACCCATGATGACTGGTCCTGATTGCCTGGTTGTCCTCTATGTGCCGCCTGTATTCTAAAAAGCTGCATTTGCTCACTGATCTGCCTCACATGAAAGAGAGTGCATTTCCTAACTACTTTGTATCACAGAAAGGCACAACCCTGCAATCAAGACAAGGTCCTTGCTATCTTTGGACAGCAGGTCACGCTGGTGCATTACTTACATAAAAGGTTTTATTTCAAAGTAATTTAAGATGACCAACCATCCTTTCTGGGGCAAAAAAGACATGGAAAATTGTTTCTTGCAACCCTAGCTAGACAGAAAACTGTTCCACTTTTTTTTCCAGTTAAGCTAGCTACTGGTCAGTGATTTCTTTACCTCCAGCCTTGCTTCCCAAAACAGTCTTCACTTGCTGCTGAAAGCAGGGGACAAAAGGAATTAAAGGCTGATGTAACCTTTAGATGACAATCAGTTCAGCTTTGGGAAATCCTCCATCTCCTGTTTGTTCTTTAAAAATATTGTTCACATTTTCAGTGCTTTTGTCATTTTTCTTTGTTGTGTTCCTGTTTATTTGTAGCTCCACTTTCTTGCCTGCCCCAACCAAGGTCTCCCAGCTCTCCAAATAAAACAGTACACACTTTCTCTTCTCCCTGCTCCAAGTCTTTTGCATGTAAATGTATACAGCAAAGTATGTGTAGGCTCCATCCAGGTAAAGCTCTTCAAACCCTACTCCCCATGTTGCAGCAGGGGCCCCTTGCACCTCCAGCAGGTTCTCTGCACTCCTCAGAGTCTCATCAAAGCGCTGCCTCCAGGGCCTTCCCCTGATTTCCCTAATACCTGCATCTTCTGCTTGCAAAGACACCTCCTGAGACAACTACCTCTTGCCCTACAGCCTTGCTCTTCACAGCTCTGTTCCACAGCTGCCTTGCCCAAACTGGTGAGCCCGGGCTCTCGCAAAAAGAGGAAGCACCGCTGGGCCTCAACCATGGCGGCAGCTTGGCTTACCTTGGGCCAGGAGAAGGAAGAGCACGGAGCGGGAGGAGGCAGCTCCCTCCCAGTCCATTAGCGCTGCTGCAGGGACAGAACCCGGCCCGGCCCCAACGGCAACCCTTCTCCCCGTTCATCTCCTTTCCAGCCATCCCAAGGGGGCTAGTAGGAACGTTACACTATTCACAAAAGCACCAGAAGGAAGGATTTTGGGGTAGGGGGAGGAGGGGCTGGAGAATGAGAGCGAAAATGAGCAGGGAAAAGACAAAGGCTTAACAGAATATTTGTGGCCTTCCTGCATCCTCAACCAGGGGAACCTCTTTCCTCCCCCCATCCAATGTAAGCATCTGCTGTCATCACAGGCAGAGTAGCAACAGAGCTTTGTGTGTACCATTTTAACATCACATTTGATCTCTTATCACCATTTGCTCTGTCTCCAGCCACCTGAAAGCAAGTGCTTTTTCTATGAGCAATGTTATACCTGAGTTTCAGCTTACTGTGCTGTCTCTTGTCATACACTCTCTCCAGTCAGCTGCCTTTCCCTCTGCTCTACTTCTCTTTTCTCACCTCCCAGGATAGGCATATTATTTTCTCTCCCTCTTCAAAGCTTCTTCAAATATTGGGCTGACCTCCCTGGGGAGGTGATACCCTGATCCAACAAAAGTGCAAGACTGAAATGCACATAAGATCGGTGTCCTCCTTGGAATATGCAGTGTTGTCCTTAGTGAAACAGCGTCCTGGGGCTTGAAAGCTGTCTATGAGATTTGTATCACTTTGTCGTAATCCTTTTCTACTTGTCAGAGGAATATCCTCTAAAAAAGGGCCACAGTCAGCATCAGAAAACTGAAGCAGGATTATTACTTTCAGTTCCTACAGAGTTTTCACTAAGTTAGTAAAATAATAATTCTGTGCTGGTTAAGTCAAATGGAAACCATCCACCTGGAAAAGGCAATGCTCTTTCATTTTAACATAAAATGCTATCCACTGAACACCTTTGATACAAGCCCGCTAAATTCACGGAAGTCAGACCCCTATATTTCTTCACAGGTTGGAGGAGAGATGTTACCACAATATTTGAGACTATAAAGGTGAATGTCAGGAAAATAATTAATCTTACTTCCTTTTCTCTTTCATTGCAATCTACCTCTGTTCTTTTGCATGAGCTATCTTTGTGATGCTCATGACAAACTTCTCCCTTGGTTATATTTGTACATTCCTGTAGAACATTAACAAAATATCACACTTCCCAAGAACACTGTTAACAGTTAATTACTCATGATAACTACTAAATGGTTAAAGTGTTTGCTTTACTAGGCTCTACAAAGATACATTTTAAATGCCATAGGATAATCCTGATGTTTTTAAAAACAAAAAAACAAACAAAAAACAAACAAACAAAAAAAAACAGTTCTGCAGTCTGGATGCTGTGGTATGCAATTAAACAGATAGGTTTAACCTGGCAAACATGAAAAACCTGAACATACTATTCCTATTTCCCCTACAAATCTGTTTTTAAAGTGGAGAACTACGGATATAATTCTTGCTAGAAATAATGGATATTAACTTTAAAAAAAATCTTTGTAAATCACAATGAATAATATATGATCCTGTTTTTCCAGCCCTATGTGCAATATTTTTCACCCTATGACTGCACTTAGCACTAGCATTGCTAGAAATCATGGAATTCCTTTGCATCCTGAAGAAAGCTATCCTATGAGTCAACACTCTCGTCCTAAAAGTCACCAGTCACACTGATATCAAATGTGCAAGTAAGAAAAGCTTAGCTCTCTCCCTCCTAGTAAAGACCACAAAAAAAAAAAAAAAAGGCAAAACTGTCAACCCCTTGCTGTTACAGTTCAGAAGGTGTTCCTAAGTTCACGCCCACTGGCAGTCTGAAAAGTTCATAGTCTAAAATGATTTTACCGGTATTAGCTATCAGAGAAACTTGAAGGTTTTTTTTTTTAAACATAAGGAGAGTTCTGTCTACCTTCCTAAATCAATCAAGACTCATGCACAGACAACACTGTCAAATGTTATTCCTGTGTATAAATGCAGCAACTGAATTTTAAAGACCAAATAATTTGCCTGCAATTATTCATGGAATCAGTGGCAGAGCTGGTGTTGGAAAATAAGACCTCCCTGGGTGCCAAAAGCATGTCCTAATTGTAAGTCATGATGACCTATCCATGTACATTATGTACAAATGATATAGCCGCATAAATGTGGAAAGTGACATGCAATCTGACTGTGAAAAGAATGGCTCTACCAAACCCAACCTTTCTCACAGGAGTTTTCAAATCACAGAAGCTTCCTGGTAATAATCTTACATTTCAAAGAAAATGTCATATGCTACCCTAATCTATCAAGATTAAATTAACATGAACAGCATCTTCAATGCAATATAAATATAGTGAACACAAACCTTGATCTGGTCACCAGGCTATAAACTGCTGCAATGAAAGCACATCAGGGCAAAATAGTTGTCAGTCATCAGTACAGGTGACTGTGGTTCACCCTGAAGGATCTATGTAGTCTTGCACTTGCAAAGCCCTTTCTAGAAGTATCTCCAGGGCAATTAGATACAAAAAGCTTTTATTTTTTGGCTACTTTAGTGCTTTCTGAAATGGGAAACTAATTGTTTCTTTCTCCTTCTGCCACTCATTACCTAGTATAAAACCTATAGCCTACATAAAAAAGTAACAGAGCACAAGCTAAGAAGTATGTATCTGAAAATATGGGCAAGACTGCAAGTACCCAGAAGGAGTGCTGGATGCTTTCCCTTTTCACATGCTGGTGTGTGGTTTGATATGCTATTCCCTAGAGAGGCAGCCACTTGTTAGAACCGAATATTCCTATTAAATCCCACTGCAAACCTCCTCTCAGCAGATGGGATTGGATGATGGCCTCTCCAGCACTCAACTGAGAGACAATATCGAGGGATAAAGTTAAATTTGACATCTTTGTAGAACTTTGAAAAATTTTTTTGAAAAACATGAACATTAAAATTCATCTGTTGTTGCAACAAAGACCAGAAGCTAATAGGCAATAAGGACAGGGGACATTTTAAGTGAAGTCATAGAAGGGGAAAAGAAACCCAACTTTTTTTTCCCCAGTGAAAAACAAGCATTTGTATTTTTCCTTTGCAGTCACTGTAAAACCTTTGCTCTGACATTCTGAGAGTGCCAGAGGTAATCAGGTGTGTTCAACTTGTTTTCTTTATGCTTTTTTTGATTTGTTATACTTCTGTCAGGTATTTGGCTCCCTCTCTAAAACAATCCTGATCTTTTTGGTCTATCACTCAGAAATCTCTCCTTAGTAATCTCTTGAATTCCTTCTATTTCTGCCGTGCTTTATAATATAATAAAGTAAGGTCTGCAGGAAGAGGTAATGGCGTTTATTAGAACAACAATTAGAGATAGGAAAAACACCCAAGCTTTCAAATATAAAAGAGAGGATGCTTTTTAATGTAGACATATTTAAACTGAGCAAAGGCTCCCAGATGACTATCAATGAACTATATAAGGAATTAAAATGTTTCTTTATTGAGAAAACCTGAACTACATCTTATTTTAGAAAGTTTGTCTTTAAGCAAGTCTTCACAAAAGCATTAAGTACTGTGAACTTTACCAACACTTTTTGTTAAACAGCTAATCCACACCCACATCAAAACAAAGACAGACGGCTGAGCTCTTTACATATGAGAAGGTGACTTTTCACACATAACCTTAACAGTAAACCTTTTGCTTTTTTTCAGGATAATACAAAGCTCCAAGATAATAGTTTCCTTAATTTACGTATCTTCCAAGAAGTGGAAATTGCAAAACTACAGACAATAAACATTGGCTAATCAGTCCAGAGAAAAAGGTGCAAAGGGAAATCTCAGAGATGGGTTTGTTTAAAAGCTACCACGGGTAGAAAGGCCATTGAGCTATGAATGTTTTTGTTTCGCTAATCTACCTAACGTTCTTAAAAAAAAAAAGCCTTGAATAAATGATTCTGACTGTGCTAGTGTGAATTCAGTAACTTATTCTTAAAAAGAACAAAAAAAATCTAATACTTAGTTTGTATTCAAATAAGTCTTCCTGAAGACCCGTCTTCTCAAACAAGTCTTTATACAGGAAAAATAACCGTTGATTTTGTAGTCATCACGTGAGTAAAGTCAGCAGGGCTTTGCCTACTGTGAGATTTTTCGAACCTGCAACTCAATCAGTACAGCTGTCAGCTGTAGAGCCTGAGGAAGCTGTCATACAGAGAATATTCAAATGTAGTCGTGTTTTTCCCACAGTGCTGCTGAAAGGAAACCCTTTCGTTAACAAAGCCTGAGAGACATTAGGGTCCTGAGGTGGGAAAAAAGTGAAGAAGTGTCTCCTCAACCGATAAAAACTTTGCAAGTGCAAAGAGCTGAAGCTATGCATCACCAATGATTTTTAAATCTCGTTCACAAATATAGGTTAGGAGTGTTAAGGATTTGTGGGAAAGTTTTCCTTCAGTGTAGACCACAACTCTATGTTTATTCATACACTGTAGCAAGCAAACGAGAAGCTAAGCACTTAGTAAACGGTGCAACATTTTGACTACTTGATCCACACTACTGACAGAACAGTTTGGCATAATTGCTGGCATACATAATATTTTCAAAGGACAATTCTCCAAAGAAGCCAGGGCCTGAGCTAACAGCAGTGAAAGCTGAAGAGAAGCTGCCTGCACATTCAGCTGAATTCTAGATTAACTGTAAATCTTAATTGCCTGCAGTGTTTGATATTGTCCACAACAGAAATGCATTCCTCTACCTGTGGTACTTCCAGTTCTACAACAGGCACTGGTGTCTTCCTTCAGCTGTTGCTTTAGAAGCGAGAAGCCAGCTTCTCTGCTATCTCCTGTCTGAGCCAGTTGACCACAACTGTTTTAGAACAGGCCCCAGAGGTCTTCCGTGCTGCCCCCACCAGTAGCTTTGATTTAGCATTGTAGTAGCACTCAGCGCATGCTGTTGCTTCGCTGCGTCACGTCAGGCAGTTAGCAGTGCAGTAGCTTTAGCTCCATGCTGCTTCGTATCTTGGCTTGCAGGAGAGGCAGAAGTACGCATACAGTTGCCTTGCTAATGGGAAACTACTTCACCAAGAGTGACTGGCAGAAGATGACGAACAGCACTTTAAAGAAATCCAGGAGATAACAATGTATGTCCAGTAACAAAGGTCTAGGGCTTCCAGCAACCTTTCAGTACTACCCTGATGCAGGGATATTGTCTCTGGCTTAAGATGGAGAGCCTATATTTTTAAACAAGCTTATTTTGTTTTGGTATCTCAGCATTTGGCTATCCAATTTGCAACAATTAGTTGCCACCACAATTAAAGAGCACCTTTTGCACAAGCAGTCAGGTAAAGTTACAGTGACAACAAGGAGACTGGAGGCAAGAGGGACCCAAAAAGCAGGACAGCCAGTCAACACACATTTAGCAGCTGGAGTTATGCCAGCTCAGAAGAAAAACTATAGCTGAGTTTCAGCTGTGCCCAGCCTATAAGGGCATGACCAGCAATGTGGAGTTGGTCAGAGAGCCCACAGGGAAGAGCCGTACAGACGAAGAAGAATGATATGTCTGTAAAAAGGAGCCTGTGCAGCACGAACTGTGAGCTGTTCTTAATGCATCTGTTTATACCTGGTTGCAGCATATGTGCTCAGCATTGAAAGCATTTTCCCTATTGCCAGAAGGAAGCATTTTACTTCATTTTCTTCCTAAATCCTCCAAAGATGTAATGCCTACATGACTTGCCAAATGCTGCTGCATAAAAGAGGTTCTGAAACCTTAATTCTTTCTCCACAGCAGGAGAAAATCCAGCTTTTCTATGCTGTAACACTGTTCGGAACAAGAAAATCTTTGGAGGAGAGGACATCAATATTGATTTAAAAACTACACTATGAAAGAAAACTAGTTTTCTAGCTTGTGTCTTCTCTCTTAATGAAAATATGAAATCAGGCATTCTTGCACTTGGCTAGTGGTTTCCGCCTTTTTCTGGAGACTCGCTGACAGCACATATGCTTGAGAGAGACCATAGGCCAGATCTACCTGTGGAAGGCTTTGGTGTTGCAATAGCGACAATACTATCAAAATGGAGACGTAGTGCAGTCAAAGCTTACACCTGCAAAACTGCACCTTTAGCCATATCACTTCGTCAGGTCTTTCAGAAGCAAAATCAGCACAACCGCATCAGCAACGATGTTTCTGCCTGCACAGGCCACAACTCAGTCCTCATTGTGTGCTAGCCACAGTTTGCAGATCTGTTCAGACTGACTCCAAAATAGCTGCTGAAGTGTAAGATAAATAGACTTGTGACCCCCTTCTGGTGTTCTCATATACTCTCAGTAATACTGTACTTGATGCAACAGTAGGTCCTTTGAATGTTTTGGCCTGTATTACTTTGCATAGGTCAGCCAGGTATGGTTACTAGCAGAGCTGTCTGCTCTACCTGGTCAAACTGGCTCTTGTTACTGAGATGCTTCTTCCTGCTGCCTATCAGGGAGCTTGTTGTAGCCTAACACTCTCATTGATGTCTTCACTGATTGCCTTCCCTGAAATCCCATGACATATAGTTCTGGAAAGAAAAAACACAGCTAAGTTTCTGCCAGAGAACTACAAATAACCTGTTCACTTGCAGAAAAATCTGTGACCAGTCTTCAACCTCAGTGACTGGTTTCTTTAAATCACGCCATATTTTCAAGGCTCTCTTCATGAGGAGGAAGACTAGTAACCTTCTAAAGTTTCTTTCATCTTCTAAGCCTCACAGATTAGAGAGGCTAGGCAGCCATGGGCTTTGGGAAGCTACAAAATACTAGCCTCTACTTCCAGCTGGTACTTTATCTTCCTACTCTGACTACTAGTAAAGCTAGTAACTGTGATGATGGTGTTAATGATTTTGCTGCTGTCAGACCAAGAAAGCTTCTAAAGCAGCTCAGAGTTGCAGACTAATATAATCTGATGAATAACATATGAAAAAAAGATACCTACATGGCTAAAAGAGGTCTAGGATAGCCAACTTTCTAGAGATGTATTCTAGGCTGTATTTTTTCTTTCCGAAATTAGACGATGCTAAATTGCCATTTCTCTTAAATAAAGTAAACGTGCCACTGATGGCGACACCTTGTCTTCCTGAGAGACACTACCAGCACACCTACATATCACTCATAGCATGTACATACCCTCTTTGTTAACTGTAGATTCACTTTCTAGGCAACCTGTGATTCAAGTACAACAGAGGAATCAATTTGATGCATGTGGGGTGAGCATACTCCAGATGAGCAGCTATTTGCTAGACTTTCAATACTTCTCACTTCAACAATAATCTATTTCTCCCTTCCTTGGTTACTGAGCTAAAGGCACAATCTAAGAATGACAGCTTTTTTGTTTTTTCCTTAGCAATGGAATTCCAGTTTTAGGCTGAACCACTGTCCTCACATCATCTGCGATTATTTTGCTACAATGCCCTTTACAGGAAGGGTAAAAGATAGGTATGTTGCATTAATACACTAGATATTTTCCTTTACCATTAAAGGTTTCAGAAAGCTGAGGACTTCCTGAACTTCTTAAATATTAGTAATAAATTCTATCTTTAGATTTTGTTCTAATGGAAACATAATCGTTAGTATCACACTGTCTCTGCGTGCATCTTTCTCCAAACCTGAATAACTTTTGCATCAGTGAGGCAACTGCAGCCAAATTTGAGAAGGGGGGCAGGTGTCAAGGCAATTACATTCCTATTAAGCTTTATGGAGAAAGGGAATGCGCAAAGACCCTGAAAACGCCTCTGTATGTATCCCTATCAGGTATGCATGAGGGAAAGATTGAAGCACAAAAGTATTACACCTCTTGGAACCCACAGGGTACTCCTTTGTGGGTTTTGTCTCGAGACTTTGCCTCAGCCATGAGGGGGGAGGGGAGGAAAAAAAACAAACCAAACCAAACCATACCTCAGATTTTACACATTCTTGGACACTATATCAAACAACAGCAAGATGCAAACAAACAGGAAAACTAAATCTAACCATTAAGCTAAATATGTCCACAGATCAGCCCCGTATCATTCCAGCATTTGACCTGAATACCAGAGTCATTATTTTCCTGGGTTTTGACCTTGAATAGTCAGATTTATCTTACTGGGTTCCCTTTGGCCTTGGCACACCAGTTTTCTGAATTAACTTCCAAATCCAGCATGCAATGACTCTGTTTGTACTGGCACATCACATACTGACTTACTATCTGAATGGGGCAACACTCATGAACTATTCGGCACGCTCTAGTGCGCTGCTGCAAGGCTCACCTGCATTTCCAGCTTGTTTTGAACGTGATGGCAGACTAGCTCAGAGGATTAACAAGCAGATATCACTGTATGTTTGCTCATTTTTATTGTCTTTATCCTAACCATTTGTAACTGGCCACTATTGCTCTCAATGGAAGTTAGGCTTCATGTATTAGTCTGTCTTTGTGTGAATAGCTCTTATGTTAAGGTGTTCTAACTATGTTCCAGATTACTTTCTAAGTCTTCATCAACTCCAATTTTAGAATCAGAGATCAGAGCGTGTGTCACAAGCCATACCTGTTGCTTTCTACAGCTTCCGTATTGGGATAACCTCCTGTTTATCTATTAATACTTATAAAAAAATAAAACAAACATAATTCATATACTAAAATCATACACTGTTAAAATACTGAGAAATTTTTTATAATGCAAGATGATATTTTTTAGCTTTAAGCAAGTTTTTTGCTCAAATCATGTTGTCAGTCTGGTTTGTGCAGCGTCACCTTTTGCTTACTGAACATGCAACCTGAGACACTTAATTAATAGATGTTAGGAGAAAAAAAAAAGTGTCACTGTACAGAATGAAGCTTAAGAGAGAAGCAGCATTTCAGAATGTCACTGTTTTTAAGTGACCTAGCCTTTCAGCTAATATTTGTTGTTAGCATAATATGATTGGGAGCTCCCATTAATACCCATCTTTGTTTTAAAATCTAGTTTATATGAGCAAGTAGAAGCTTTTAATCAGACAAACCAACAAAACATGGGCAAAGCATGGATGCCATTGCAGGACTGTATGGGAAAAGTGAATAGTGTAGCTATTCTGGAATAGTTTTGATGGTGTAAGTCTGGAATGACTCCCCACTGTAACATTTTTATTCCACAAAATCATTGATTTATTTTGGAAGACAGTACACATATGCACAATTACCCTGAATAGCTATTCTGGCCAACAGCACTATGTGGGCAAGCACTGAGTGTGATTTTCAGAGCCGTATGCAGCTTTATTCTTGTCTGGGTCACTGCAGAATCTGTGGGAAGATAGTGGTTTAAATCTCTCAGTTCTCCACACAACTGCTCAAGCCGACAGCTAGAGCAGTGTGAACTGTTTTAATTTATGTCAGCAGTATTTTGTTTATTTAAAAACATATTTTTAATGGTTGAATTATGAAGGAGGTGAAAAAAATCCCTTCTTTTCTTACATAGTCTTATTCTAAATTTTTTTTTTCTAGTTTTGTGTACTGAAATTGAAGAGAATGTCAAAATGACATACTGTTTGAACTGAAAATGTGAAATGGCTTGCTCCAGACAGCTCATACAAAACATATGAAATGTATAATTATTATATATTTCCTCCATTATTAATATTCTGTCATTGAAATGGACTGGACTTCACATAGAAATCACTCTAAATTCACACAATAATTTGTAACCCTCTAGAGCAAGTGTAAGCCAGTGGCTGAAATCTCTTTATGACTGAGAAGGATGGAAAATTATTTCCCTTTGGTAGCTCTTTGCAAACTGATAGATCTCTACAAATTGAACAGATTATCTCATACAGTTCCCTCTGATTAAAAATATTGACAAAACAAAATTAACTACGTAATCAATGGTCCCATAAGCTGTCTCAAGGAACCGAACATGCTGTTGACTAAAATTTTCAGGGACTCCTGAAAAAGGCCTGAAAGAGGCCTTAAGAGGTCATCTTGACCCACTGCCAGAGAAACAATACAACTTCTGTCACTCTTGAAAGAAAGGTGTCCCACCCATTCTTTAAATCTGTTAGTTTCAAATGCAGAGTATAACCAAGAGCAAACAAACTGGAAAAACTTCACGAGTTTTCCTCTTCATATTTTAACTAGCTAAAGAATTAGCTGAACTTTGAAAAACTTCAGTTAACATTTTATACTGAGAACAGAAGTGATTGTGTCTACGCATGTATGAAACAGCAAGGAGCTTTAAGATAATTTAAGCTTTCCGACTTTTTTTGTTTTTTAAAGCAGTTCTGTTAACATGCTAGAGCCCAGGATAACTCCCAAACTGAGCCACAGAACTGCGGGAACTTGTGGAATTTGAGAAGTCTCTGGACTGCTTCCAGGGGGTCAGAGACAGATAAGGAAGAAAAACCAGCAAATGAAAGTTGGCTAGCCAGATAGCTGCACAGCCTTAAGAAATGTTTTGTCCACCTGCAAATAGAGAGGCTGACCTAAACTGTTATCAAGAGTTACAGAAAAGCCATCTGTGCCTGTACAAAGTCCATGTACAGAAGTGTCTAGAGAAGCTTGCACAGTCCCTGTTGTGCGTTAGCCTTGAATCCTATCAGTATTAATTAAAATATCAATATTGCTAAAGAGCTTGTCATTAATACAGTTATCTGTTTTAGTTGGGACATACATTTTTCAAGTCTTACTGCTTATTTGGAAAATGACTGCTGGACTTTAACCTATGGGATTTATTCTTTGTAACATAATGAAGGCAACAAGTTTTAAAAGCCACATGATTAAGGCAAAAGTGAAGAGAGAAAACAAATAGACACATTACTGTCATACAAAACCTATATGTTCACGTTATCCTAAAGCTGTATTCTTCTCAGATGCCACAGCTGCATTTATACCAGGATTTCTGTGACTAATGAGTTTCATCCTTTTCATAAATTTGCACATGTATATCTTAACTGGTTTTGGAAAAAAAAAAGAAGAGAGAAATAGAAAAAGTGGGAGTGGATACAAATGCAACAGCTAAGAACAGACTCCTCTATAGCTGGATACATATTCAAACGCACTAAGCTTTAACCTTCCAACACTGTAGCACGGTTACATTTTTTCCATTACCTATTGCACTTAATCAAACTTCAGCAATAAGGTGACACCTGTGATAGCCAAGCAGATACCTCAGTATTTTCAGATGCACAAATACATCAAAAAGCATCTCAACAAGCTCCTATAAACAAGCTAAAAGACAGAGAAGAGTGAGGATGGGTTTTGCGCAGCATTAACTGCTTAGAAATGCCAAGATTGAAAAGCATATTAATCCTAACGTAGCTGAGAACTCTATTTCCGATTTGGCAAAGCATTTAAAAATCCTGTATGAGATTTACTGTAGCTAATGAGATTTAAAATTCTTAACTTTATACTCACTCATATTGTTTTGTGAATCGGCAGCATAGATAACAACGGACTTTGTTTAAAAAAAGGAGATAAACATTTCAGACAATATTCATGGATGCAAGTCCTATCTAGAGCTTACCTTTGACTGAATTGAAAAAAATTGCAGAATAACCCAAAGCTTATTTGTACATTTATTGAAAATGAACCGTGGTATCAGAAACGCATTTAAATACAGAAACAGCTGTCAAGTCATTTAGCTCTGTCATGCAGAGCTCGTGAATATGTACATGGATAGCCATTTTCATATTGATAAACATTCTTTGAAACTGCCTGTTGGTAGGGATAAGAAGAGACAGTCTTGTTAATACCTTGGCTTTTCTGTTTCCAACCAATTAAAAAAGCCACTAGACTTTGCTTCCAGTCTCATGCAACCACAGAAATATAATAACAATTGCTAATAATACATTATACTAAAAATCTCTCTTGCAGCCAGCTTGTGGTATTTCAGTCACTACAGAATTTAGACACCATTTTTAGAAAATTCCTAGCTATTTATGGTGATTCTCTTTATAACAAAATGTGAAACAAAATTTTCTGTATTTTCATTTGTTTCCAGACTTGCCAAAGTGGCTATATCTTCTAGGCATTTATTTTTATGTAATAAATACTTCGGATGGCAAGCATATCATTCTTAAGCAATTCTGTAAAAATTATCATTAACAAAGGAGACATAACTGGAAGAGTAACTAAGAAATGGTGTGTACTACTGCCTCAAGCCATCCTATGCTAAGTATTGGCTCTAAATCTCAACAATGATACTACAAATGTTAGTATTTTTGCAAGTTTTCTTATTCATAGATTATCTGGATAGAGTTGGAAATCACTACAAGAAGGATTAGAAAAAAATGTTACTATATCTTGTATAGCTCACAGACCTCCACTTCTCCTTATATCTCTGGACACTCATAGCACCAGAAAAATTAGTGCCTTTGAAGAAAACTGAGAACTTATATATGTGGTGTACATATAGCTGATGATCAGAAGAAAGATACATTATTCTATGCAGAAGAAAAAATTAAAAACCCAAAACACTGTAGCACATAGGCTGACAAATTAAGTTTTACATTTGTATTTTATGTGTGGTTGTATTACGAAACGTCTCAAAAGTCATTGTGATTGCTGACATTATGCTGCAAGATAAAGAAGGTCATTGGCAAACCAGTATCTGAGAGATGCAAACTAACTATAAAAAAAAAAAAAGTAGATTAAAAAAAGAACACGTTTCAACTCTGGGAATACATGACAACAGCAGCCTTTAGGATGTTAAATTAGATGTTTCAAACACACCGCCTATATTGAGGGTTTAGCAAGGGTTTTTCAGAAGGATAATGTATGATCCTGGTCAAATGTTTTACGGCCTGTAATGGCCATGGCAGCAGCCTCACATAGTTAAATGTAAAGTCTGTATGGAAGAGATGGTATTATTAACCAAAATGTGTGGTTTTGTGGTCTTTTTAGGACTTGATACAGCAACAGTGGCATTAAGCAGGAGGCTGGGCAAATGTTCCCCATCCCATAACCAAAGCACTGGCTGTCTTTGTGCTGTCACCACAGAAACACCTGAGTAGGTCCAGAAACAACTCTTGTTCTCTGTTGACTGGGTACTTGTCACAGGTACTCCGAGCCATTCTGTTGGGCCAGCTTCCTGCTTCCTAGGGGTTGTAGATGCTAAGCTGGGCCTTCGCTGCTAACCAGGCATCCCTTAGTACACAACAACATTTCTTATGAATTAAAAGAAACACAATTAGGAAGATTATGTATGCAAGTTGGATTCAATGATCCTTGTGGGTCCCTTCCAACTCAGGGTATTCTATGATTCTATGATCTCTTCTGAGTGACATGTATATATGGCAAATGCAGACTTAATACAATTATTCCTTGTGTTACGAATTCCAGTTATTTGTCTTACCAAAGTAAGCTTTTGGTTTCTTTCTGTTAGACAAGAGTAACCTCTTGCAAGACTGTTACTTTTAGCAAAGAATTCCTTAAAGGCATATTTTCAGAGTCATTTATAAGAGCAGCTGCATACAATACAGAATTTAGTAGCCCACAAGGGTATAGTTTACAGCTTGTCCATTAGCTGGGTATGTTGCAAGCAATAACAGTATACTTGCCAGTTAGCTCAAATATTGTCACTTTCTCAAAGGATAACCTGCTCTAAGTACATGAGTAAGCTTCATCTCCAGCCACAGTCAACTCTCAACAATTATCACACTTAAAGAATGAGAAAGCACGGAAATTGTCCATTTTGTTAAGAAGATCTGGAAGGACTGTCATAAACACAGCGAGCACAGCACTTAGCACTCCCCTAGACTCCAGCTACATCTCTACCCTCACATAGTCTGTTCTCTGCCTCTAGAAGAGAAACTGACTTTACCTCGTGTTCATGTGTAAAAGTCTCAACCTCATTAAAGCTTAAGCTTTAAGAGACACTTAGAGAAACGAGATCATTTCAGAGACACTCACTGGCCTTGCCTCACAGCAGCCCCTCTGCCGAGCCCCAGCCACCCCTCTGGCAGCACAGCAGATAGCCCCCTGCGCGTGGTTTCTGACCAGGTACATCGCTCACGCACAGCTGCCCTCCTCTTCTGGCGTGTGTGGGACCGGCACAGGTGGGGAGCCAAAGTGCTCACAAATAGAGCTTTCTGCTCATCGACTCTCTGCTTTCCAGGTTCTGTCTTCCCTTAAGAATGAGTATTTTTAAGGTACTTACATCTCTTCTACTTTAAAGAGACCATAAGGAAAGCCTTTCAGCAATTTACTGCGAAGACAGAGCGAAGGGGAATTTGCTGGTTAGTGCTACATTATCACCAGCTATCACACGCTTGATGTGCTGTGGGGTAGAAGGCTGCAAACAAATTTGCATTGCTTTATCACAGAGCTCAAAGGTGGTTTATTATCAGCCACACTGATGTAGCTGCTGAACAGAGGACCGTGGTTTTGAATGTGCTTATTAGACTTGCATACACACGCAGTTCAGGATGATGGGAGCAACAAACTGCTTACTGTACTGCGACTTGCTATTCCGTTTATCTATACTTACGGACTAGAAAGTTGACAGAGCAGTAAGAGCATATCTGTGTACATTATTCATGTACACTTATCTGTCAGCAGATACAGTCAAAATCCTCCCGATAATTACTTTCAATATTGATTAAAATAGTGTACATCTTTTACCATAAGTAGAGACAATCTTTCCTATGTATTCCATAAGCAACACTTGATAACTCACTGATGAATTGTCATGTAAATTAATCAAGTTAATTTAAAAGAGGGAGCAAAATTCTGGCTTTTGGTTACTTTCTGAGCATCATAGGAACTTTACTTCTAAACCATAACCGCCATGGTGCTACAACTCTGTATTGGGAAGTTTCCTGTTACGCTCACCAGGCCATACTTATTTGGCTGTGCTAAAGGAGACTAATGGTTAAAGTACTCATGTCTCTTTGTGGCTGAGGGAAAGCATCAGAGCTCAACATTTCACAGATTTCTGGGAAGCTAATAAGATGTGTGGCTGATGCTGCATGCCAAGAAGTGGGCAAATGGCAGCAGAAAATCATTTCAAGTCACTTCAGGACCTTTGCTGAGTCATATCAGTTTCAGCGTCTGTGCAGATAATGTTAAAGCCTGTGTGGATTCCACATCAAATGTGAAACTACCAGAAAGGATTTGTGCCTGTCTTTAATATTTTTATAGATAATTTACAACATCTGCCTGAAAAAACACACAAACCAAACCAAAAAATGCAGCCTCAGACTGCGTGTCTGAACATCATATACAGCCACTAATTCAACAGATCTAAACCCAATTGCATGTGCACCGTTACTGAAAAACGGTGTTTTCTTTAGTCTGTCTGTTAAATGGTAAGGCTACCACCAATGCAGACAGAACTATAGTAGCATAAAATTTCTACAAATTCCTTTTCATTTTCTGACGGAGCAACTACTGCATCTGTTATTAGAATCCATGCCTTGCCTATTTTAGACCTAGTGAGTGGCTCAGGGCTCCTCCCTTCATCAAGGTGGGTGGGCAGAGTAGAAACTGATTTATTTTATCAGAGAGGCATTTTCACTCATAGAGACAAGTTCTGGAGCAAGTTTTCCTCCCTGGTCTCTTCATTGCTCCATGAAAGGAAAAGAGACGATGCCTACCAATCAGCAAATCATAATAAACATGCTCTGCTCAGCTCCACAGTTCTGGCTGATATATTTGGTCAGAAGGCAGAAGCAAGATTCATTTTATTTCTCCTCTCTACTTGTCTACTTGCTGAGAGACGGAGGAGAAATAGCACTCATGGATTGTCATACCTTTAACTCAGACTTCAGTTAAAGGCTTACGTAGCCTAACTGAACACAGTGCAGGCAATTTCTGCACCAGTTCCTCATTGCTGTGTTGATATATGGAGTAAGCTCCTGTGCAGCATATCCCAATAATCTATCCAAGAGTAGATAGTGTTAAAGATATACAGGGCGACGCTGATTCCTATTTTCTGATTAGATACAGACAGAACATAAGCCTTCTTTGAAACGAGTGCCATTCCTTTACTGTCACTGAGGATCTTAAACTATCCATGTGGGGAACAAGAGAAATGGATAGTTTTCGCCTCATCTTTGTCTCCTTCCAACAGACCGGCATTACCTCAGACTTACGCTAGCCAGCTCTCACGTGTACTCACCCTAACCAGACAAATGTTTCAACGACATGAGTTGGGTCAGGAGACGTGGAGAGGGATAAGCCTCGGTTTCACTGGCATATCAAAGCACCCCTGCAACCCATCTTTCTTTTGCAACCCTTTCAACAAATCCCAGCTGATACAATCAATGGATGGACTGAACAAGCCCTGGGAGTGTCATTATTATGAAGAGCTGTGTTAGACATTTACGAAACCAGTTCTTTAGTACTTTTGAATTCACTATGAATGTCTTTTTTATTTTTAAACAGTATGTCAAAAAATTATACTTGGAATATAAACCACAGCGTGGGATAACCATTTCAACAGACCTGGAACACTGAGTTTTGCTGGTAGACAAGAGCAAGTCTATCAGGGAGAAATAAGCATATTGACAAGCTTAGCACTACCATTTATATTGTCAGAGAGCTACTTGCATCCCTAGATGATAAAGACTTAGAACAACATAGCTAGGAGTTAAACAGTGGTAAAAAGATTTACTAAGTCATCCTACCTACTACAGCAGTGTGCTTTGTTCAGTCTGGAGGCTTCTTCTATTTCCCTTTGATGATCATTTGAATTAAGATAACTCAGAGTCAAAAAATTGTTAGTCTGTATGCTGTAGTATATCCCATCTGTCTCTAATTTAATCATACTAATTAGCACTAACGTAAACACCATATTCTCCTTCTGTCATCACTGGTCATGTTCTCTGTATTTATCTGCAGATGCCATGAGCACTTATTTGTTCTTGCTATACGGTAAACATCGTTATGGCAGGAACCCTACTGTGATAAAGCTTCTCTTTAACAAACATCCACTCTAAGGGAAAAAACAGCGTCTGCAGCTCAGTAACAAGTGGTAATAGGCTATCAGGTGGTAACAAACACTCAAAGACTTTACACCTAACAGTGTCGTATGGTAGCAGCTTGAAGTAAAGATTTTCAGGAGCCTAGGACTAATTGCAACTATCTTCTTATCTTCATTAGCCTACCACCTATGCAGTTTAGCTTTGTGTTAGCCATTATGTGTACGGAAACAGTATATACTTTTTTTCAAGCAAATGTAAGAGCTAATGTGATTAAATATGATACCATTTTGCAAACAGGTAGAAATGAACAGTGCTCCTAATCTCTTGGGAGCACAGACAGGTGTTGCAGCTGATCAAAAACAAGGAAGAATAACATAAATCTTAAAATTTTGCCAGTTTTGGAAATATTTGGGAATCTGTTTAAAAATACAATTCAGTACTATAGCTTCTACATGACAGTATCTTCTACATAGCACTTGTTTGTATGCAGCAGTCACAAAATTTAGGTTGAAATTTTGGAGGAAAATGTTAAATTTCTATTTTTATTTCTCTATTGATATTCCATAAACTATAATCAGGTTCTGCTTTTTAAGAATGTACTTTGTTATAAACAAACACATAAGTAATTACAACCAAATGTTCAATGTCACATTTCGAGGTTTTATGTGATCTAACTGCAGTCCAGCTCATGGCTTTATAAGATATATTTTTCTTACGAAGAAGTACAGTTTGCATAATTCAGAAGAATTTTACACAGAACTGTATTCTCAGATGGATAAAGATGTGTAAATTCCTCAAAATCAAAGAGAAATGATACCCAGGAGGGCAAAGCAGACAAAACAGCCCATCAGCAACTCAACCACATAAAAGACCACAAAGAAACTCCAAAGCCACCCACGCAGCTGCCTGAGGAGTCTGTCAAGGAATGAGAGGCTCTTGTTCAGCTCATGTTGCTGCTGGAAACGTGTTTGAAGAGCTTGGCAGTACATCTGGATTTTACGAGTGGCACACAAAGATGAGAAAAAATGAAATCGGATTGAATTATATGCTGCAGTACTTTGCCAGTGTCACATCTCTGCTAACTAGCATGTAATATAATTTAGAAGATAACAGAACAATCTCCTGCATTTGTTATTTCCAGAGGGGCAGCTGATAAACATATCCACCATTTACGTATGATAGTTAACACAACAGTCATCTGAAAAGCAAAGAAAACGGGATCCTTCTCATAATATCTTAAACGACAAAAGTTATTTTTTTTAAGATATAGAGAAAGCTTGTGTTTCTGAAAAATGAATATTCAGGCCTTGAACATCACAGAGAGAGAAAACCAGAACAGGTATGGTGAAGAATCAATCCCTTTGTCTCTACGCCTTTTAGAAACCACCAGTACCTTCTGGTAGAATAACAGAATAATAGCAGCTATTGTATCAATTGTTACTGCTTTCTATCCCTTTTTCTTACAAAAAGCTAGCAGAAATGTCCCCAGTCTTACTTTGTCTTTCCACATACAAATTTGAAGATACCCCTTTCAAAATTCTTTGCTTTCCTCAGTCAGAAAGGAACATGACATGATATAGACATTCAAAGTATTTGTCAATAAGCATTCAAAACAACTCCGCTTAAATTTTGATCTTTATTACACCAACATAGCTCATCTAGCTGCACTGAAACTTGAAGAGCGTTTTTGATAAGAAAACACTTATTTAAAGCACATTTTAAATAAATTATTTTAGATATTTTCAAATTGCTTAAGGGAGCAGAAGGAAGACTGAAGAGGAACCTGAAACATTGAAGACACTTCTTCAACGCCTGTTAAACGCTCCCTTGTTTTTTTCACTTTGTGGTTCTGTAGTAAAATGAACAGGACCTTACATACACACAGTGAAGGCTCTGAACTCCTTATTCAGTCTCTGTTTAATCTTCTACAACACTTTTTGTTTAAATTTGTGAGTGATTCATAGCAGTGGCTTCAGCGAAGCTTAGCATAGACAGACTCTGTGTGTGCCTACACAAATACTGATGAGTCTATTCCCACTGATGGCTTGTAAGATTCCCACTATCACTATCCTGAGCTTTTTTGAGGAGGGATTATTCTTTGCATCAGTCTCTGCCAAAGTATCTCATATTCTGGTGATGGGAATAGCTGGAGACAAGAGACTATATATTCATTTTCATTTATGACCTAACACAGCAAATTATTTTTTGCATTAGTTCAAATTAAATACTTGTCCTGTGAATTATGCTTTTATAGGCTCCTACATAATGCTATCTTTTTTACAGTTTAAAAAACTCTTTAGGCACCAACTTTTATACAAAACAAATTCATGTAGCAACAACATTCTCAAAATAAGAACCTACTGACACGCCATTGCTTAGTGTTCCACACAGCTAGGAGGCTTTAGTGGCCAGAAGAAAAATTCATTATCTTTGACCATCTGATTAAAATTTTAAATCCTCTTTCATGTGAGAATTCTCTTCTTGCAAAATTTCAGCACATGACTAGCTTAAAAATTTATTGTATAGTCTGTTCTGTGCTGTAGTTGCCCTTCTATTCCTGCAATAATTAGACAGCATGCTTGTTTAATATGAAGACCTTTTTAAAAAGCAGGCAGGATGTCATCATCCATTAAGTACAGAAGGTCCAACCTAGGAGATCATTATTGTGCTAAAATGATCTAAATTTTTAAAGAAAGAGTTCTACCCCACCCCACTTTTCTGAGATGGATTATTTTCTACTGGTGAGGTTGTGTTCAGCCAGATTAATTTTGTCATCCGGTGTATTTCCTGGCTGCTCACATGCCAGTGTCAGGCCTGAGGGAGGCTGTGGAAATGCACGGCTTGTGGCAGAGTAGGATCTCCCCTTTTGGCACTGGGCTGAGGTTAGTGTAAATGATCCTGGCATCCCACTTGAAGATTCTAGTTGTCTATTATTAAGTGCACCAGCATTGGTGAAGTGTAACAGGGTATAGCTCTACTGGAAGTTTAACAGCAGGTCATCACAGTGCTGTTCTTTATGGAGCCAACCAACTCTAACTCCTGGCTTTTATCCTTTTAAATATGCAAGAGCGTTTCATATATGACTTACACTCTACTGAGGCACCATGGAAAGGTGTATACAATCTAGGATTAGGTTAGTGTTGAATTAATGAGATTTGACATCAAAATTGAGGCAGGAGTTGACTATATTGGAATATCATCCTAAGAGCTTGTACATGAATTTCGATGTAAACCCTGTACATACTCTAATGGATTTCTGTCGCACTGAAATATATCTGAACTGTATTTGGTAACAAGCTGCTTCTAGCCTTAGATCTGCCTCATGGTGAAAAGCATACTTATGAAGCCTGTATTCAGGGAATTAAATTAAAGTTAGGTGTTTGCCTGAAGAAACTTGGTGGCGACAGTTCTTATTTTAAGTTATACATTTCAGGACTTTTTCTTGAAATTTATGCAGGTAGATTACGGCTTTCTTTGTCTATAGGGAGACTACTATTACCTCTGGGTCTCATAATGGACTTACATCTCTGAAGATTTTTCTATGTTTAGATGCAAGATGTCAAGCAGATAAATTCTGAATTGACAAGCTCTCATTTCTGGCCCTCAGTTCAGCTTTTTAAAGAAGGCATTTATGTCTCAAGCTTCACATAGGACAACTGTAATATTCTCTATATTTAAAGTCTCAATTTTATTATTGGCACTCTTGTTACTCTTTAGTCAAAATTTTTAGCTAAAAATCTTACTTTCTAGTTTCACAACCAACTTTGGCTGACCTAAGGCTTCACATACTGCACAGAGCTGGAAGACTCCAGATGCACCAAGAGGTTCATTTTACAACTGATCAGCAAACTAAGATCCTTGCAAGTACAATGGCACGTGCTAGGTCAGCCTAGACCTTAGGGCGGCAAATGTGACTAATTTCTCTTCTGATTATATCCTACTTTTTCCTGTTATTCTAATTACACCTATTTCCACAGCAATCCGATTGATTAGAATTTGTGAGAACTTGGCATTACACAAGTAAGCTTATATACTACATAATGTAACATACCTTAGAAGTTGTTACAGTAAGAAGAAGTATCTAGAAAATCTTCGGAGTTCCTCCCATTTATTGTATTCTATAAAACAGTAGTGACTAGTAAAATGAAAGCTGAAAGATAAAGTTCTTAAAAGATGCTACTGCCCAGTGATGAAAGTATTTCTTCCGTCCACATGCTGGCATAAAGGTTCCATCAAACACCGGGACAGAACTATAATTTGGATGCCTTTGACTTCTAGCTACCATGGTAACTGAAGTGATAAACAATTAGCCAGTTGCTTTCCTAGCTGTTTTAAAAATAAATTATCCTATAGATGCTTAAACCTATCCATCTATGCATTTATCAAAAGTTGAGATGAAAATTGACAGGTTCATATTCAAGCATCCTTCAAGCTTCTGAGAAGGCAGGAAAAAGTTCATAAAACTGTTTGCTGTCACTATGACACCAAATAAGCTTTGGACTTCACATCATCTTAACAATAGGGTGTAGTGCAACAAGAAGGAAGTTGTTTCAAACACCAGACGGGTTCGCATAACCCAAATGGCTGCCAGATGGTGCTCTAAGCAGGCTGGAGATTCCACCTGGGGAGTCAGAGTTGCCCACACGCTCTGCAGCGGGATGAATGGGCTCTCTGTGTCACCTCCTCCCCAAGGGTGAGACCCAGCTGATCGTATCTGGTGAGAATCCTGAGGTAGGCACTGAGCAGGCATTAGTAGGGAACCCAGGGCAGACGGAAAGGCTGACAGTGTTTCCTAAATTGTCCAGAAGTTCCTTAACTGTCAGTTTTACGTGATTCATTCTCTGGGATTAGGCAGTAAGCTTCTGCAGCTAGAGAGAAAAGGATGTAGCCGCACGGATTTTAGTGCTGTCCTACCAGCCAAGGTTGGGGAAGGCTTCAAAAATCCTTTCTCAGCCAGAGGTGAGGAGTTATAATAAAGGGAAAAGGAAATGAAAAAGCTAACCAAAACCTAACTATTTAAATTTCTATTAATCAAAATATGTAATATAAATACAAAAGCACACCAGATTATTTACCTGTAATACAGGGAATTTTAACAGTAATTAGAATGAATATTTTTAGTTTTGGTGTATCAGGTTTAGTTGTGTATCACACAGCTAAAGATACAGCTAATTTTCAGCTGTATCTTGAGATCAAACGTGAAATGTTTGATCTCAGAGCTGGCAGGTGGATGTTTACCTGTAGTGACACTTAAAAGTCAGACACAAATTTATACATTAGGCTAAATGTACAGGCTTTCTCTCTAATTCATACATCTTAGTCTTTATCAGAGACAATGCATCTCAAAGTACTTGACAAAAGTAGAACTTAAAAATAATGTTCATTCACAGGCCTTTGTGTGTGAAGCCAGCAGTTCAAATAATCTATTTCCTTTACAAATCAAATCTACTTGTGTATTATTACACAATGTTTTTATATCTTGAAATGAAAAATACGATAGTTTCTTAGCTTTTAGTACTATATGCAGTTGATTGTGTTGCTTTTGTTAAAATTTTCATTAGCTATTTGCTATTTTGCTTCTTGATGTGTATCTTCTTGTATATTTATATGAGTGAGGTCAGAACAAGAAGTCTAACTTGGACAAATAAAAAAGTGATGGCATGATTTGCAGTAATTCTTAGGTGCCTTAGAGAGATTGCTGAGAAAACTGTGTCTCTCACCAACGAGTTTTGATTTTCTTACACTGAATACCATTACACGATTGAGCTGGACGCTATACCCCTTGTGTTCTGGTCCGGTGGATTTCATGTATGCAAGCAGGATATAGCTGGTCCCACACTAGAAAAAGAGTCATCTTGTAGCACTGTGTAATTATGACTGCATAGTTAGACTGGACCTGTTGAAGTCTTGGGCACACCAGGACATGAGGCTTTCAGAGTTTTGCTTGCCAGTGTGGAATCACTGCGTTTTGAGAGGCAGTGATAGAACACCACACACCCTCTCAGAAAGCAGGAGGGAACAGCATTGGTTGCTCCTTCATAATTTTTTATTATTTAGTCAAAATGCCGCAGTATGTATCTGCATACTTTCCAGGCTGATCTTGTTGTGAAATTCTCATCCCTTTATGCAAAAAGTACTGCTGAGTTACTAGATACATGACTCCCAGACTATTGTATTAGTTTTGGTTTACCTTGAAAGCAGACATAATGACAGAAAGCAAATCTGGGTCATGTTTTCAACCCTTTATTAGCAACCATTAGGAAGTAAGTAACAAGTTAAATGAAAACTTGTTGTAACAACATTGTTCCGAGAATAAGAACACCAAAAATGAAGCTCCCATATGGCTGGCTATCTAGTGAGTGGCACTATTCTTTTTACTGAACAAGCCATGAACTCACAAATTTTTGCTCCTAGAAGTGCCATTCCTTGAACAAGATATAAAACAAGAGTCTAGTACATATGATTAAATGAAGGATGAACAGAGAAATACTGATCTGGATAACTGTATTCCACCAATAAGCCGAATCTTACTTCTCTTGTAGTTGTCACATAGTTTTGCTCTGCACTGACATCCGGTCACCATGATTAAAGCTGGAAGCAGCTGCCTTTTAACAGTAACTGTAAAGACAATTCATATATACCTACTGATTTATGCTGTGTACTATCTGTACTGAACCATGAACTCAAAAGTGTCTGACTTGTGGCATGTCAAACCTACACAAAACAAGAAAGCACTTAAATCACACAGGAGGTTGCCGTTTGCAATCTGATTTTCAAACTAAACCATTCAGATTTACTTCAGAAACTAATTAAATATTCTGGATCCTTTCCGGAAAAAAACCTGAACCCATAATCTTTATGCTTGAAAGAACCACTCTTCTTTTTTAGCAATACCACGTTTCCACTGATTTTTCTTCTTGTTTGGACTGTTGATTATATGCCGTAAGAGGAAGACTGGCAGTAAGCAGTCATCAAAACAGACAAATCACTCCAGGTTGTATGGCAAATACTTTGATGTTCTATACCAAAGAAACACATTCTCATCACATTGACAAAGAAGCATTGATACAAAAATGTTCAGATCCAGGAGGAAAAAAAAAACCTTCAAGGATTCCTGTAGACCACAGTTCAGCTTTGAGATATGAAATGAAACATGGTAGTAAACACTACAGCAGGACTGAGGAGAAAAAAGGTAGTCTGATCAGTGTCTCTGAAAGGCTTCTCCTCCTTTACTGTTTTCTTCACAGATAATTTATTTCTATTTTCCATTAAATTCACTCTTTTTCTGCCTGATTTTTTTAAGTGAAGTTGAATAAGAAAATCAAACAAGGAAGTGCTTCCTGTAAAAGTAAAAGCTATGCATTTATGCTGAAATGTCATCTGTTTTTGACAAAGCAGTTTTATGTGTTTTCCTTACCTGCTGCACAATGGGGAAACAAACTTCCATTCACTTTGTGCAAACTGTAGCCTTCTTTACTCATTTTATTGTACCTTGTGCCCATTGCTGCAACTATAGAAATTTAAAATTCCTTGAAGAAATATGCTTCATATTTTGTATTTAAAAAATACGTATGCAGATATACTCTTGCATATTTTGCAGTCCAAGAGAGGAAAGTTACTCACTGGCTCATCAGTTTAGGGGCTGATGCTTCACCTAGCATTGCACAACAGAGAACAAAACTGATCTGTTCTAGGGTTTACAGAAATACGGTTACACAGGCAAAGACTAGACACAACCTCTGAGAAAAAATACTTGGACAACTGAAATTAATACGAGGAATCAAACGTATTTTCCTTCTTCTGTCTCACACTCTGGAATGGAAATGTTTATTTAGCTGGCTGACATTTATCCACCAAAAATATCAACTGACAGAATTTGTATAAAATATGATATATTTGTATGAAAGTTGAGAGTGAGCTGAATAATTCAATGATTAATATAGTGATGAGGGACATAATGGCTTATTTCTACCCAAAAATGACATCATACCTTAATTTCTGGAATTACTCAGGTCTTGAAACAGGGCAGAGGAACAATGCTGATGCCTCTCAAAGGGAAGGGTGTGGTACACAGCTAGGAGAAAGAGAACTGATGAAACAGAACACCAAAAATGTTCATGAAATGTATCAAGACAAGCACTGCAGACCCCATTTGGTAAATCTAGAAGAAACTTCCACATCCTCAAAATTAAAGTTTAAAGTGTTTTATAACACTGACGGAAGAAAGATGTTCAGTTAAAGGTAGGGTAGGAAGACAAAATCTCACTGGTCTGCAGTCAGCCCAGTTTAAATTTTAATAAGGAAGTGAAAATCTCTACACATAACAAGCTTCCACTAATGCCAATTGATGGTGATACCAATTCTTGCAGATAACCATAGGGATAGATGACATGCAGTCTTCAAGGAGGTGTGGTACTTCGGCTATATCTAAACTGGCAACCTTTCTGTTAGCACAAGCCAGTTGGGCAAGTCCTGAGGCAGGTGCAGACCTTAGCATAAATTTTACAAAGCTGTTCCAGCTTACAGCTAAAGTCACCTGAAAAGGACTTTCCACAGACCAGCATATCTGGATCACAGATGACTCCAGCAGCTCACCCACTTCACCTTCATATATACAGACAACAGTAACTAACTCTGCTATGGGACATCGAGAGCCAGAGTGATAGGAGGTAGTCAAAGAAGGATGAAGAGCAAGCTCAATTACCGTAAGAAAAGGGATAACAGAGTATAAATGTGGGGGAGCCTGAGTGGGCTAATAATACCTAGGCAGGTAAACTCATCAGTTAGCCTATATCTACAACTGAGCATTCTTATTCTTTTGTCATGGTAGGCAGGACATATGGAGATTTTACCTATTCAAAAGTTTGATTTTCTATATAATTCACATGATAACCCATTTGCTTTTGTTTGTTTTTATTAATTTCTTTCTTTTACAAATCACAGTATTCTGATCAAGGAAAAAAGCAACTTCGGAGGAGACAGTGGCAATGCACTACTAGTCAGAAAAAAAATAAATTCAAGGGCAAGAATTCTGCAGGGATCCAGGAGAAGCCTGCAGTCAGCTTAACTTACTGGCTAGCTAAGAAATGTAAAGCACAGCTGGGATGAAGCAGAAATGGAGTAGGTGGCTGGAATGTGTAAGGTCTGGGCAGCAGAGCTCCAGCTTCTCAGCCTGTCCCATTGAAGTTCAACATATGTGGAACTCATGAGAAGCAGAAGCAGAAAGAAAAAAAGGTGGAAAAAGTATAAGAGAGCTCACATGGCTTGCCTTAACATGCATGAAAAGACCAATGAATGAGAGGGAAATCATTTTCTTCCTGATGATCTGTAAAATATGAGAAGTTCTTAAATCTTGAATTGTGTAAATACTGATTATATAAGGGTATGTCTGTGTACACAGGGGTACATATATACACGTGTAGCTTTGGATTTGTGTTGACTGGTTGTTTAGCTAAGGGAGAAGATTCGAATGTTAGGACTGTATTTGGAAGAGGAATGTTTTTTAAGAGTTTCCTTGCAATCGTTGATATCTAATTCAAAAAATCTCATAAAAATTGATTTCTCAAAAGCATTTTTATCAATATGGAGAAAAATCACAGAAGTGAGAAAACTTTATTCCTACTTCATTGAGAAGCTTACTTTTACCTGTAGAATCACTGCTGTCACACATACACGCTACCATCACAAAAAGGGAATCCTGTATACTGTGTTCATCTCGTTGTATTGCACTCAGCAAAATACATAGAAATGCATGTAATTCTAAGTATATGCTTAACCCTTTCCTGAATCGGAGCCTAAAATATTCCTAATATTATTTCCAGTCTAGTCTAATTATTGAAGTAGATGCATGGAAAGTGAACGGCACAAGGTATTATGCCTATTCTAAGGGAGAGATTCTTTCTTTTAGACTTTCTGCACCCAATATATTCTTCTCTGCCCATTCTTGCTTCATTAATATTAATAAAAACGTGTGTGTGTGTGTGTGTGTGTGTGTGTGTGTGTGTGTGTGTGTTCAAGACATTTATAATACTGAATTACATTAGTCAGTGGCTTTAATTATGTTATTTCTTGAATTCGAAATTGACTCCCAGCCTTACTCATTTTACCAGGTTTAAATAAGAATATGATTCATCATTTACAGAAAGCACATTACATAAGTTACACAGTTTCACTGTGGAACATACTGACTGTCTACACATAAACTACAAGTAGGAATAGAAATAGAGAGGACTTCCTTAGTTTGAAATTAAACTTAGACTACTGTGTCAATCACGTGAGCTCTGGCTTAAATGAGAACAGAAAACATTCATCACATTTCAGATGCTCCAAACTAATAACAGTCTGGGACTGGTTCTCAAAGAAAGATATAGCTGTGCTTAGGAAGGGTGTGAATTCCAAGTACAAATGCTGCAAATAAGAGCTTTGTTTCTTTTTTTCTGCTGGTTTCCTCATGAGGAAAATTCACTCCATATGTAGCACATATAATGGTTTTGCAATTCTAATGAAAGTGTTACCTACAGGCAGATTATACAGCACCAAAACTCTGGTAGATTCAGCAGTGTACTGTGGCTTACAGATGTGATTCCAATAATAGTAAGTGAGCTCATCCTTAGCGTAGAAGATTATTCATTAGGGAGAGAATAATGTAAGTGATATGATCATTACATCACCTTTTCCTGTACATTACTCTCACTACAGCTGACAGGAAAAACATTTCTCAGTTTGAAGTTGCATGATGTTCACATTTTATAGAGTATAGGTAAAAGTGTTATTTGAAAGTATATGTACTTTTAAAGTTTCATTTGAAAACAAAGAGCTAATGCTACAGTGTTGAATTATTTGTTCAGTGTATCCATCTGTTTTCTTCATACAGAATAGCTATACCATAATATTGCATCCCACATCTATTAACACTAATTATTTTAATTTTTAGGTAACTGTTTTGAAGAAAAGATATTTTGAATCTATATAATGAAGGCTTGTGGTTGAATGGTAGGATCAATCTGGTTAGTGTAAAAGAGGTCTTAATATTCAACTCAAAAGAAAATTGCTAGAAGTTACAAATTCAGGGAAATTTGTGTTTAGATTGCATCAATAATGTATTTCCATGAGGATGGAGACAATGAAGAAATATGAAGAGATTTCTTGGCTTTTTCTGTGCTTTTGGCAATAGCAGTTTATATTGCTGTATTTGAGGATGGCGAGAAAACCACATTCACTATGATTAGGAAGGAATTTATCATGATTAACAGCGTGTTTAGTGATTCTATTGCACAAAGGAGGGAACAATGCAAACCAACAGCAGAAGGTTGTCACCAACAGCATAGCCTCCTAATTTAGAGACTGTGGCATTCACAATTTTGATAGTATGGGTATTCTGGTCTTATTTTTCTGAATCAAACTGCTGGTTCACAATGTTCTTAGCATGTACCATCAGAATGAGAATTATTATCAACAGTTTGTAAAACCCCCAGCCTAGTACAGACATACACATTTGTATATCATGGCCTAGTTTTTAAATTTTTGACTAATTATGTTGTGATGTTTTGGCATGCTTATGCGTAAATCTAACATTGCATTTTTAGAACTGAACTAATTTAGAAAAAATGTAAGTTTCAAAATGGTAGTAAACGGTAGTCCTATTTATGTTGTAGACATTCTTCAGACAATTAATACAATAAAGTCTTTAAAATAAACCCATTCGCTCCATGTGGTACATTTTGTATTTTGCTTTGTACAACCACTTGTCACTGGCAGTATTAGAAAAAAAAAATGTTGACTTAATTATTGGAAAGTACAACTGATCTAAGTATTTTGTATAAGGAAATCATCACAAAATATTTATCCTTGCTTTGGCTTCTCTGCTATGGTATCTACTTCATGTAGTTGTTACATTCACAAAGATTTCCTGTTGTTGTGTGCACCAAATTGTTTTACTACACGCGTTTCTACTTCTGTACTACATTGGTTTTACTGCCTGAATAGTCACCAAGCAGTGTAGTAAGAGTCACCGTGCAGTCTAAACGCTGCAACATAATAGACAAGTCTCCCAAACATGATTAAATGAAATTCTGGAAACCTGCTTGTAGACATAAAATTCCATTTTCCTCCCAGTCCTGACATTCCCAGATGTGAATGGAAGAGAAAATGTCTTCTCTTTTTTGAACCCAGACATTTCTGTAGAACCAAGCGTGAGAACTATGATTAATAAGTGGTCTTTAAACATAAGATTTTCTTGATCTAAACTATTCTGATCCTCTGAGGGTCTACATTTTATGAATGTAGATACACTTGTAGACCAGTGGTCTCACGAAATGGTGTGCAGGAACCAAGCCAATTTAGTAAGCAGTGCAATAAAGACCGGTTTACTACAAGCTGACATCCTACTTAAACTACCATTACTTGTCTCTTTTCATTTTGTTTCCCTTTCTTCCCGTTCCCAGTCTAGGTGTTCTGTCTGTTTTGGATTAGCAAGTGGCAATATGCACTATGGCTGGTGTGGAGCTATTTGGAAGTAATTTGCCTCATTGGTACCCACACTGATTAGACAACTGTCTACAGCATATTGTAGGCAAAAGATGATGGGTTGAACAGCTCACTCCCACCACGGAAGCAAGAAATACATTTGGGTCTCTTAATATCTTTGACACCTCTACTTCTCCTTCAAGTTTGGCTGACCAAGAGGTTTAAGGATTATTACAATGAACTGGCAATAACAGTCTGAATGTAAAAGGCTCACTTCCATAGAAAAGCAGAACAGAAACACAGTGGAAAAGTTGAAGGTGTGGAAATAGAAATACCAAAAACTTCATTTCCTTATAACTGGGAGTACAAAATGATGTCACCGTTACTGAGACTGATAAAATTATTTTCTCCCTTTTTCCTCTGCTGTAATTAAACAACTGAGATCTATTTTACTAAAATATTATTGCTTTTTCCCTTCCATCAGCATTTCCATGATTTTTTATTTTATTAACTTTCAGGTTCTTTGTCCGTTGTTCAAATTTTTGGGGGCTCACACCTGCAAAATTTTCTCATCCCCCCCAAAAAAAGACCTAGAAAGACCTNGAAAAGCAGAACAGAAACACAGTGGAAAAGTTGAAGGTGTGGAAATAGAAATACCAAAAACTTCATTTCCTTATAACTGGGAGTACAAAATGATGTCACCGTTACTGAGACTGATAAAATTATTTTCTCCCTTTTTCCTCTGCTGTAATTAAACAACTGAGATCTATTTTACTAAAATATTATTGCTTTTTCCCTTCCATCAGCATTTCCATGATTTTTTATTTTATTTTTTTTAACTTTCAGGTTCTTTGTCCGTTGTTCAAATTTTTGGGGGCTCACACCTGCAAAATTTTCTCATCCCCCCCCAAAAAAAGACCTAGAAAGACCTTTTTCTTTGTAGGAATGGCATTTTTAAACAATCACCTGATTATAGGTGGGCCTATAAGTAAAACATCAAGCATTATAAGATCTTATAACTGTAAAACTATCCCTAATGATTTTAAATCATTAGTTTTTGTGATGTGGACAAAACCACATAGCTTATAAAGGTTGAACTCAACCCTTCTTTATAGTAATACTATTACTTTAATCAACAGATTCCAAGATGAAGTGTGTAACTTAGCACTTTGATAAACTGATTATGAGTAGTTTTCGGAGTAGGTATTACTCATATTGGTCATATGGAGGCCATTACCAGAATGTTTTACCACCTCCTCTCAAAAGACCTCCATGAGATAGGGAAGTACCAGTCCCATCACTTTGTGTGTGTGGGAAGCAAAGACGTTATTTTTCTGCAGCAGAAGGCCTTGTTGCTAGCACTTGCACTGGCTCCTACCTGCAGACCTTGCTGTGTCACCAGAGTACGTATCCAGCTGCATACCTTTGCCAGGGCTGAGTGTCTATCCTTGCATGAAATTTCACGGGTAAAAAACCCAGAAGTTTGCTGTGGGTGGGGGCAGAAACTTCTAGGTGCCAGTACTGTTACACCAGTAGTAGTGTGGTTTGTAGCTGAGGGCTGGCGTGGTAATGGGAAGACAGTTTATTTCAAAAGAAGGGATACGTTTTGCCAGCTTGCAAACCTGTGTGGGAACACAAGGGAACTTTTCTTAGAAAACTTTGTAGTGTAGATGAGGCCTGAGGAAATGAGGCTCAAGTTAGATATATTTCACAAATTTAACACCAATAAAAGTACTTAAAAAGTTGGCTTCAGCCCTAACTCAGAAATACACAAGTGCAACAGTATACCAAATATATTTGCGTTAAAAAGCTAATTGAATTAACTGTTCACACAACTTCTACACAGTCAGCTTGTCATGGCTTCCTTTGCAGCTTGACTACTTCCATTTTTGATAGAGAGATTTAAAAGGTTTCCTTCGTTCCCCCTGGGATTAAAGACAGGGACGAGTACTAATTAGCCACCTGCACCCATAGCACAGTGCTACAGCTTGTTTACCATAACAAAGGCTGCTGCACACCTGGGGAAAAGCCATAGTGTGGTGTTTTTTTTCTTTTAAACATTTCAAGTTCAGTTCTTCTAAGAAAAGTTTAATTTAATTTTTGGCATTACTAGGAGGAGAAAAAGGCTCCTTTTCTCACAGTGCTACCTAGATTCTTTAGAAGAGAAAACAAATACTGTTTATTTTCCTTCTCTTTTTAAATTTTCCTTTTTTAACTAGCAAACTGTCTAGCATCAAGTGATTCACACATTTCTTTCACCTGCAGCACCTTTCTCTGTAACATGTCAAATGGCATCTTTGAAAATCAAAGTAACATCTAGCATTCACGTAGTTCTTCCAGAAGTTTTACTCATGATAGCATGATGTAGAATCCTCTACCTGGCCAATTATAATATAAGGAAAAAATCAGAAATAAGTAAAAGAAGCCTCTTCTCTAATCCGTTAATGCAGTGGTGCTTAAGTAGGTTCTTTATTTTCAAACTGTCTTTGAATGAAGCATTATTTAGCATTAGCACCTGATAATAGTCATAATTTAAACTGTATTCTGCATTTTGTTCACTATGCTTCCTTACCATGCCTGGCTAAGAATGGTAAAAAAACGTTCTGCTTTGTTTGTCTTTTATATGTTCTGATTCAGTGGCAGGCAAGTACTGCTTACGGGCCTGATCTAAAGCTTAGTGAAGTCAACTGGAATGTTTCCAATGACTTCACTAGACTTTGGATTGGGTCTGAAGTGCAGCAATTTACTCAACTCTGGAGCATAAATTACAGACATAAAAAACAAATTATTTGTGTGTTGCTGGATTACTGACAGCAAAATGTATGATGTCAGAAAAATAATAGGCAGAGATAGCCTGCACAAGTTGCAAAAGCTTAAAATACAGCCAAAGATAGGGGAATACTCCTTGGCAAGAACAGAGACATTCTCAGGTCCAGTGCTGATGGAGGAAAGTTGAGTAATTTGTCAGAAAATTAAATGATTAATCTAGTAGGAGAAGATACTGTCTGGCTCAGTCACCACTCTGCTGCCTGATCATTGGATTAATATCTGGATGAGATGATGGTCTGTTATCACAGCGGGAAGAGTCCTGAATCAGTAACAGCCGATGGAAACCCCTTTGGGAATGTTAAGAATTCCAGTGGCCTAAGCTCAGAGCAAATGCGGACCATGTCAGCCAAACACATCAGCTGAGTTTGTTGCCAGAGTAAGTATGACAATGTTAAAGAGAACTGAATGTGAACGTTGCTTAAACAACAAGAAATCAAACAACCTCTACCTGAAACACAAAATTTTGTTTTAAAGAAAGCTCTCCCAAATATTGTTGTTTCTAAATTTCATACTATATGTCTTCATGAATTAGAAGAGATACAAGGATCTAGGTACTTGTCTCAGTCAAAACTTACTCAATTTCCTCTTGTTTGAAAACCTCAAGATGTTGGCATCTGACCCTTAGCTACCTCAGGGAAACTAACCAAAATATTTGTTATGAAGTGGTTGGTTGAATCAACTCTTTTTGGGTGAGTATTGTATTTCAGCAGTACTACCACAATAACCCAATCACTGAAGAGTAATTCTACTTTGTAAAAATATTAGTTTGGAATAAAACCATTTTTTTGTTCTGGAAGAGCCTATCCAAGCAAGAGCTGTTATCCTGGAATAGCTGATTATGCAACAGCTCTGTCAATCCACTTCTAAAGATATGTAAGACTGTAGTATTCAAATGCTGATTTCCTGCAGTTCAGGAGTATTTTTAACTTTTAGAATTTGGTTCAGGTTATTCTTTAGCTGGTCATATATATCCTTAACTTCATCTTACTGGCAAATCAGGGAGGATTTTTATAGAGACAGGTATTTACATAAGGTATTTTGTGTTTTAAGAACAGTAAAAGGAATACAAATTTGGGTAAAATACTTTTTCATCAGATGGTAATATTACATTGTAAAACATAACTGAACAACACAGATATTTTAAAGTTGATACACACACTAAAAATCATATTTTTAAAAGATACAAAGGTGCAAGTTCAACTTTGACATAAGGTGCATATCTTCCTGTTAACAATTTTGTCTGACAATTTACATGCACAACTAATTTATACAGTAGCAATTACTGATTTTAAGCAATGTTTTGCTATTAGAAGTCATCTCCCTCTCCCAAAAGCAAACAAAAACCCCTGTGAATAAGTTAAAAAAAAAACAAAACAAAACAAACACCACCAAACTTTTAACATTCCTGTTGCATTCAGTTTTATTCAATTCCTTTGCTTTCACAAGAGCGAAATTAAACAGGGCTGGACCAGAAAACAGATAACAAAAGGCAAGATTTTTTTTATTATTATTAAACCAGATGACACAGCAACAAATACAGAAAAGATACTGTACAAACAAACCTTTCCTCAGATCACACCTGTGCCTCAAAGTATGGCAATTTTTTCCTCACTATATCAGTCTAATAACAGATTCTCCTCACACTCCTTTCCTTGCTCACTGCATGAATTTGTTATGTTCACCATAATCCTATCCAGGTTGGAGTAAAAAGAAGGAACAAGGAAAACGGGTAGAGAGAGGAAATTCTTTGAATATACTTTTAATACTTTGAAAGAAAAATTTTGAGTAATTGGAAATGTCTGCCTTTTAAAAATCACTACAGAAAGAAAGATACTTTCCTGGGATAATATTCCCCTTTCTTTTAATACTGGCTATAGCAGAAATGTTCTTTTTTTTCCTTAAACAGCTTCCGTTTCCTGCTGCGCAGATTACATTCAACCTCACCTTATAGGTGCTCCTCACCTTATAGGTGCTGCACACTCTCGCTTTGTTGCAGTAAAACATGCTTCACTTTACATATGTATACTCCCTGTGAATTAATGTCAACAGATAATAAACTATTTGATGCAAAAAGCTTTGTTTCACTTTATTTTAAAAAAAATTGGTAGGATTCCCAGGCAGGAGTTTTACAGACATTTTCCCACATAAGATGCCCATCAGTAATTAGCCAGTATGAAAAGTGACTTCCAGTTCTCAAAGTTTCATTTAATTTGGGAGCCAACATGATTTAGAGGCCAGACTAGTTTAACAGACAAGGAGCCAGAAGAGTTCAACATTTTGAGGAAGGCTGAGCCATTCACTGAATTACCTTGGGCTAATCACTTAACTGTTGCGTTCTGTAATGAAAGCAGCTGTAATACAGGGTCAAAACACACACACAAAAAAACTCATTGAGGAACAGATGCTTAAGTCTGGTTCAGTTCTCCAAAGTAAATAAATTACAAAAAAGAGCACGACAAATATGGCATGAGAACAAGACATTCCTTTAGCAGCCTTACTAAGTCAAACTGAGAAGCAGCTGCAATGAAAGCCTACTCAAATGCAACGCTGAGCTAAATGCCAGCACAAAATACACTCTGATGTCTACTTGATTATTAAAGGCTCACTTCAAAACTAGAAGACAAAATTCAGACTTCACAAACAGACACAATCACACCGATTTCAGAAAAAACAGTGGAAATTCATGGAGTAGCATCATATGAAGCAGAGTCTAAACTTCATGCATACAAAAGGAGACACTTAAGTCAAGAAAATAGGCACTGGCAGCATTCAATATTTTGTGGGTTTTGTTGATACATGCACTTACTCTAAGGCACCGTGCATTTTTATGGTACTCTATTCAAGAGAAAATAGTTGTTACAGCCATTGTTCTAATCTGAACACTAGCTCTGATTTATGGCAAACTGCAACACTATTACCGTATAAAGATCTACAGTAAACGGAAGATAAATCTGGCAATTAAGGCACAAGAATAGAGATCATGAATAAACCTAGGTTCCATTTTCAGGTATGTCAGATAATTCCTAGATGATAACGTGTGTATCATCAAATTTTGATGTTCCAGTTTCCTGGAAAATAGATCTAGCAGTACTTGCTGAAAAAGTCTTGAGCTTTGAGACTGAGATGAAAAAGGCTTAAAAGATCTGCAGTTAATGAGGAACTGCACATTGCTAACTATGCCAGCTGTACTCAATTATTTTCCTTCTCAATTAATGTGTCATTCAGTTAATTCAGCATATCATTGAAAACATTCTGGAGTAGAGGTATGCACAGTTTAAATGCCCCTGTGTCATCATCAGCTAAATTAACACCATCTTTTGCACAGAATACACATGAATTTTGTATTTAAAAACATGCAGAAGCCCTGTATGCTACTGAAATGCAACACAATATGTGGAAAACGCACAGTTCCAAGTAACGTTACCTGCAGTAGTTCAAAAAAATTGGGAACACAATGGCATTTTCAGCAAAGCACTGTGCTGTAGGTTATACTGCTTTTCATGATCTTAAACACAACTACTTACTGTAATACTGTCCCTTCACACATTAACGGTAGAATTAGACCTAACCATAGCACAGCGAACCACTAATGCATCACTTCAGCATACAAAAGACCCTCTCATGGCATCAAGCCAACAAAACAGTGTACTTCTGTGCCTGCATACAGCTGACTGAGGCAGAATAGATAGGAAAAACAACCTGACAAGCTTCTGCTGCTTTATTTACACCTCAGAGCTGTTTCAGTACAATGCCTGGGGACAGATCAAGCTCAGAATTAGACATTCCTCAACCCCATGCTCTGGAGCTGGGCTGCATCTTTCATGCTTTCAAAAATCTCATGTTTATTTTTCCCCTTTTTTGGGAGGGGGGTGGCGGGGTGGAGTAGCGGACAGCACGCTTTGAGCATACTGACTATGTTCCTCTTTACAAAATACCGGTTCAGAAATTACTGATGCGTTCCTTTTCCATTATCTCACACTTGAACATGTTAGAAAATTAAAAGCTAAAATGTTCAAGGAGCCAATGCCATCTAAAGGCTAACAAACTGAACTACAATATCCTGTCACTAACCTTATAACCATAAGGAAGACCACTGTAGCTAACGGCTACACACATTCTCTCATTCTGCTGCTGAGAACAGTATAGGCACCACAACACTTTAGCTGGAAAAAAAAAAATTCTTACTATGCAGCAATCATTCAAAGTCTACTTTTTTGTTTATGAATTTTTTTATTTAACACCAGAGCTTTATTAGTAACATGATTTATCCTAATTTTATTTATGAATATTATTTCATGTCATTGCTTTTGCACTTACTTCAAGCAAAAATGTTAGTAGTATGAACTCCTGTTCATTTCAAAACATATCAGAAGTCAAAGAATGAATATTCTGTAGCAACATTAGAGATTTCCATACTTGAGTGTTATTTTTTCCAGCTTTGCTAAAAGACAGGCTAGGCTCCCCAAATCATCTGTGACCTTCTTAAACATGAAAAAAAGTACCTGGTTCCTAGAAGTTCCTGACTTTGTGCTTGATTTAAGCGTATGGCTGAAAAATCATTCTTCCCTGGTAACTTCTCCATGTCTCTAAAATTAAATAATAACAGAATCAATCAGATCAGTTAATTTAAAATTAAATAAATTTGCTCTACAAAGGCAAATACTACAAAAGTAGCATTATTAAGCAATACAGACTTTCTGTTCAAGCTATATGGAAAGTCAAGCTGCTGAACGATTAATTTCAGCTTGCTGAAGTGTTAAACAAGTTTTCGATAAGCATCTTTCACTGCAAGCAAGGTGGCAGTATTTTCTTCATATCTGTTCATTCAACTAGTTCATTTAAGTGAATTATCCCCAGCTGAAAAACTAAGTAGGAGATCAGAAAAGCTATTTTTCTTTTAATTATTTCCATCCATAAAGGAAAAAACAGACGGAAAGGAAAAGACAATCTCTACTAGTTCTACAGGCTTAAAAGATTGACTGTTCAAATTAAATGCTCTTGCTACAAGTATACTTCCATTTTTTAATAAAATCTTTTCCAATTCAAAACATACTTAGATAATCTTCTTAAGAGAAAGGTTCAAATACCTTTATAGTAATCTTATTTAACTAAAAGCAACTATAAAGAGTTCTTTCTCTCATGATTTTCTTTCAGTTCCCACATTCATCCACTAGGAGCTTGACATGAATCACAAGCAAAAGCATAATTACTATCTAGTAAAAAACAAACAGGACAAACATACGTAAAAATTAAGAATCCATATAAACATTATATTAAAGTCTGAAATGTCTCAATGCATGCAGATATAGCGTGTCCTCTTTGTGAGCAAACAGAAATGCTAAATTACGTATAATCAGCACATTTTAATGCTTTCTAATCAGTGAAAAATCAATCTTTAAGAAAAAATAGAACCGCAACTCAAGATTAAAAGCAATCATTAAAATCAAAGTTTCCTATGCGCTGATTTGAATCATTTTCATGATGGCTGATCTAAATCACTCCTCTAATATATGTTACTGTTTACTCATTCTGAGTTACAGAAAACATTTTTTTCTGCTTTTGAAACAAACTACAGCTGCCAGACTCCTCACTTTTTCTAGCTACAGTCACACTTTTACTTCTGTAAATGTTCCTTCACTTCCTAATCCATACCATGGACTCGCCCTGTCCACCTTTTACTGATATTAATACACTTGCAGCCAAGCAGTCAGCTGCATCAGTTCCCTGATTCAGGTGAAACAAATTTGTTGAAAACTGGAGCAAATTATTCTTTATGAAGGACAGTGTAAGCACAGAGGAAGAAGCAGGAACAAGCATACTTTGATATCCCATAGCACTCTCGATGCCTCGTTTGACTCCACAGCTATACAAGAATTCTATCTGAATGAATGTAATGTTCCTCTACACATGTATCAGCTGCCTCACAAATTTCTCACTTTGGTCTTCTTTTCTCTTCTGATCACCCAACACTTCAGTTAGCAAATTTCACTTTGAATTAATTGAAGGCTTACAGATAGACTTACATATTCCCACTTTGGAGTCAAAACCTGACACTGAAAGGTTCTATAAACTCACAAATACAAAAACTTCATTTATCTTTAATGTTAAGATTACCACTTTTACCCTAGTTTGCCCCCCTCCCCCTAAATAAGAAAAAAAAAAAGAAAAAAAGGATTGTTTATACTGTCTGCTTGACCATCTATCAGTTTCTTCGCTTCACATTTGCAATCAACCTGCATATTTTGAACAAATGTGACAGGGGAACAGAAGTCTCTCTGATAAGTTTCCGTAAGGATCCTGAAAAACAATAGCTGAGTTAAGGAGAAAGACCCAGATTACTGTCCCCTCTGAATAAAGGAGTTATCTGTCATGTTTGGTCCCATGGCTGCATAATGCTAACATGCCAAGCCCATCAGCACAAAACCACAACATATTTCAGGATCAGGCATGACACCTGCTGCGTCTTGGTCAGCTGTTACTTTGGGAGCACAGATGAGCATATTACAGGGCAGGTGAAAGACGGGTGGCAGAGCAGTGTGCGTGACATCCAGAAATGAGGAAACCTAGCAGGACGCGTGTGCCATTGTCATGGCAGGAAGGGGTTGGGGGTGATGGAAAGGCAGAAGGCACAAAATTTTGGAAATCCAGGATTCTGTATTTCTGCTGCTCCAAGATGAGCTATGCTCAGAACGCAACTATTCATGACTTCCAAAACCTTAACTGACTTTTCTTGCCTCACCTCTCAATATTTCTTAACTAAACAAACCTATGAGCTCATACCAACATCTTCAAAAACTGATGAAGAACAGAAGAAGTGTTCCTCAAGGGCAGGAGCAACAGCTTTTATCACCATGTGCTTTTTATCATTTCTCCTGTACTGAATGGTAACCATTTGTCTAAAAAACCCAACTAAGGAAAATTTTCGTCTCCAAACTAGAGACTGCAGTGGGATATTCTGGCCAGAATCTCAGAATATACCCAGTTCAGCCGTGTCAAAAATACTTCTGGTAGTGAGTTATGAAATTGGACCATCATGTTATATACCGCACTTTTATCCTGTCTTACGCATTCAATGGGGGACAGTGTTAATTAGTTGCTGTCACAGGCATTTACCCCATGAACTCAAACCAACTCTTCTGTTGCTTGCTCTACCGTGCTACGATATTAAGCTGCTGACTGTGCCATCAGCCCATCAGTTTTTAGGTACCACTAACCTGAAATGCTAAGCACCTTTAATGTGATACGGTATTAAATCCACATGGAACCAAAGCAGTTAAAATAGCAGGCCAGGGTTCTAGCCTTGACCAAAACTCTGGAGAAGTCAAAATGTTACAGGATTGCTATATTTTTGAAGAACAATAATTTCAAACTCAAGTAGACTGCACTTCTGTGGTCTCCTGAGGTGTAACGGAAGGCATGCGATACTGGCAGTGTACAACCTTTCACTCGTGCATACAGCACAAAGATGCAGTCAGCTATAAATCGCATGCAGGAGTAACGCAACCATTCCCCTACCCTTTTGTTATTTTTTATTAGCTATTACTACGCTGCTATTCTGCAACACAGAGATGAAGTCTGGGCCTATTCCTCACCAGTGGAATCAAAAAGAAGTTTGACTACACACAGAGATCCATAAAGAAAATGGTTTATGTTGAAGATACTCTTATCCCTCTCTATTTAAGCCTGATCCATCACCCGCTAACGTCAATGGAAATCTTCCTGTTGGCTCGACTAAATGTTGGACTGATCTATGCTACCTTTGGTGTCAGGAAAAGAATCATTTTTTTCTTTCACCAGGTAAAAGTATCTTATTTACTTCTAAATTATTTTGTACATATTTTTTCAAAGTTTCTGCATGAGGGACATAACTGTTTTGTAGGTATCAGTATGAACACACCTTGGGTAAGAAACCCTAAATAGGCTGTTCAGATTTGGTACAACAGGTTTGGGACAACTGTAACATTTCTCATCTCTCAGGCTGAAGGTTGACAAGGATCTGGCCTAGCACTACACCAGAAATGAAAGCCGTCATCTCTTCTTCATCTTTTCTCTTTCCCACCCTCTCCCAGGTTGGTGTTTGTGTAGCAAGTGCACAACACAACAGCCTGAAGACCCTGTCTCACCGAAAACATTGCAGGGCTCAGTGTGCTTCACTGTCCAACTGTTTGAACCTGTGTGCCAGCACCAGAGCAGACACACACAGGCACTACCAGCTTAAACATGTGCTGAACTGTAATTTTGGAAACCTAAGACCAGATACTGACAACCAACTCGCCCTGATTATTTTTTTTAGCCTACTGTCTTAAAATTACTGTTCACCTGCCATCTTCCTATTTAACATACAGAGAAAAGGTACAATGAATTGCACCTTATCAGATATGCCTAATGGTTTATATAGCCTCATATTCTCCTGCAACCAAAAATGGTCATTTCAGAAAAAGATTAAAAAAAAAGTCATAGTGGACTGCTAAGCCAATGGCAAATCTAAGATGATTTTTTTCTAACCAAACCACACTTTTGTATTTTACTGTGTCCTTAGGCATGGCATCAGGCTTTATCACCACTATTAATATTTATGCTAGCTAGCTTTATTTATTTAAAATTCCCAAAACACTTTGGCTTTATCGTTTTAGCGATGAGCGCCTCACCTGAACAACCACTTTGTTTAAAAAATAATAAATAAATCAAATTTGAAGCTATACACATGCTTACTCTCCGCACTACCTTCCCATTGCTGAGTTACTGAAATTTTACATATTTGTCCGTGTCTCTCACAGCACGTTGCGTTCCCTGCTCCTGTTCAGTAAAGGCTCCTGTCTCGCACCTGTTACTGTGGGCCGTTAACTCATGGAAAAAAAAAAAATTACCTGTCACAAAATCTCTTAAAAACATTTCCTGTTGCATCCCACAATCGTTTGCAGGGAAACGAGTCCTCAAAGAAGAGCAGGAACTGTTTAAACGGGCACCACAGACAAAGCAGAAGCGTTTCACCAACCCGAAAGGAAGCCGAAGCCACGCGGCCAGGCGCTGCGAGCGCGGGACTGCCCAGTGCGAGCTTTCCTGCGACCTTAACACCGTACCTAGAGCCAGGGCCTCCCCCGGGCCTGGGCCGGGGCCTCTCCCAGCCCAGCCGGCCGTTGGGGGGAGCCCGGCCGTTCCAGCGCACGCGGGGCCGCCGCCCCCGGGGCTGGCGCT
>VXAL01000594.1:175707-201649 GCA_013399475.1 Chauna torquata | reverse complement strand
AAAAAAAAAAAGAGAGAAGAATTCTAGTGGCAAGAAAGGTTGATAATCTTAAGCCATCCTGTTGTTTTAAAAGGGAAGGATACTCTTCTTTGTATCCACTATGAATGGCACAAGAAGTAAGATGTTTAAATTGACACAAGAAAGATTAAAGTAATTAGAAATCTTTTCTAATTGTTAATTGAGCGTGGGAACACATAGATTAGGAAGACTGGACTCTGTCTCTGGAAGTCTTTTATGAAAGTTTAGTCAGTTATGCATCTTTCAGAAATGACATCAGTATTGCTAATCCTCTTTAGAGCAATGGGTTGGATTGAATTGATTTGAGTTCCTGAATCTGCTGGGAGGCCACAGCACAGCCGGTAAAATTAGGATAATCTTTTTCTTATGTGTGTTACTATAAATCTGAATGTTACTTATCTAGCAAGTCAATATTTGTGGACATTAGTGCATCATTTCAGCAAGGCTGGACTCTTGTGTTTTATGTTTCGCTGTATTTGTCTTCATAAATTCTGCCATTGCTTACCAACTGAAGTTGAACATTACAGTTTAGAGCATCATCAGCAGCTGTCCATCTAGCTGTCCAGCTAGAATTCCTAGTTCTTGACTCCTTACTTAGAAGTGTTTTTTTGCATAAGTATAGCTCTTAGCAGTGGTGCATACTGCTGTGTATGGTCTAATGCTTTTTAAGTTTGTTCTAGTTGTTTGTGCAGAATCCAAATATGGCGACCAAAAAGCAGGAGTCATTAAAAAAGAAGTGTAATCTCATGAGCACCAGTGTTAACAGCTATATGTAACTGCAAATATAGCTAAAATTTGTTAAGAATTAATAGAACTGGTAAAAATTTTATCTCTGTCAGACTGGAATGAGCATAAGTGACTTTAATGACTTTAGACACATTTCTCTGACTAACAGGTAAGCCTGCATAACTGACATTATAATCCCACCTTGTTCTTTAGCTGCAGCATACCTCTCCCTGTAACAATCTTGATCTGTGGGGTCCAGAACTAATGAGGCCAGGGACTTGCACCTTGCAGTTGGTTGCCTTTTTAACCAAACTAATACTAAGACTGCAGTGGAATTTCAGGCTGTTTCACTTGGGAGAGGACCCTGACTGAAAAAAACATGTTCTTGAGATCCCCATAGTGCACACTCTCCAGCTGAGGCTTTTCTGAAGCTGGGACGTCCAGAAACTTTTCCCTCTTTTGGGTCCTCCCATGTCTAACAGCAGAAACTAATGCTGCAGCCTTTCCCTCAGTGGTGTGTTATCAAAACTCCTCACTCAGTCAAGCCTTTTGTTTCTTTCTGTCTTGAAACTGACAGAACAGGACATGCAAGTCAAATATATATTTGGGAGTTAGAACTAGATTATCTTTAAAGTCCGTTCCAACACAAGCCATTCTATGACTCTATATCAGAATGCATTATGGACTTCCCTGTACTGTTACAGGATTGCAAACTCCCCAGCATTACAATAGCCTTAGTTTCCCCCAAACCCTCTATACCATCCTATCAAAATACACTGAGCATCTCACTTCTGTTCCTGTACCGATTAACCTTAGTTCTCTCTTTTCCTCTATTTCCCATTATAATACTCCTTGTTCCTTCCTGTATTCCCTACCTATGTTTGTTTAGCCTGGAGGCTAGCCAAGAGATGATAGCTGCTCAGCTAGTCCAGACCCATGAGCTTGTGAAATGGTCAGCGTGGTGCTTCGTGTGCCTGGGTAAATGCCCGCTGCCTCTTCAGTAACGATCTGCGACACAGAGCTGGCCCACCAGCTGCGAGCACCAACTATGAGCATAACCACATCTGTGGATATAACCTTAAAAGTTGTTCAGGCCCTGAGAAGTTTTTGGGTCGAGCTGACAGATGGACATCCCCCTCCCTCAGATGGAACAACGAATGTAGTAACAATCCTTCCTATTCCACACACATATCTGTATTTGTCATGTCTCTGCCGCTGCACATCTTAATAAATAGGCAGTGACTCTGCTCGGTAAGACAAGAAGTCTCCTTTCACATATTACAAGCAGCAGAAATGCAAATGTAGAAACAAAATCTGAGATTAAAGAACATAAAAAATCACTTCCAAAATAATTAATTTTGATTACATGGAAACATCTAAAGGTTCATTATCAGTCTTACTGAATTTATGATGGATATTTTTCTACCAATGAGAACAAACAGGAGAACATATTTCTTTGGTGGAACTACAATTGAAAAAAAAAAAAAAAAGAAAGGAAAGAAAGAAAACAAAACATGTTTTATGCATTGTTCACCTGATGTCTCTTATTTAATGAGTCATAAGACTTTCATTTATAAACAGAAATGTTCTTAGAATTTGAGGGACAGAAAATTATTCAATGCACAACTACTTTTGCAAGAAAAGCACTCTTGACTAAAAATATATCTCAAGCATTAGCTAGAAGATAAAATAATCCAAGCTAGTATAATTTGCTTTAGCATTAGCTACAGAACTCTTTCAGTGTACCTTTCTTGGCCCATAGACTAGGGAGCATTGTGTTATAAAATAGGAAGGGGCTAGAGTGCTTGTTCTTCTATCTGCATATTTCTACTATTCCTATTTGTGTGTGTTTCCTGGCCCTTTTTCCCCACCTGGATCACATGAGCTTCCTTCAGTCAGTGGTGTGTGAGAGGCAATGGTGCTGTGCTACATATGTGCATTATATTTGATTCTTGGAAGGGAAGGGGCCTGAAGGGCCAGTCAGGCATGAGAGGCTCACAGTCACGGCATGCTGGTCCAGCACAAAATGTGTCTCTGTTTGCTGGGATGGGGATGAGGAGGAGGTAGGTGAGCTGTCAGGCTTGTGGGCATTCATACCAACAAACATTTTTCTGATGGACTTTCATGCAGTCTGAAGTCAAAAGAAATTTCTCATTAATCCCTTAGTCCCTGAAGTGCAAATTGTCTCAAAATATTGCTCGGCCCTCACCTAAGAAAGTGAAAACCAGTTCCCATGATGTATCATTTTTACATACAGAAAGCAATAATCTCAGCTCCAGCATGCAAGCGAAGTAATTCCAATGAAATACAGGTCGGATCAACTGCTTTTCAGTATGCATATTACAACCGAAGAAGATTCTTTGCCCAAACAACGTCATAAGCAAACAAAGAACTGCCCAGTTTTAACTCTTTTTTTTTTTTTCCCCCCAGAAATGTATTGGTGGGAACTATCCTAAAAATAATGAATATTAATTATGTATAATTAATAATATAACACTTGGGCCTGGGTTATTTACATCTTTTTCTCTGGTTAGAGGAAGGATTTTTTTATTTCCTGCTCTGTATGGGAATCCAACCACAAGCAGTTCATCCCATGACATTTCCTTACAGTCAGACAAGGTGACACATAAAGCCCAGGGGCAAAGGGAAACCTGATAGCTATATAGCTGAGCTGCAGTCGGAAGTGGTGAATTCCCTGGACCACAGGGAAAGCTTCCTGTTCTTTGTAGATGAGCCTATAATTGGAATACACTTGCCTGCAGTTAATCCTCAAAGTAATTAAATGGAAAGGAAGCAATTAAATCACTGAAAAGGAATTGCATCTGGTTCAGAAGGAAAAATCCAGACCTAGGAAGTATTTCTGTGATAGCTGGATGTACTCTGTGTAAACAGGTATCCTCCTGTTTGCACAGATAATTAATATTTATATGTTAATAATATGTTGTGGTAATCAAATGAGGTTGAAATACAGAAGTTCTCATTACTGTGGTCTATGAAGTATTAAGCAATGCCATGCTGATATATATTTTTCCTATAATGGGATAAAATTAAAAACCATGCCCCATATCCTCATCTTGGGTAAATTAGCCTTTCGTCTTGGAAGCTAGTAAAGCAATGTTCATTTACATCTGCTGAGAACCTAGCTCAGCATTTCAGTAAGCATGTCCCAGAGAAGGAAGACTGCAAAAATGAAAGCGAGGAACATGATTATTTATTCATACAGCTCTCCAAAGAGAAAGATTAGCCAAATTCATAAGGAGCTTGGAGTGGCTCCTTAAAATCAAGCGTCAGAGCAAAGCTAAGCAGGACAGTATGTTTTAAAGACTGAAAAAGTCTTTAAATAAATACCATTTAATACATTTTGAAAGCACCAACTGCTTTAGAATTTTTATATTTGTTGGCTAAATTTGCTAATTACTGTGAGATAGTGAATATTATTGTATTTTTAAGGTACACCTTTTGTTCGGACCTCTCCAGTCTGCAGGATAAATGCTGGAAAGTCATCAGGAGGATCTTGGAGAGATCAAAGCTCTGACTGATAGCTTCCTTATTTTCAGTGCTAGAAAACAGGCAGTTAAAAAACAAGTGTATTCATTAAAAATCTATAGTAGAGAGCAGCACAGGGATTCTATTGTGAAAGCATAAAGAATGGTAAGTGCTTTTTTTTTTTTTTTTTTCCTTATATTCTTTATTTTTCCTTTGCCTTGTTCCCTGGCACACTCTGATTTATACTGTATCTCACTGTTCTCACTGTTGTTATCACCTAAGAAACTGGAAGATGGGCTGGTTGAAGGCAAAAGATGCTCTCCTGATAATGAGTGAACGATGATAGGTAAGGTAAAATAGTCTGCCTGGGACTCTAACAGCGAATATCAACAAGTGGTATTTGCTGTGGCTGATCAAAACAAAGTAATGCAGAAAAAGAGATAACATGGTTAAAGCAACAGATTCAGAAAAGTATACCTGTGGAAAAAGACTAGCAAGAAAGAGGGTGGTGGTAGTAACTGAGATCTGAGTGTATGAAGGTGTGGATGAGGGCTGTACTTGTCTAATTGGGCAAAAAGGTCATAGCTGACAGATGATCCAGTGGCAAAGATGTGACCTTTTTGTTCAGATGAAGATAAGTCTGAGCTGAAAAACGTGCCTGGATTATCCATCTGAGACACAAACATTTGCTGCTGGGAGAGGGACAAGGGAGTGAGGGTTTGGAATTTGGGGAGAAAACAGCAATATTGACTGACCTTTGTCAGCAAATGTATACATACAAGCCTCTTCAATACTTAAAGTATTTTGCAAGTTGGCAAGAAAAACGTATCATATGTTATCCAGGATGGGCTGTACCTTACTATTGAGTACATGTTAGTGTGCTCTTGTTGCTATTAATGGCAAAATAGGGCCTTGCTGTATCCAGATCTAGGACCTTCCTAGTTGTCTTGTATTGGTCTTTACCTTGCTTCAGTCTTTCCCCCTCTCTCAGAGAATCAAATACAAGATGTCAGTTAGCTGTATTATCACTTCCTTCAAGATCAGCACTCTAAGCTACACATCATCATTGTTATAATACGGATAGTGCAATCCTTGGGTGGTTAGTTCCCCATAAAATATTGTTTACCTGTGTCAGACCTTTATGGAAAGGAATTTTAATATTCAGGTTTCTTGGTGTGGTATTTATTCAAATGGGGCATATCAGTATATTAGATAGTTTAGTCATGTGGTTTTGCTGTATATTTGCTTGAATTCTTAGAGACTTGTCTAGTAGGACAACAACAGTTGAAGATTGTGTGATATTTCCAGAAAGGTCCAGTTTTTGGTACTCACCTAAGGATAATCACTGGGGATTCATTTTCCATGTTCTACACTGCCATGGGCTCTTTTTTTGTTTGTTTTGTTTTTTTTGTTGGTTTGTTTTTCATTTTGTTTTGTTTGTTTTTCTATTCAGATGTTTGAAAAAGGGATACATCTGTAGGAAATCACGTTGTTTAGACCATCTCAGAAAGGTTCTTCCTCAGCAGCTATCTTTGAGGCAAGTACAAGCTACATTGCAGCAGGCAACCTTTGTATGAAGAATATACTTTCAGCTGTCTGTGATCTTTGCCAAGCTGGAAGGCTTCAGAAAAAAAATCTGTTTGTTCAGTAGAGACTACTGAGACTTTAACGAACAAGCCCCATTCCTCCCCCATGCCATCTGCAGCAACAAACTAGAAATCCACTGAACTGCCAGAAAATTATGCTCCCTGTGTAAATGCAGGTATTGCAGCTGCCTACCACAGCTCAGTGGGATGCTGGGCATAAGCAAGAAGAAAGAGAGGGAAGGAGAGCAAACTGTAGTGCTTGGCACATAGAAAGGTATTCGGAGCATGAAGGAGGAAAGGGAACAGAAATGGGGTATAATTTTAGACTACACGTCAAACTGTATACATGAAGAACTGAATTAAAAGTGATGAGACAACCTTTAATTAATACTGTAATTTCTTGATTCTGGTGTCCCTTTCTACACAACCATGATTATCTTTTAGGCTTAGTTCTGCTGCCCACACTTTGGCACTTTTTACTATTTGTAATGCCCTGGATTATCTGCTGGGAGTTGACAGTTACAACAGGACCTACAGGAGAACCGTGCACTGCAGGAGCCAGGCAGGATACCCTGAAGTGCTTCACATGGTATTAAACACCTTCCTAAGGGCACATGAATTAGTGCCTTAGCGCATTTTTGGGGGATGATACAGATTTTCAGGGTGCTAAATGCTACTTTTATGTAACTCAGAGACTACAGGCAAGGTTCTCTCCTTGCACTGAACTCCCTGTCTTGCACTGATACTCCAGCTGGCCATTCTAAGTCATCCTAGCACGGCTGAAGGAGGACTGGAAACCTGAGCTACCGTTAACTCCTGTTTTTGCAATAGATTCAAGCGAACTGTTGTCAAGTTGACACAAACTGAATGCTACCTTAATGTTATTTAGGTTTATAGTAAGACTGTCAGTTTGGTCCCTGGCTGCTTAACTTCCCCATTCCTAAACTTGTACAGAAATAACCATTAGATAACTCACCAAGAAAGGGAACAGACCGAGATTGTACCATAGTCTAAGATACTTTATAAACTTGAATGAAGAGCAGAATTTCTCAAAAATTCTGCTATGCAGATTTTTGAATGTAGACCCCTTAGAAATATCAGCTGAATTTGCCAGTCTCAAAGTAGTGTCAAACTTAGATGTTGGCAATACTCTAGCTTTTTTTTTTTTTTTTTTCCATACAGTGCTTTCTTTCCTTCTTTCAGACTCTTGCATCACCTTGAATACATTCACTCCTCCTGCAGCTGGATTATTGCAAACAAACACTTCAAAATACATTGAAACAATTTTGAACCAAGTATGCAGCTGTTCTGCTAGGAGTGTTATACACTATTGTCAGGAACAAAAAACACAAAGCTTTATCTGGAGACCTAAAGGGCCAGCTAAAAAGCTTGCGTTGGAAGGGAACACAGGACTCATGGAAGATTTAGGTCAATTACTTCTCTGTTCCGGTAGTGCTAATCTTTGGGCTGAAATTGCGGATAACAGCAGGTAGTCCTTGGTGCTGTTAAGCTTCGTTTGTGTTGGAGTGCTGGCAATAAAAGACCAATTTCATTTACATTTTTGGCTATTTCTAACTTACTATACATGAAAAATGACTTCGTAAAGGCTTGTAGAGAGCAGTTATCTCTGCAGTGTGTTATTCTCACTGCTGTGAAGAGGGAATAGGAACAGATAAACTGGTTTTCTGCAGCTTTGATAACTACAGGGTTTGTCTTATTTTGAACCGTACGGCAGGAGATGCTGTGGCCATGCTATCTCTGTGCTGTGTGGAAAAGGCAGAACTTTGGAAATGTTGAAGGTTGGTTGCTTAGTGGCTTTGAGAGCAAAAAAAAAAAAATAAATGAAACAAAGATGTATTTAAAACTGCCTCAAAACATTGTGGCAACAGTTAAGTAATAGAAGCTGAATAAATATACCAGTGACACTGCAAAATTCTCCTGTCCTCTCCCTCCATCCTGCAGTGAATGAAGTTCTTACAGCCTCAAAGTGTGGAAAACTCATGATTCAAGCTGGTTTTTTTCCACTAGTGTCATGTAACACTTTGAAGAACATGGTGCAGCTGCTAGGCAAGTAGGCTAAAGCTATAGGACTAGTGAGTACAAGCGTGAATGCATTAAACCTAGCTGAGCAAGCTGCAGTATTTCATGCCCTTATAAATCAGAATGTCTGTTCAACCTTTGTCTTCTGCTCTAGGGAGGGATACGATGCATAGCAATGACCAGATTACCTAATGAAGCTAAAATACTTTTTATTAAGTTCTTCCCTATCTATTGTATTTTATTTCAATTTACAAGTATTTAAAATTAACAAGAGTGATCTGTAGGGTGATGTCATTTGTATAAAAATCCAGTGATGTTACCACAGATAATGCTAAACAAGAGTAAGGAGTAGTGCTGGTACCCAGGAGTTCTGTAACCCTACATCGAAAGAAGAGCAAGGTACACCAGGGATATTTTCTGTGTGTTGGAGAAGGATCCCAGGGAAAGATATAGCAGGAAAAAAAAAATTAAAAATCATTCATACACATTTGGAGATTGAAATGTCTGCTAACCTAATATTGGAAAAAGGATCCTCCATTCCCAGACTGTCTGGTAAAATGAGATGTCCCTTGTAGGGGTCCTTTAAGTACAGGGCTGGTGTGACTGCAAAAGTCACACTGTGCAAAGTCAGGCCTGGTGATGACATAACCTGTCAGCTGGAGGGGACTTCCCCGAAGGAGCCCATGTCATTGCTCACTTCTCAAAACACTCCAGAGGCTTTCAAGGACTTCTGGAAACTGGATATAGGCAAGAGCAGCTGTTGTAACAGGTGTGCTGTTCAGTGATCCCTCAGGGTTAGATCCACAACGGAGTGAAACCTCCACTAACTGCAACTTTTAGGGGCCAGCTTGTGAATCTGTGATCCTCACACTCTTTTATTTTCAGCTGTCACCTATCTTTGGAGGTGTTTAAAGTCCATACGAGCCTCAGACCTGGGGAGGCAGAGGAGGCTGGGTGCCCCATCAGCACAAGGACTGGACCATTATTTCCTTCTCTCTGATGAACCAGGAGAAGGGCTCCTCTTTCAGTCCTTGCCCAAGCTGACATTTTATTGTGCCATGTGAACAGGAACAAGCTCAAGATAGGAGGCACCCATGCAGTTTCTCTCCCCTTCGCGTGGCCTGGAACATGGTGGCCAGCTTCCTCCATCACGGTGGCGGTGGTGGCAGAAGCTTGTCAGTGCTTAGGTGAGAGGAGGAGATCAATCCCAGATTGGTGCATCCCGCACGAGTGCTGCAATCACAGCACGCTGCTGTAGATGCAGAGCTACTGATGGGGGCAGGCACAAGACACACCTCCAGTCCAGTTGTTCACGCAGTAGAAGTATGATGCATAAAATGTGAAATATGTCTTTTGGTGATTCATACTATAAATTAAAGGTTATTGAGGAGAAAAGGTACTTTAAAGAGTTATTATCCCGGTATGAATCACCAAACCAGTCCTCCCTCTAGATTAGCAAATATACTAAACTATAACTGGTCAGGAAAAAGAACATAACAACTGTAAACTTCTCAGTTCATTTTCAGTTGGGGAAAATATTCTGTTTAAGTTTATATTTTCAAAGGAACAGAGTCTCCAAAAAATGAATTTAGGTACCCTTAAATGCAGTCTTTTGGGCTTGCTTCCCAGCGTAGGTAAGGCCAGGCCTCTTTTGGCCAGGCAGTTCTCGGTGTTGCCTCAGCCTGTCCTGAGGGCCTGAGAAGCAGTGCGGCACTGGCTGTGGGAGGAGCAGCTAGCTGGGGGAACCAGGAGCCCAGGGGGTCTGCTGCCTTTCAGAGTCAGATGGGGAGTGGGGAGCCAAAAGTGTCACAAGAGTGACTGTTGCAGGAAGAGGTCAGCTGGGCCATTTGGGAAAATAGTTGGTTTCTAGAGGCTGGAATTCACTGGCATCCAGCTGGGGAACCCAGGTAAGCAGGCAGGGAGCCAAAGACTTGGATGAGTGGGGCAGATCTCCTAGGCTGCCCCATTTTATTCAAAAGCTTTGACACAATTCTATATTCCTGCAGAAAACAGAATATCACAGAATCACAGAATCACAGAATGGGCAGGGTTGGAAGGGACCTCTGAAGATCATCTAGTCCAACCCCCCTGCCGAGCAGGATCACCTAGAGCACGTTGCGCAGGATGGCATCCAGGCGGGCTTTAAATATCTCCAGAGAAGGAGACTCCACAACCTCTCTGGGCAACCTGTTCCAGTGCTCTGTCACCCTCACAGTAAAGAAGTGCCCCCTCATGTTGAGCCGGAACCTCCTGTGTTTCAGTTTGTGCCCGTTGCCTCTCGTCCTGTCGCTGGGCACAACTGAGAAGAGACCGGCTCCATCCTCTCGACACCCTCCCCTCAGATGTTTATATACATTAATGAGGTCTCCCCTCGGTCTTCTCTTTTCCAGGCTAAACAGGCCCAGCTCTTTCAGCCTGTCCTCGTACGACAGGTGCTCCAGCCCTCTCATCNCACAAGGGCACATTGCTGACTCATGGTCAGCCTGCTGCCCACCAGGACTCCCAGGTCCCTCTCCGCAGAGCTGCACTCCAGCAGGACACCCCTCAGCCTGTACTGGTGCTTGGGGTTATTCCTTCCTAGGTGCAGGACCCTGCACTTGCCCTTGTTGAACTTCATGAGGTTCCTCTCAGCCCAACCCTCCAGCCTGTCGAGGTCCCTCTGAATGGCAGCACAGCCCTCTGGGGTATCAGCCACTCCTCCGAGTTTTGTGTCGTCAGCAAACTTGCTGAGATTACACTCCGTTCCATCGTCCAGGTAGTTGATAAATAGGTTAAACAATACTGGACCCAGTACTGACGCCTGGGGGACACCACTAGCTACAGGCCTCCAGCACTATTCTGCACCACTAAGCACAACACTCTGAGCTCTGTCGTCCAGCCAATTGCCAATCCACCTCACCGTCCACTCATCTAGGCCGCACTCCCTGAGCTTGTTTATGAGGATGCTATGGAAGATGGTGTCAAAAGCCTTACTGAATGATCTCAAGGTAGATCACATCCACCGCTCTCCTCTCATCTACCCAGCTAGTCATCTCATCATAGAAGGATAGCAGATTGGTCGAACATGACTTCCCCTTGGTGAATCCATGATGACTATTTCTGATCACCTTCTTATCCTCCACATGCTTGGAGATGACCTCCAGGATCAGCTGTTCCATCACTTTTCCAGGGATGGAAGTGAGGCTGACTGGCCTGTAGTTGCCTGGGTCCTCCTTCTTGCCCTTTTTGAAGACTGGCGTGATGTTGGCTCTCTTCCAGTCCTCAGGAGCCTCTCCTGTTCTCCACAACCTTTCAAAGATGATGGAGAGTGGCCTAGCAATAACATTGGTCAGCTCCCTCAGCACCCGTGGGTGCATTCCATCAGGGAATATGCAGAATTTTTCCAGGGAAATGTTTCAACTAGTCTTTAATTTCTTGATTTTTGGATTCTGAAGGCTTACAGCCTTAAACATAGTGACAGAAGGCTTTGAATACAAGTGCCATCTTCAGCGCATCTGCAACTCTAGCCATGTGTTGCCCTTGAATGTTCAGATTAGCTTTGAGGTTTGGAGAATGGGGACAGAGCAAGACCTCTTGATGTGAACTTAAAAGCAAAGGATGATGAAAATAACAGTAGGAAGAACCACCCATTATGTCAAACTGAACATAAATGGTGTGGTTATGCACTGGAGGTGTTTTTAACTGCATGGTCTACTGAACCCTACCAAACCGACTGCAGCACATCCATGCACAGTTCAGACTCTGGGGGAGGATTTGACTCACACTGCTGCAGTGTGTTACACAACTGCATACTCATCAACTGTTCGAGCCTTGATGAGCCCTGGAGTCTATTCTTGGCTCAAGGCTAGAGGCTGGGGATGAGGAAGGGAATAGTTCAAAAAGATAAGGATATCTCGAATGTTTTAGTCACCCCATAAGACATTGTTGGGCACTAGATAACATTACAGATTATTAAATGTGATCTGGAGATGGTCTGCAGTAACAGGGAAGGCATGGACAAGGTCTTCTACATGTTACTTTAAAAACATTCTGGTTTTACACAATTTTGATCTGTTGAGGTTTGTAGCTTTAGTCAGTGACAAAAAACAGGAATTCTAAGTTTTCAGGAGAAATGACAGGTATACAGTTTTGGTCTGGGCAATGTTTTCTAAAAATGTATATAGATCAAAGTAGCTAAACTCTACCACTGTATAAGCACAAGAGAAGGAACAGTGTGGTTTAAGAACAGTAACCAGAGACTTTTATCTACTTATAGAGAGAAAAGAAATGAGTTGATTCTTTGGCCAGAAATTGGCCAAAGCTGCCAATTTTTAACCTTTCGTTCTGCAATGTCCAAAACATTCAAGTTTTTGTCAGATCACTGGAATAATTTGACAGTGTTCAGGACTTATAGACTGTGGTTTAGAATTTGCAACAGTAACAAGATTTTTACTCAGGGAAAGTTTAAAGAGCTGATGAAAACTAAATTATTGCCACCAACATAACTTAAAAGTTACAACAAATGCACTAAACTATTAAATGTACCAGAAATAACCAGTTTGCTCTTCATTGAGTATGTTGCTCCTTCTACTCAGGTTACATATACAAAATATTGGTTATTACAAGGAGCTGCTATCTCTAACTTTCCTATTATTAGCACTTACTGCTCTCAAAAGTCTTAACTAATTCACATTTTTATCATAAAAGAACACTGTACTTTTCTTTCTAAAAGTAGGTCTACACTTTCTTTATAGGTCTTACTCTAGCTTTCTAAGCATATTTCTTAAACCAATTTGGTATTTTTATTGCTTTCTACTGAAATTCTTCTGCCCATAAAGGTATCCTAAAAATGTTTTTCAAATTCAAAAACAGTCGACTAGATGAGTTTTAGATAGAATTGCTACTTCAGAACATATGTATGCTTTTCAGAGGACTGTGTAAAGTCAAGCTCACTTGAAGATGAGAGAAAGCAGATAGCTCTTACTATAAAAAAGTGCCTAGATGGGCAATTGCTATCTTCAGTTTTATGACTTTAGATCTGAAGACATCTCATTATATTTCAAATGAAATGCAAATAATTAGAGAGAAAAAAAAAACAATTAAAAATTTCTGAATGAAGTAAAATAAAAGAAGTAGCTTACTGTACATGTTCAATTATTTTATGACTAGGAAAAGCTTTTATGTATTTATTCTTGAATTGTTTATATTCATAAGTCACTCATATATTTTTGCAGCCTTACTTGTTAGGCTTGAGATCAGTATGCAAACCATAAAACTTTAAATGCCAAATTGCATTGCTCTCCAAAGCCTGTTAAGCTTCTATTGCACAGCTTTGTGACTGGGAAGACATGTTGATGCTCATATCAACCCACATCATAATACACGGGTATATTGATGGCAGGAGATGTAGATGAAGAATTCATTGAACCTCACAGAAGAATTTGTATTCCCTGGTCTCTACTAATGTGCCTGATTGTTATTTCTTTTCTGGAAAAAGGGCTGTTCATGGAACTGGCTAGCAGATGTTGCATTATTGTTAAACCACTGACAGAGTAGTAAGAAAACCATGTGGTCACTACCTCTCTGTGTGATTTCTCGTTTTTCTTAATTTCTTCTTCTTTCAGGTTTAAAGCTGTTTCAGACAAAACAAAACAACAGAGTTGATGTGTTGCATGTGGTCTTTAGCTTGAATAGATATTTTGGTATTGTGAAAAAAGACAAAAGGATAAATTCCTACCTTTTTTTCTTTGCATAGCTATTATTGCTCCATAGGATGATCTATATCTCAACAAAACCATTTTGATAAGTGTTCTAATATTTTAACCAGTGAAATTGAAGTAAATAACTTTTTTAAAGAAAACTTGTGAATATTTCATCTAGATCTCTTTCAAACACACAAGCATTGCCACTCTATCTTCAGCTTTATTGTGATGTGGACTTGCACAGCTGTTATGAAACACATGCATGTTTTCGTGCTTTTCAGAGAGGACAACCTAACCATTCTCTTAGAAATCATCAGGCTTGGAGTGTTACTTTACATTTTTTTTTCATTAGTATCCAGTAAAACAGCAGGAGAGATTTCTTGGCAAGACTGTAGTAGTTCCGTGATTGGAGATCTCTTAGAACTTGCCAGACAAACATCTATTTAGAGCACCATAAAATAAATTAATGCTGCTTTTGGACAGTGTGATGAATTAGATAGCCGTTAGCATCCCTTCCAATCCTGTGATTAGATCATGTTTCCTGAAAAAGCGCATATAATACGATTTCTGGCACATGGCGATCCTGAATCAGTCTGTAGATTGACCCTATTGACCAGATGGTCACTACTCAGCAGAATGGCAGGGGGTGTTAAAAAAAGATAAAGTCAGGGTATTTATAGGTGGATGTTGAATAAACCTTTATGGGGAATATGATGCATAGATGGAGAACATAAGACATTCTATCATCTGAGAATCCAAGAAAGAACTCTTTATCCCAGCATGTAGCCTGAGATATCTCACAGAGATTAAAAACTGGTGAAAGAACACATTTTAACCACTCATTTGGGGTGGGATGAAAGACATTTTAAGTATTCAGAAACATAATTTTTGCCATTCTTGTCAGTAGTTTGAAGAGGCAAAAAGCCACATAGTATTTACCATAGTGCTAAGCTCTCAGAAGTGAAGAATAATAATAATCAGAAACAGCTGGAGAATTTGTTAGAGCATTTGTTTTTCACCCCTTTTCTGACAGCCTGTTAACACTGAGAATTCTATATGATTTTACAAGTTCAAGATCCTATATATGCATTAGAAATTACAGTCTGTGCTACAGCAGCGCTGGGAGACTCTAAGGGTGTTTTGGCCGTTTGAATGTACGTGCATACCTGCAACTCTCCGAAGCAATGCACTTCCCACAGAGTTTGCAATCTAATCAGAAAAAACAGGAAATGCATTCGTAGTTTGTGAGTTTTTTTTTTTTTTTCTTTTTAATTTGTATAAACTGATGCAGAGACAGATCAGTGCATTCAATCAGTACAAAATTACACATGAAATCTGCGGTGTGTGTCAGATCAGAGTCTGTCTCTGCCAAAGGCCCTTGCATAGAATATAATCTCCATTCAATGGGATTTATGATCACTTTAATTATAAGCAGATACTAATTGTGCAATCACATCTACAAGCTGCCAGAGATCACTCGAAGGGATCCAATGGCAGGTCTATTTAGAAAGCATTTAGGAATCACCAAGAGTGGATGTACGTTTTTATGTTTGTTTACATGCCCGGTTGTATGCATCTGAAACTGTGTTACTGTCTATGCAATGTAAGATTATTTAGTACCTTTGTCAGAATTGTATCAACAATGCAGTTCGTTGATGTGAAAAAAGCGAGTAATCGAAGTAAAAGGCTACTAGACAGAAAAAAAATCTGGTGATGGCTTAGTAGATATGAGGGGAGATTTCTGTGTCAAATGTCTTAAATATAATCTCTAGATAATCAGTGCAGAATACTGAAGGAACTACACTCCCAGCTTGGGAGGTTTGTCTGGAAGAAAACAAAGATCTGCTATCACATTTTTGAAGGTAATTTTTGAAGTAAAAAACTGTATAAGCTTAAACTGTGGGCACCCAGCCATTGCATGTGAACACATAATTTGGCATTCTACAGGGTCATAAATCACCATGACATCAACAGATCCCAGAAGGTTTAGCTTGGGTGACACAACTGGGAACAATATTAAATGATAAAAATAAAAGAAAGACCACATGGAGAACAGGGGAAAGCGAGAAGATCTAAGGTACTTCCTGTAGTCACAAAAAGTGTTGTAAATATTATTAGCCAAGGATTTTTGCATGTGATCAAACCGACATAATCTTCTCGGTGAAGACAGGAAGAGATCCAAGTGAGGTATCTGGAACAGGAAATAGACGAAGCATGTGTCTTCTATTCAGTAATAGAAAAATAAAACAGTACAATCTAAACTATGCACTAAGTTTATGGACAAAATGAAACAGAAATAAAAAGAAAAAAAAATGTTTTCTATATCTCACAGAGTTTTAGTAATGCTGGAAGCATATTTCCTCAATCAAAACGTAATAGAAATATATTTTGTTTTTCATTTGATCTCTTCTTAAAATGTTTTTGCATTTAATTGTGTATATATAAAATCCAAATATGCAGGTTTATTTTTAAAAAATATGGTTGATCATATGATACTAATTTATTAGAAATTGGCTTTCATTCTTTAGAGTTATCTATCTAAGGAAATTAGCAAAACAAATATAGTTATTATAAATGTCTACTTGAAGGAAGAAAGTTGCTGGAATTGTTTAAATTATCGGAGAGACCTTTTTTCCTATTATACTTAACACTTACTATTTACAGTAGTGCCTTATATCACTTCTGTAGACGTGTTAGCTTCATCTCTGGTACATGACATATGAGTTCACCATATAGGCAGTGTTCCTGACAGTTGCCAGGCACAGAAAGTTGTAGAAACCAAAGCTATTTGCTTATTCACTGGTGATGTATAGGGTTCCCAACGCAGACCTGACCTGGACAGGAGCATGGGACTATTTACATCTTGATGCCTACTGGGCTTGCACTTGAGAATTCCTGCCTGCTTGCCAGTCCATGGGTTACATTTTCCAGCCAGTCTCCACTGTGATAGAGACCTCCCTGATTGCTCGGTCAGTTATGGTGGGATTCAAATTGTGCTAACATGGCAGAAAGACAGCAGAGTGGAGAGGAATGTGGAAGCATTGGCTGTGGAAGGGCCAGTGTCCCTCCAGTTAGAGTGAATCATCAAAGGGAGATCAGGTTGAGCAACTACTCTAGCTGACAGGGTACATTTGCAAAGAACAATAAAACTCCAGGTTATGGTTACAGCACAGCACCTTCACCCTTCTTGACCAGTGGGAAAAAAATACCCTGACCAAATCCACTTGAAACTCTTCACTCAGTACAGGTATCCCTATCCAATACAGCCTGCCACCAAAGTCTTCTCTTGGATAAAGAGTACACTGGTGTTTGTCCAAGGCAAACAGAAAAGAAGACAGAAGTGCTACTCATTCATGTCTCTGAACCTCCATCTTGAGGCCCTAAAGAGCCCTGAATCAAACGCCAAAAGTAAAAAAAGTCACATTATTTCACATTGGGACATTTTTTCAGATGCTGTAACCTATAATGTGGCTTAAGGTGTAAGAATGTGATGGAATAAAAACAAAACAAAACTAAATTGAATTGAACCAGAGGTCTTGCTTCCCAGGTGAAAATCTCTCAGTGTGACATTATTAGAAAAAGGGATATTTGTTTTCCTGCATCTTGTGCAAGAAAGAGTGGCTCCCACTGTATTTCGGAAGGAGTTGGTTCCCATTAGATTGTTTTAGGAACACTCCAACCAAACCTCTCAGTATAGATTTCATATTACGTCAAAGAATATTAAGTAGAGGAAGCACATTAAGTAGAGGAAGGCCCAGTTTCTGAACCTACAGGAATTAGACATGAACTTCAGAGACCTGCCAAAACTGAGGGTGCACAAATTTAGTTCTCTTCCTCCTTCGTTTCTCAAAGTTGAGTTATGTCCAGCAACAGCTCAACTTCTAAAATATTTCCAGATGCTAGACAACACTGTCTGGGCTTCATTGCTCCATTTTCATGCCTATATACCTTCTATTGAACCTTTGGTCTCACTTCTGCCCCTGTTTGTTATCTATTATTTGCCCTCTAAATTCATCTGAGATCCAGATTCCTGACTGCTTGCCCAGGAAGAAGGTGAGCCTTTAGCTTTGGCTGCACTTGAGCTCACCATGGCCTGATTTTTCCCAAAAGGACCTGGATTAAGCCATAGTCGAGTAGGGATTGGCAGGATTGCAATTATGGCTGCAAGTGCCTAAATCTTCCTTAAATTCCCTGCTGAGCTGCTGTGAGGTTGAAATCAATAGACTAAAGCCAGGAGGTTCTGAGACAGATATGAAATGTGTGAGGTAAGGAATTTAATAAGTGCCTTATTGGGTATTTCATTTTCATAAGGTGGTAGGCATTCATTCATGATGGAAGCATTTGTACTGGGAATGTATGAAGCCTTTAATTAAAGTTGATTAAAATGGTAATTTGGGGCTCTAATAGTTTAGAATAACAATTTTTTTTCTTTCCTCACTCCACGCCTGAAAACCTTTTAAACTACTTCAGTGGACTGCAACCTAAGTAATCCTGCTCCTATTTTTAGGGACATAAGCCCTGGCTTCAGCAGGGCTGTGGCAGTTAGAATAAGAAGATCTTGCAAGTGTGGAGGATTAGCCTTTATGGCAGTTGTATGACAAAGCAATATACTCACCACTGATAACGCAGGAGGAGGAAAGAATCTATCATTTATTACATATTCATATTTGCCTTTGTTTGAAACAGCAACCTGCCAAAATCTACCCAGAATGACTTTTTTGGAGGATTAACTCAGAGCGTTCTGTCCCATGAATGTTTCACCTCACTGCAGAGCACAAGAGGTGACTCCTGGATGCCAGCACTGTCCTGGAAATGAGAACACTAAGCATCACAGTTTGGGTCCTGTCTAATCCTCCAGTGTGAAGTTAACCTACAACGACCTAAAAGCTCCTCTCTTCCTGGATACTGATCTTTGTAATCATGAGCAAAGCAACTAATTATGTACACAGATGAAGGGACATTTTATTATTCAGCTCTTAGATACCTGTGCTAACTTTATTGTTCCTCTAAAATCCACGCTCCAGTTGAGCAGGTGAACTAGCACCCTTAAATTTTATGACATCAGTCCTGCACTGACAAACCGGCAACCTGGCAAAGGTGAGAAATTAATGAAAGAGCCAATCCACAGGGGACAGAAAAAGAAGCCTAACAGGTAAAACTTGTCATTAAAGACAAACAGAGAAACAAACAAACAAACAAACAAACATAACCAACCAAACTCAAAACTCTATTAGAGTCCAGCAGGCTAAAACACAACATTCCAGAGCTAGCATAGATAAAACAAGGTCAGAGACATGTAGCTCTGTATTTTCGCTGACTTGGGATACATCTCCCCCTTCAGTTGAAGAAAGTTTTGATGTGAAGAGGTGAGAAAAGCAGCATAACATATTCTTGGTTACCTTCATTTAAATGTTTATAAGGCCCTGCTCCCACCTCCTTGAAGTTCACTTTCTGTAAATTTTTCAGAGATCTGCTTTATTGACACAAGCATTCACAGACAGGATACTTCAGACTCACATGTGTAAGTGTTTACAGATCCTAGGGGATACATCTCTTCCTCTTTATGCCACCTTATGGCACGAAGTAGCCACTTATTCAAACCACAGGCACCCTGAGAGAATACTGCATTGCCCACATACTGCAAGCTGCTGCAGTGAGTTTATGTCATTTGCCCCTCTTATAGTGCCTTAGGCCTTCTCTAAGGAAGCTGTTGTGTTTGAAGGGAAAATTAGGACAGTCTCAAAACCTTGAAGGCTCCTTTAGATTAAGGTAACTGCTAGCAAGCAGATGCAACAGCTGAGCAGCGATTTCTGGAGAGTCCCAGGCATCCTTCCTTTCCAAGCTAATGCTAGCTACAGGGCGGTATAAAAGCACAGCAGAAAGTCAGCATTACCAGATGCTATGCTTATTTCTGTGGTGATTCTTACGCTTTTATTTTTCTGACTGAAGAGATACTTTGTGTTTTCAACATGATAAAAATAGCAAACAGGTGAATATTGCGTAGTGAATCTAACTGTGACTTAGTAAGAGCTATTTCAATCTTCAAGCTATTTCACTGGGTCTGGATGTGAAATTTGTGGGAGACTCAGGTGCTTCTGTTTGCTTTGCAGCAAATAAACTGTGCTTGTCTAGAATTAATTCATCAAAGTTTTAAGGGAAATATCTGAAATACTGATCACGCTTATGGTTCAGGCCTCAGATTCAGACCTTCAGGATATTTTTATCGATTCTGAATCCACAGCCAAGATTTTTTTTTTTTTCCCCATGAGAATAGATTTATCCAGCTTGTCTTTTAAAGACCTAAGCAAAGCTCCCTGTCAGAACTGTGCCTCATAGCAGCCTCCTTGAATTGGCCTGGTTAAAATGCTCAGCGACACAATCTTAGAATCACAGAATCATAGAAACACAAGGTTGGAAAGGACCTACAAGATCATTTAGTCCAACCGTCATCCTATCACCAATACTACCCACTAAGCTACTAAACCATATCTTGTAGCACCTTGTCCAGGCGCTTCTTGAACACCGCAAGGGTCGGTGACTCCACCACCTCCCTGGTCAGGCCGTTCCAGTGCCTGACCACTTTCTGAGAGAAAAAGTTTTTCCTGATATCTAATCTAAATCTCCCCAGGTGCAACTTGCGGCCATTTCCTCGAGTCTTATCATTAGTTACCTGAAAGAAGAGGCCGACCCCCTCCTCATCACAACCTCCCTTCAGGAAGTTGTGGAGTGCAGTGAGGTCTCCCCTGAGCCTCCTCTTCTCCAGGCTAAACAATCCCAGCTCCCTCAGCCACTCCTCATAAGGCTTGTGTTCCATACCCCTCACCAGTTGTGTTGCCCTTCTCTGGACACGTTCTAGGGCATCGATGTCTTTCTTGTAGTGAGGGGCCCAAAACTGACCACAGTACTCGAGGTGCGGCCTCACCAAAGCTGAGTACAGGGGGATGATCACCTCCCTGCTCCTGCTGGCCACACTGTTTCTAATACAGGCCAGGATGCCATTGGCCTTCTTGGCCACCTGAGCACACTGCCGGCTCATGTTCAGCCTAACATCTTCAGCTTCAGCTTCCTCCTCCCTAGACAACGCCCAGAGCATCATCCTACAAGATGGTCGGGCAAGGCCAGACTTTAAGCTACAGAGAAGCTAAGCCATTCTGTACAAATAAATACAAGATATCGCAAACCAGAGAGAAAGAGTAAGTGACAAAATAGTTTTGGGTGTTGAGAATAAGGTATTAAACTTAAAAAGCCCATTTATGGTGCCAGGTCCTGCTGTGAAGACAGGAGTTTTTAGTCTATTGACTAATAAGAGTGTGAGAAATTGAGAATTGCTGCCCAGAATTCCCCAGAAAACACTAATCACTAAAATCTGGTGTTAGATATTCTCTTCTGTAAGTAATGTTGCTAAAGTTTTTTGCCATGCAGTGCAGGAAGGACTGCATGTCCCAAGGCTGCCTATCCCATCATGGTTATTCTAGTCTCTTGGATACGGTGATTGGACTCTAGTTGCAGAGTCAGTAGAATTTAGGGTTGAGCTTCCCAACTGTTCCACCACTGAAAAACACCCACTTCTGTTGCCTGCAACTGCAAAGAAGTGTATGTCTTCATTACTTTGGGAGTGTATTGGATACTTTTGCTGGAGTGGGATCTTCAGCAGGTGTGGGTTGTATGCTAGTCATTGTCATACACACAATGGGCTCATGCAGTATACTGTCTATCTTATGGGTATCTAAAAGAAATTGCAATTAGGATGTATCCAATGAAGTTTAGACACCTCAAAGTTTAGGTGACAGAAAGAGGCAAACAAGGAATGCTGCAATCTAATTTGAGATCGGAAATTTCAGTTCCTCTGGTTACTAAACTCTTAATGGAGAGGAGCTTATCTTATTCTTTGAAACCTAAACACCTTGAAAAAATTAACTTTGGAGTGCTTCTGCTCTTTGAACCCTAAATGAACAAGAAGAAACTTTCCTTTATTTCTACCTTGGCTAGCAGCGCTTTGGATAGTTCCTTTGTAGAGTCCCAAGGCTTCACTTACTGTTGTGACAGTCCAGTCTGACATGTTTGTAAATCTTTACATCAACATGACACTGCAAAAGCACACTGATGATTCAGGTGTAGAGTAATTTCAGGTTTTTTTTTTTTTTTTTTTTTTTTTTTTTTTTTTAGTTCTGATAAAAATATAAAACAAAGGAAAATTTCAGCAGAGAAATTTCATATAATGTCACAGACCCTATTCTGGCATAATTCCATGCCTGCCAGAATATCCTTCCATTAAACCGATTGCAAGCTTATATGCACTAGAAATTGAAAGGCAATGTGGGTTTATCACTTAATCTTCAATATTAGTTTTTTTTTTTTGTTTGTTTGTTTTTGTTTTTTTTTTAATAATTTCATGGGACATTTTAGTTGAACCTCTTCAGAGAGATAATTTCGTTCCTGGTCTTCCATTTAAGATTTGTCAATGGAAAAAGTATGTAGATCAATTTGACCTGAGGTCTCCTCATCAGCAATGTACACATCAACCACATTTTGAAACACATTCAGCTTTCTTTTGAATCTGTCATGAATTTGCTAATCTTCAGCTCACTCTCTCTGTCACTCAGATAAATTATAAACCTAGAGATTCTGCAAATGCTGGGCAGTATCTCTCTTTTTTACTTTTTTTCTTGCATCAGACATTTTGTTTCATGCACAATCATTTTAATTCATTTATCAGGATATGAGTGAGGAATTTTGAATAAGATAAACACTGAGCTGAACTTTCACCCGAACAGGAACCTAATTAATCTCAGTGTTAAGAAAATAGTCTTTAGAAACACTAAATCTCTATTTTGCAGGAATGTGGCAATTTCACAAGGAAAGCAGAATAAGATTTTTACAAAATCATTTATATGACACACTCAGCTGATTTTTGCATTAGAGTAAGCTTTTAATTTTTAAAGTTTCCCCATCACTGTTGGTTCTTGCTTTTTAACAATGTGCTTAACAATATTTTTTTATAAATCTGGTTCATTGTTTTTGATACTCTTTTTCACAGTGTGATTTTTTCACATACTGCTGCCTTTTAGCTAGTCCCTGTTCTAGTGAGGTAAATCCCTTGGGAGATGCATTTAGATCAAACTATGCATACATAATATGAAGCTGACGTTTTGTATGAAATGCTGACGGAAGCATCTGATTTTGGTTCCAGTGAAGTCAGTAGATGCGGAAGTCCTGAAATGAGTATTCGTGAGTGTTACTTGCTGCACACACATACCCTTACCTGGCAGATGTGCTAGGGACAGGAAAAATTGCTAAGAGCTATGAATATGAAAAGATAGCATAAATTTTATGAAGAATTACAATTTCTGAACTGTAAGAAGAGGCAATGGTTCCAGCTTCTCAGATTACTTATGTAGGGATAAATTAGAAGCACTATTGTTAAAAGAAAATATGTGCTTGTTCCTGGGGTTATCTTCCTACTGGTAAATACTATTTTAATGAAAGCAAAAACAGTTAGATGAATTTGTTGATTTCACTGAAACCTGGGGGTAGGGAGGAGGGCTTTTGTAGAAAAAGCTTTTCATACCTTCAAATATTCTCTTTCCAGGTCTATGATATTTTGATTTTTTTCATTACAAAATAGCTTTTGGATTTTAAAAATGCATAGAATCACAAAAAAATGAGGTTGGAAGGAACTCAATCCAGTTTCCTTCTCAAAATAGTGTAAACATTGTACTCAGACCAGATTATACTGTAAAAAAATACAGAAAAAAATCAGTTGTGAGACAAAATATTGTGACTAACTATAAACCAAGGAAAAAGAATAAATAATGCTTTGAAGACAATTGGAAATTTTTTTTACTTTCTTTCCTGTATGTTATGATCCAATATTGAAAATATGAGTTTCCTAGGAAGCAGAAGCTTTTTTATAACTTCAGTTGACACTATCATAATGTACCAAAGCCAACACAGAAATACAAAAATCAGATTCACTAACTGAAAACTTCAGGTGTCTAAGTTAGAGCTGGTCAAAGTGTTACACAGTTGTAAATATTGAGGTTGATTTACTCAGAGTGACTATTGACTTTCCCAATACATAAGTTCATATCCTATAGGAAAAGCAATCTGACCTGCATGCTAAAATCAAGCACAATGAATAAGGCATTTCAGCATTAAATGGAAATATTTATTCCAAACAGTGAGGTTACCAGACCTCTTGACTTTGGATTCCTCTGTGATTCTGTAGCATTATTTTAAACAGAGCTGAAACTGTAAATTCAGTGGTCTTGGTTCCCCAAACTTGCTAAACCTGTTTCATTCAACTGGTTCTTACAGCCTTGGCAAACCCCACCAATCAATATCAGCTTTTTGCAACAAATCAATAATTAAAAATGAACTAAGGATTGACTGCTGTCCTCAGATATATACAATGAATCAAAACTAGCCATTCCAAGTCCCTCTTCCACACATAGTTGATAGTATAAGTTAGGAAAGAATCATAGAATCATAAAATCATAGAATGGTTGAAAGCAACCTTAAAGATCATTTAATTTCAACCCCTCTGCCATGGGCAGCCACACCTTCCACTAGACCAGACTGCCCAAAGCCCCATCCAACCTGGCCTTGAACACTTCAGGGATGAGGCATCCACAACTTCTCTGGGCAAACTGTTCCAGTGTCTCATAGTAAACAATTTCCTTCTAATATCTAATCTAAGTCAACCTTCTTTTAGTTTAAAGCTGTTACCCCTTGTCCTATCACTCTCTGATAAAGAGCTGCTCCCAATCTTTCCTGTAGGCCCCCTTTAGGTACTGGAAAGCTGCTATAAGGTCTTTTCTTCAGGCTGAAAAACCCCAACTCTCTCAGCTTTTCTTCGTAGGAGAGGTGCTCCAGCCCTCTGATCAGCCTCATAGTCCTGTGGACCCACTCTAACAGGTCCATGTTTTTCTTAAGTTGGGGGCCCCAGAGCTGAATGCAGTACTCCAGGTGTGGTCACAAAAGAGTGGAGTAGAGGGGGACATTCACTTCCCTTGACCTGCTGGCCATGCTTCTTTTGACGCTTTTCTCTTTTAAAACACCAACCTTCAGGTATAAAAAAGGTGGTTGTTAAGAATCCAATGCAATATAGAGTGCCTCTTCTTAATATTTTGACACTTTAATCAGATAAGATACTGCAGGCAAGTTTCTACGGAATTTTAATGGAAGTATACTATGAATAAACAATTTCTGTTCCTAGCATGCAAAAAAAAAAAAAAAAAAAAAAAAAAAGAAGAAAACCAAGAAAAGGGAAAACAAACAAGTAGGTGAAGGAAAGAGGAACAAGAATAAAAAATAACAGCAGTGAAAGTTAATGGAGAAATATAGAAGACAAAAATAAATGGAAGGGGAAGGAAATTAGATGACTCAAAGATAAAAAATACAACAAAGAAGAAAAAAAGGAGAAAAGAAAAGAAGAAAAGAAAAGAAAAGAAAAGAAAAGAAAAGAAAAGAAAAGAAAAGAAAAGAAAAGAAAAGAAAAGAAAAGAAAAGAAAAGAAAAGAAAAGAAAAGAAAAGAAAAGAAAAGAAAAGAAAAGAGAAAAAAAAAGAAAGGAAAAGAAAAAGAAAAAGGAAAGCAAATAAAGATGAATTAATGATGAATTAAAGAAATCTCCATGGAGAGTCATGCCGTGCATAGAAATAAACAAAGTAGAACATCTAGGAAGATAAACCATTAATCCAAAAGTAAAAACATGAATTTAAATTGAAATCTCTGTTTTTGGAGGGAATATGAGAACAACAAACAAGTTGTGTAATTTAAATCAATAACAAAAAGGAAGGAGGAGGCCAAGAATTTTGGAAAAGGTTCTTATTGGTCATTTTGAAAACTTTTCAGACTACTGATTTTAGGACTTTGGACTACAACCAACAAATCATTTCATGGTGGTTGAAGAACTCACCTTCCTCAGATACTCTCCCTCCTTTTGCTTTGACTCTAGTGCTAGAGAGGCTTGTTGGAGGATGTCTTCTGCCTGTCCTTTAGCTGCAGCAATGCACTCCCTGCAGCAGTTGGTCTGAAGTACCTGGGCAGAGGTTAGGCCAGCTTCCCTTCCCTTCCCTTCCCTTCCCTTCCCTCCCCTCCAACCTTCTCTATGGCTTTTTGAAGGTTTGGTTTAGCTTACCTACCAATAACCTCAGAGAGAAATTATTAAAGAGCACATCACTTCTGAGCATTGTTGGAAGAGATCTCTGAGTGAAAGCCAAAGGCTCCATCCCAGCTCAACTTTCCTTTGTCCTCAGGTTCTGAGGACTCACATCTAAAACAGATCTCCCTCCAAAAATTGGAACATTATTTTTCCTTGAAAATAATGCTTTCAGTTAAAAAAAAATAAAATCTTCCAAAGTGGCGGGGTTTTTTTTTTTTTTCCAAAGAAGTGGAAAAACTG
>VXAL01000594.1:164783-175535 GCA_013399475.1 Chauna torquata | reverse complement strand
TTTTTTTTTTTTTTTGAATTGGGAAGGTTAGAAAGTAAGTACTTGGTGAGATAATGAAAATTAGGAAACCAGTGAACCAAAGCAAAATTATTTCTTCTTTTAAACCTTTAGAATGAAAATACTATTAAAAATCATCAGATCTTTCTAATATTCTCTCTGAAACTACATCCCCGTTTCCCCATTTTTCTCAGATGTTTACTCAGCATTTATCTCAGTAGCTGTCTGACACCTGCACCCACTTCGGGGAACCAAAGTCAGAAATGTCATTGAAGGAAACACACCCTTGCAAAGAGCCTGAAAAGTGCATGGTCACCTGTGTGAGGGAAGAGTAATGGAAACCTTTATTACAGTAATTTGGTGGATGCAGGGGGTGCATCCTTGTGTCTAGTGTTATATTGCCTCAGGCACTCTGAAGCTCAACCCTTGATAGACATCTGAATGATCCAGAGTATTCTTGCTCTTGTCCACCTCTGCTAAGAATCTATGTAGTTTTTACTATTGAAAATGGCATTTCCTGAATTAGAAGAAAATTTGTTTCCTGAAAGAAAATACATGCTGCTTATACACAGGTTGATTGCTGGGTGTGACACTTCTCGAAGTTTGGAAGATTGTTAAAGCAGAGCATCAGTGTTGGCATGGTGAAGGGCAATACAGAACCACAGAGTCATGTGTATGACTCTGTGACTGGGAGACAAGGATCTATGCAATAGAACAGTGTTTGTATGTCCTGGGACATGATAGCAGAGGACAAAAGTGTTGGTCTTCAGGGAGTGGCAGGGAAATCTAAGCAGATGAAGAAAACCAGGACTTGGACAACAGAGAAAAAGGTGTTTTCAACAGTGCAAGGAGGTACAGGGCAGAGGGAAGATCTGTGCAGAGGAGGACCCGGTGACATTTCTGTTTGATGTTCGTCTTTCTTCTTAAATGTCCGCAGCAATCTCTTAGGTGGGTCTTACCACTGCAGTATTTATTTGAGCACCTCAAGGTCTTTTAACACAGTTACCTTTTCAAAACTCTTGTAAAATAGAGAATAATTATGAGTGGAAAGCTAATGTCTCAAGGGGCTAAACAATTTGCTCAAGATCCCTCAGAAACTCTGTGGCTGAGTAGGAAACTAACACCGGGTTTTCCTAGTCCTGTATCAGAGACCACTGTTTTCTTTCACGACTCCCCATACTTGCTCACTGTGTTACTTCCATCCTTATAAAAGGTTTCCATTATTCTGGTCTTGTTTTCTCTGTTCCTGCTCTTTCATTTGTAGGTGCCATGCTGGTGCCTGTTCCTCTGTAAAGGAGACAGATGGGGAAGGGAGTGCAGGAGAAGCAGCTGGAAGTTGTGCAGATGTGGTCATTGAGGAGAGCTGGGCTAATACACAATGTATGACTGTTGCAAATGAATAGGGAACCAGAAGCAGCAGAGATGGTTAACTGTTATGTGCCAAAAATGCTTTGTTTATAAGTAAGAGGAAATTAAGTGCCCCAAGGCTGCATTGGCACTGACTTGCCATTGCAGAGGGATTGCTCGTACCCTTCCAGAAGATGCACATTAAAGCCTTGAGGTGCTTAGGAGTGCTGCAGTCTGCATGCTAACACAGCCACAGCTTTGATCTCCACGTCGTGAGCCACGGCATCCATAAAATACGTATTAGCACTTGCTGTGGTAGGAAGCAAAGCACATGTCCACAGCAAAATTTCCCTTGCTGAGGCACAACCTGTATATTTATATGAGTTGTCCTGAACAGCAAAGCCTCCACTCTCCCTGCACTCGGGCCACTCAGCTATTCCAAGAACTGCAAATCAAGGACCACTTTTCCCAGCCAGTTCACAGGTTACATCTGATGTCCCTGCTCAATTTGCCACCAGCTGCTCACCCTCTGCCTTCCGAACAACTGGGTTCTGCAACCAGAGAGCCTTGCTCTCCCCTTGCCTACAGAGCACAGCACATGCCATGAGAAGCCTGGTCACTCCCACAGACCAAAGTTTCAGCTAGCCCTAAAGGAAAGCCCACGTAGTAGGTAGCAGTGTCCACAGAGTCCTGTGCCTGCACTAAAACATTCCACAAATGGGCTGGTCTCCTTGGCTCCAGCAGCAACCACGGACATGCTACTTTTGGAAAACAGCTGGTTTACAGCCAGCCAGCACCTGCACAGTAATCTTCAGACTGCAAAAAGATTGTGTAGCTATATCCCCGTTTCCTCATATCATAGTGCCAGTCCTGCAAAATTGCTTCTGTGAATCCTTCTATCATACAACTACCTTCAGCTAAGTTTGTGTACATCAAATTGTTGTTTTCAGCTGGAGTCCACAGACCTAGAGGGTGCTGAGAGGTAATGGATGTAGGTAACCTGAACTAACTCCCCAAGAAAGCCTCTGCCTCTCCAACAGAGCACTGTTAGAAGTTTTGCAACTCCTAAACTACAGATTTTGGTGACAATTTCCATCTTCAGGGAAGCAAAGTGACAACTGCATTAGTATGCATAGATTTCAAAACTGCAAGTTAATACTAGTTTCAATTTTTGTTGCATGGTTTATGGAGGTTTAATCAGAGTCGCACACTATATTGTGGGAGACTGTAGTTCTGCATGAATAGTCAGCTAACAGGGTTTATGATGTCAGTATGCACATACGTATATATGTTAATCTTAGGTTGAAAACTATTGAAAAACCACCCCAAAGAAACAGTGACATACTGACACCACCTTTTATTATTCTACCCCAAGAAAAACCTGACCAACGTACCAATTTCAGACCAGGGAAAGTGTTTCCTTTTTGCTCAATGACAATTTTCTCCTATTAGTTGCTAGGATGGGAAGCCTAGTTAACTGTGTATATTATATTGCTGCATTTTTCTGTAGGTATATAAACATATTAGCTTGTGGCATTTCCTAATATATGGGAGCAACAGAAAAGGAGTAATATAATTATATTTAACCATATTAAAAAACAAGGAAAAGAGTGTGAATTTGTTTTATTTGAACGAAATCACTCTACCAGCTTATGCCCTAAACAAGGTCATTTTAGCAAATTCTGTCAAATGAAGCCCAAGTAGGATGAAGTGCCAAGTATTTTACTGCCAAGCCTGTAAATGCTGGCGACATTATCCTCTTGTTTTGCCATTGTAATAGAGGATCAATTGTAAGGTGCTACAGAGGCTCAGCTACATAATCATTAATTATGGTTTCTGTATTAACTACACAGGAAAAAAAAAAAAAAAAAGAAAGAAAAACCTTGGTAAAACCTTTCCTAGTTTCAAATGTCAAGTTAGTGAGTCTGGTAAATGGACTGAAGATTCAATGCTGTTGGCATGATGGCTACACAGTCATCAATGTTGGTTACAATAAGTTCAGTGTTATAGCTGGGAAGATGTAAGGGGAAAGACCATGGAATATAGTAGCATGAAATACTGTATTAAACTTTACAGCAGTGTTCAAAGGCACAATTGCTGAGGAAACAGGATTTGTAAAGTATGCAGATAACATGAAAATGTCATGACTGTAAATCCTGGAGAAAAAAAAAAAAAAAAGGCTTCCAAAAGCAGAATGATGCTCTGACCACACGTTTCATTATTGAACGTAACAGTCCACATGATCTAAATATGCATTGATTTAGATATGAGAACCTGTTATAACCTGTATGTAAATAGTTGCATTTACAGACATTACTTTATCAGTTTTTTTTTTTAAAAAAGTCTCCTTTGCTACATAAAATAGCCTCTTTGATAAGTTGAAGAAAACAGCTTGATAAGAAAAATCCTCAGATCCCTTGAGAAGAACAATGAAGAAATTATACCTTTTTATTAAGAAACTTTGTGCGCAAAAATGAGGTTGGGGCTCTGAAGTACAAGTAGCGCAACAATGGGGAATTGGCTTTACTCAGCAAGGTAATGGTTGTCCAGCTGCTTTTTCTTTAAGATAGGGTTTGCAAATGCTTTCTCTTGTTGCTTTTGGGCAGAAAAGCAGGTTTAGATGAAATCACAAGTGGACGTGGCTTCATGATTTTTACTGCCTGGGGTGAAGAGACATTTGAGGTTGAGTCTCCTGTAAGTATTAGGTCATCCATTGATTTACAGCTTTACTTCTGCAGTTTTCCAGACAAAGGAAAACAAAACCAGTATGCCTTCCTCTGAAAATGTACTTTGCATGTACCTTTCATTAAACAGTATTTCAATAAAAAGAAATAGAGCTTGATGACTTGAGGCAATACGTTATTTACAGATACTTTCTTTTTAATTGTCTTCTGCCTGCAATGCTTACTGTCAGACTACATCCTTTATATGTTTATACAGCTTGGTATTGGCTGAAACAGGAGTAACATGGTTTGAGCTTTGTTAAAAAACCTCAGCTTTTTAAAGGTTTCCCACTGCAAATGGAGAACATGACATTACTTCTAAAAGGTTTTGCTATGGAAGGCTGTCATGGAATCATAACAAGTTTATCGATGTTTGGAAACTTGTGTTTTCCACTGATGGCAATGGGTACTTGTCTGGATTTCTCAGCTGAGCAGTCTCCATAGTTATTTTTTCCACCATAGCTTGTAGAGGATGATAGCACTGTCTAAGCTACATGTCTCAGTGAAGCCTGATTGCCTTTTCAGGGCTGGCTAGCTTTGCTTTCTTAACATCTGGAGGGAATGTTATATGATTCTGACTTCAGCATAAATCAAATTTATTGCAGTGTGCATGTAGTGATTTGTATTTATGTACCAAAGTTTATATTTTAGGATATTGCACAAAATCCCAGACTGCATCATTAAATAGTTACACTGTAGTATTTATTAACCAGTTTTCTACTGAAAGCGATTTTGTCATATATTCATAAGGAGGAGTTGTACTTCTGGCATGTATATGTATTTGTTATAATAATCACAGAACGTTCCAGAAGGGCTATTAAATTTGCATATTTCCACAACCTGTTTATGTAACACATTATATGTACAGCATATAGCTGCTTTTCAAGGAAATTGCAATAAAATGTGCAAAACATAATCTCTTAAGGCAATGACTTTTCATTCCAAAAGCATTGCTAGCAGTCAGCAATGAAAAAACACAGTGAGATACATATAATGTGTGGTCACAAGGCACATCAGATGCGATCACTGCTACAAGTCTCCTTTCCCTAAAGGAATTTCTTCTTAGGCTGTCCTGAAGAAAGCAAGTCTATTGAATAGTCCTGGTAATTTTCTCTGCAGGGTCAGAAAATGTGCAAATTAGAGGTTGCCAAAAATATTTCACAGGCATACACAGACTAAGACCTTGTACTTGTCTTTAAAAAGCCAAAGAGTCTCAAGTCTAACAAGTAGAGATCTGTCAAGTGATGAAATCAAATGTGAATGTAAAAGCTTTTCTCTGCTAAAAAAGAACACAGCCTTTACATGAATATTAGCAAACCCTACTATGTCATATTGCTACAATCATCATCTCTTTGGGAAGTAAGAATACATTAGTTCAGGTCAATATCTGCACTCCTATCAGAGAAAATTACCTAACTGTCTTTGGTAATGATAATGACATTGCTAGCCTCCAGGGAGTTGACGTCACACAACTAAGCAACTCAGGAAGAGCAGAGTGTGTAAGTGAACCAGCAAAGACCTCCACGGCTATGGACTGATTCAACTGATGGGCGCTACACCAACGCTGCCATGCAAAAATCCAAATATGTCTCAAGCTGCACTTGATAAGAAAATAGGTCAATAGCAAAAGAGTGTTTTAGGTATGTAAACAGTAGTAAGTGACCCATTGGAAAGGAAACAAAGAAGAGAAAAGGCATCTGAATCAAATCTACTGTGCTCCATTCATGCTCAGATGTATGGGTGTGAATAGTGTATCTGCATTTGTGACGGCTAGTATTGCTTTCCACTGTAAAAAACGGTTGTCCTGTGCCTAACCTCTTTTGCTGTTAGTATCTCTCTACTTATGCACCTGCCTACCTATTAATGAATATGCACAGGTCTTCCAAATACAGCTAGGAAAAGGAACCTAAATGTCAAAGCCTGTGAGCAAAGTGTGCCAACTGTATTATCAGCATTAAGGTAAAGGTGGCACATGAAATCTTTTGCCATTAAATAAAGAATGAATGTGCACTGTTTGCACACTTTGTTTTATAAGAAAGAAACTGCCAGTTTTTCAATGTGATTACAGGGGTTAAGGTAGGAGGATTTTTTCATGTTTGTTCAAGGGTTTACATGAAGCTAATTCTCTCTGTGTATTGCATTTATTTAATTAAAAGAGAGGCTCAGTCAATATTGCTGTAGCAAAGCCAAGACATGTCTGAACTCATTAAAGTAGGTTTTGTATGCTGACACTGATGAAAGGCCTGCTGCTGGTACTGCTGCAAGTCCATTTAGTTCTTATTTGACATCAAGTTACTTTGTCTGTGCTGTCAGAGCTTGTATATGAAGTAGTAGTACCATGAAAAAAGATTACATCTGAAAAGGAGCCAGTGATTTCTCTGGTGCTACCTGGACACTACCTCATTTGCCTATACAGTTGCCTGGCTTGTGATATAGCAGGTTTGGGCAATCTGCTTTTAGCTCTCTTGGCTCCATTAACCATCTCAAAATGGTGCCTGTGCTCTCTCCAGTCTCCTTCAAATAACTGCATGTGGGAGGAGATACCTGCAATACAGCTTCTCCTACCTGCAATCCACCTCACATATGTTTGAGATGGGAAAAAGAAGTGGGGCAGTCGACGGCATCCTGACTCAACTTCAACGCTTGAAAGGAATTAGCTCTGCTGAAGCTAAAGCTTCTGCTGCAGATGATTTTCAGCCAACAAGGCTGCCAGGAAAAGCTGCTGTTAGTGGATGCTGCTTACCTAACATCATGACTGAGTAGACAGGTTTTTGTAGGGCAGTCATAAAGGCAGACTTAGCCCACTCAGGCTCATGTCTCCAGACTGTCTCTATAGCCAGGGCAGAGGCAGTAGAGCATGCAGGAGCATTACAGGATCCTGTTTCTCTCCAGTGGCTGCAGAGGTGATTAGCCTCACTGGGCTAAAGCTAGCTTCCATGAAAACTCTTTTAGTTGGACTTTTATCAAAATGATTGCTTCAGCATCAGCAGATTATATTACCATAGCTGCATTTTGACGTGCTGTTTTGCTTTATTTCTCTCTGCACAGTGCTGTTTAAGCACTGCCCAGAATTTTTAGAAGCTTCAGATCTCATCTGATTCATCCATTTTGAATAGCTTTTCAATGTTAGCCAAAGAAGATCCATTTTATTCCCTCTTTTTACCTCCAAACTAAGTGAAAAGATCTGTCCCGTTCTGTTCATCTGTTTGTTCATCAGTTCCCTTTAATGACTACTGAGCACATTGGTCATTTCCAGCCCCATTTACAAGGGAGTAGAAGTCTCAGAAATGTTCGTTCACTCAAAACAAAAACAAAAACAAAAACAAAAACAAAACAAAAAACCACCACCACCATCAAAAACAACAGAGGAGAGGCTGAGAGAATGGAACTCAGCCTGGAGAAGAGAGTGTACCAGGGAGACAAGACACCGTCTGGTGTCACACTCCTGGTGCCTACAAGGAGGTCATCAAGAGATGGAGCCAGACTCTTCACAGTGGTGCATGGCTGAAGGACAAGGGGCATAANGATTGAGCATTGCCACTGGCATTCAGACGGGAGTTTCAGATCTGTTCGTTCACTCAAAACAAAAACAAAAACAAAAACAAAAACAAAAACAAAACAAAAAACCACCACCACCATCAAAAACAACAGAGGAGAGGCTGAGAGAATGGAACTCAGCCTGGAGAAGAGAGTGTACCAGGGAGACAAGACACCGTCTGGTGTCACACTCCTGGTGCCTACAAGGAGGTCATCAAGAGATGGAGCCAGACTCTTCACAGTGGTGCATGGCTGAAGGACAAGGGGCATAACCTGAATGGAAGAGTTTCAGGCTGGATATAAGAGGAGCTGTTTCCCCAGGAGGACAGTCAAGCAGTGGGACAAGGGCCCAAAGCAGCTCTGCACTCTCACGGGACGTTTCAGGAGCAAACTGAATGAAGCTCTGAGCAACTTGATGTGACCCTGAGTCGACCCTGCACTGAGCAGGGAGTTGCACTGGAGACCTTCTAAGGTCCCTTCCAGCCAGCATTCTTTTGTGATTCTGAGTTTTATCCATAGAGGGCGTTAAGCACCACTACGTTTAGGCAGGAGTGCCTAATCAGATCCAAGATGAGAATTCATAATATACTTTTTTCATTATATGCAAGAGGAAATATTTAAAGAGATATATATGTATATATTTAGAAAATCAACTACATCAAACTTTATAAATTTATATACACTAACCTGGAGAAGTAAAGAGATGGTATTTTGAATTTTGTGCCCCTATGAATCTCAGAATTACACATTGCAGAGATCCATTCTTGCAACAGTGTTCTGGGGTTCAGGATCCTTGCCTTCAACATTGTCGCCATATGATTACTTTTTGCTTGCCAGTGTTAACCCTAGCCACAGATGATTTATAGTCTCTTGACAGGTAGCTGCTGAGTCCAACTCATTTTGATGACAGAAATCCCTACCAGCTTCACCAAGGCTAGGATTTCACCTTATGTGCCCAGATAGAAAATCCCATACCCTGCTGCAGGCACTAAGCCACAATGACAACAGCAATATCATCCAAACACCAGAAGAAAAGATTGTGCAGGATACCTATAACCTTTAACAAAAGAAGCACTAACAACACAATTCTCCATCCAGTATCAGGCCCTGCTGTGGTCTCAGCTCCTTTTCTTCTGCCAGCTCTTCTCTCAAAGGGCACATTTTATTTAGAGAGGAATCAATCCCTCTGATTTAAACTCAGAAAAATCTTTTCACCCACATTTTGCTCCTGTGAGGCACAGCTTGGCATTCAGACTGGCCTGACCCGCTCAGTCCTCTGTCCTCCTTTCGAGCTCTACTCTAGCATATGTGCTATCAACAAAATGAGGATTGCCAGGGCAGCTCCAGAATTCTTGTCTTGGCAGAAAAATCCAGGCAGAAATGCTGGGCTTGCCCTTGGTGCTGCTCTGATGGAGCCACACTACATGCAAGTCATGAGGCTGCTCTGCCCTGTGAGGTTGCTCCCATGCCTTGTGGATGTAGAATCATAGAATATCCTGAGCTAGAAGAGACCTGCAAGGATCATTGAGTCCAAATCCTGGCTCCACACAGGACCACCCAAACGTCAAACCATCTGTCTGAGAGCATTGTCCAAATGCTTCTTGAACTCTAGCAGGCTCAGTGATGTGACCACTGCCCTGGGGAGCCTGTTACAGTGCCCGACCACCCTCTCAGTGAAGAACCTTTTCCTAACATCCAGCCTGATCCTCCCCTGTCACAGCTTCATGCCATTCCCTAGGGTCTTATTGCTTCCACCAGAGAGAAGAGATCAGCGCCTGCCCCTCCGCTCCCCTCGTGAGGAAGCTGCAGGCCACCATGAGGCCTCCCCTCAGTCTCCTCTGGGCTGAACAAACCAAATGACTTCAGCCACTCCTCATATGTCTTGCCCTCCAGACCCTTCACTATCTTCGTAGCCCTCCTTTGGACACTCGTTAATAGTTTCATGTCCTTCTTATGCTGTGGTGCCCAAAACTGCACACAGCGCTCGAGGTGAGGCTGCACCGGCACAGAGCAGAGCGGGACAATCTCTTCTGTCAACTGGCTAGCAGTGCCGTGCCTGATGCATCCCAGGATACGGTTGACCGTCCTGGCTGCCAGGGCACACTGTTGGCTCATGTTCAACTTGCCATCGACCAAAACCCCTAGATCCCTTGATATGTGACCACTTGGGATGAGATGAGAAGAGGTGCTCAGGCAGACATGCTTGCTCACCCTGTACTACAAGCACCTGATGTGGGTGTCCTAAGCACATGGACCATCTGCTTATCCTGTCTTTTTTACCTAAGCAAATTTTTTCCTTCAACCCTCACCAGATTTTTTTGTCTAGCTTTGTCTGGACCACCAGCTCCCAGTGTCCTTTCCTTGGAGGCCCATTCCCCTGGCACACCATGGCAGATTTTCCTCTTCTTATTCCACCTGGAGAAGATTTGGAAAAGACCTAGACTTGGCAAATAGAGAGTAGAAGCCCAGATTTGCCCTTTTTAACGACATTTTTAACTTCTATGGAAGAAATCCAGCTAGGCAATCTACCCGGGTGTTTCTGTCTACCCCTACACAAGATAATGCTACTGCAAACATAATAAGCAATTTATGGTATTTGGCTGAAAATTACATTTTTGAGGTCAAGAGAATAACATTAGCATGTTGAAAGACTGGCTCTGCAATATTCTCTGCACCAGTGAATGGTAACTTGCCCTGGCATAAAGATATGATGGGCAGACTGCTTCACTGGCCCCAAGCATTGGTTGTCAGTAAGGACACTAGATGTTCACATAGATTAAGAAATAATAGTGTTTATAAATATATTCTGCAAGTCACATAATATTAACTTTAACTAAATGTGTTATGGAATGCCACATAAGCCTTTAACAAGGCATATATGTGTAAGTGCTAAAGCTGTTTTAGTAGAATGGACAGGCAAGCATTTCAAATCTTGGTAATAGAGTAAGAAAAATGCAATTTTTATTTCTCAAATACTCATCCAAAAAGATTATTAGGGCACTTAGGTCCATATTAATTTCTAATTGCATTCACATCACAAAGTTGTTCTTACTTGAAATCCTTGTGGTTCTTGGTAATTTTTGACTGCTAAAAGTATTTTTTTCCCTCAAAAAATATTCTTCAGGATTAAGAAAAGGAAATTTATATA
>VXAL01000594.1:123693-143081 GCA_013399475.1 Chauna torquata | reverse complement strand
ATCCTTCTCATGTTTCCTGTAGTTAAAAAAAAAAAAAAAAAAACCTTCTGGGATTATTTATTTATTATTCTAACTGAGGGCTGAACCACCCTGGAGGGACCCTGCCATCTCCTGAATGAATTACTTCTGACATTTCACTTGTAGTCTGAAACATGGAACCAAATCTCATTTCAGGCAAGTTTTACTAGCTGGTTTCCTGTACTAAATATACATTGTGTAGAAAAAGCAAATATTGGGAAGAGAAAAACAAGCTGTACTGCTGGTATGGATGCCTAGACTTTTGCTCCTCTTTCTGGTTCTTGTAGGTTGGTAATTACATACAGGAGGCTGGATGTTTTTGTGGGTAACTTTATTTTCATTTTCACAGACAGTTAAACTCTTGTTTGAGAGAAGTTGGTGTAGTGAGTTAAAGCAGATCAGCATTTATCTGCTTGAACATGGAAGTGTAGCACAGTCCCACCTTTCTGTTCTTCATGTAAGAGTTGAGGAACAGGTCCCAAGACCCGAAGGTACTCAGTAGCCTCATGCCTTACAAAGGGAAGGTGAGTCTCTAACGATGACCTCATTGCACCTCCCGTTTAAATCATGCCATGGCTCCACAGTTACTTTGAGACACCTAAGAGTGTATTTTTTTTTATTTATCTGTTGCATTTTTTAACTGTTATGTTATAGATAAAGACTTCAGACTCCAGGTCTAACTTAACTACTGGAAGCCAGGAACAATCAAATACATATATTGTGGTGCTTTTCAACTTTCTTTACTAATTTATGAAGACTGTGTGGGAGAAGTCAACAATCTGTACTCAGGAGAAATGCAATGAATCATCCTGTTCTTTATGGTGAAATGTTCTCTTACACTGCTGCTGTACCTTGGAGAAAACAACAACAACAACAACAAAAAAACAAAACAACAACAACAACAACAAAACCCCAACAAATAAAATCCAGATTCTACTTTAATCAATCTGAATTAAAATAATAATAATAATAAAAATAAAAATAAGCTGTTGTTCTTCCAACACTGCTGAAGAAAGGAATCTACCATCTACATGCTTAATGCAATATTTGGTGTCTAGAAACATGGTATAATGCCTCCCCCTCCAACCCTGGCTGCCCGAAAAATACTAATTAATCACTCTGGACCACTGTGGAAGTCAGGCAAAGGCCCAAATGGGGAACAGTGTGGAGACCTACTGTCCCAGGGAAAGATTTAAGTGCCCCAGCATGCAAATAGCACTAGCTGAGATGCCTTTTTAGGAAATTCAGTATTATCTGCATACCCAGCTGGCTATCTGGACTTTGTAGTGAAGACAGAAGCAAGTGCAGCCCTTGCTGCCTTTCTGTCCTCTGCTCTGCAAAATGCCTGGGAACAACAACCCCATCTTGTATTGCTCTGTTACTGCGCAGGGACAGAAAAGGTAAGAGAACAGGTACTTATGCACACACAGTCACCACAAAGAGGCATCTGGAGTCAGTGTGAGTCTGATTTGACCTGAGTTGAACTATCACACTTTGTGCCTACTCTAGAAAGTAAAGGGAAATATGTAAATTGGCTGGCAAGGTCAGTGACAGCATACAGAAAAGGCTGTTGCCCTATACTTTCTCTGGAATTGAAACTAGCTGAGGAATTAACAATGCAGATGTCGTTAATATCACTGTGGACTGCTAATTTTCAGTTTCAGTCAATATTTATTGCCTTAACAGTGTCATTGTGCTATAAGTGTAACAACCTGGATTTCCAAAAGTTTGGGCACTTCATGTAGAACCTGAAGTATCTTGGGATTACATAACGTGGGAGACTACTCAAATGGCTGTGTCCTCTGACAGCTCTTCCACTAGCTGTCCCAGTGCGAGAAATCTCAGGAGAAAAGCTAGAAACTCTCATCAGTGATGTCTTTTCGGGGCACAATCCTCTGCAGTACAGATCACTTGGAAGATGCAGTAATGTAAGGTTCCTCTGTGCATTCCCATCTCATCTTCTGGTCTGACCAGATATAGCAATGGCCCAGCAATGCTGGTGGCCTCAATAAGAATTGTTCCTGCTCACGGTAGACATCTGCTGTAAACCTCAAGAGACTGCTAAGACTTTTGGCAGCTCCTTCATTCCAGATTGCTATTATGACTACACATATCTGCATTTTAATTTACACAGGGAGAAAGGGTTTCAAGAATTTTTCTTAGTGGCAGACCTAGCCTTAGTCACCATGTTTTACATCACTTCTACAGCTGCATGGGGACCCAGCTCCTATCATCCACATGCCATGGACACCAAGAGCTTACATGTTTTTGATCAGGACTCTTCCTGGCTCCCAGGCAACTGATGAGTGAGCAGGGACTAACTGCACTAAATAGGAAAGGACCACTCACCATTTCTAACTTTACTTCCCCAGAGGCAAAACTCATCACAGCTGAATGCAAGGCCCTCACATTTACAATGCATTCCTCCCACTCCCAGCCTCCTTTGAAACGTACTTTACAGCAAATCTAGCGTCAGGCAATATGAGCTATGAAATGCTCTCCTCAGGGCAGGCTCTGCCTTGTAGCAAAATATGAAATTCTGTGTTCATGGGGCAGAATTTAAGGACATTCAATGAAAAGTCAGTAGGAATTAGGCAGCAAAGCATGTCTAGAAATCCTGTTTGGTAAGGATTTGTATCTTTGGTCACCTGAAACATTTTCTAAGACCTGAACTTCACTCTGAATTTGCCCTATTTCTTTTCTGTCTGCAAGGTATGGAAGAAGGGGAACAGGATTCTTTTGTCCCACTTCACAGATATAGTAAATGCTCTAGTTTACTTCAGTTACATACACAGCTTTCCCATCAGAACAAAATAATTTATGAATTCAGATTCGTGCTGTTGTCTCTACTGCCTGGGCTAAAACGTTCCAGAAGCTTGATCTGAAACACAATAGGGATAAAGTGATGATTCAACTACTTGTGTTCACAGCTTATTTCACTGAGTATTGCAATAGTTTAACTTCTCCCAGCAGCACCCAGATATATTCAGATGCAGCTGATAGTGTGCCATTGCTAGCTTTTGCTATTTTCCTCAAATTCTTACAGGCACCCAGTTGCAAGATAAAGATCCTTATAAACCTATGTACAAAGGTCAGAGGTGTCTAGTCCAGGAAATGTAGTCCTTGATTCAGTCTGGGAAATTAAAAAAATGGGACGGAATTATATTCCAACCTTCACTTTCCCTGACATTCAGGGTGGCAGCAACTGTCAATGTTGATGTTAATGACTTTATGCCCAAAAAACCCTAGCAACTGACAGAATGATAATGATTGTGTATGGTAATCTTCTTTCAAATGCTTCCAAAGTATCTTTTTATTATTATTGGTATTATCTATTACTGTGTGCAATAGTACCAACCAGATTTCAATCCCATTACTCACAAATAGTGCTTTATCTGAGAAGCAATTGGACTGCTTAACTTAGGTACATCACCAAATTCTTCACTGCTAGGGAGAAGAAAAAAGTTTAATTCTGTTATTTATATTAGACATGATAATATTTACCTTCAGTCATGGAATACAAAGGTTAGCACATTATTACAAACTTTAATTTCTACATGCTTCCTGATTTTCCAGCATGAATAAGACATAACAAACAATGGTCACGATGTTCCAAATAGTTATGGAGAAGCTGAATTTTAGACACACAGGTAGTCCAGTGAATTTCAGCAAGGACAGCAATATGCAAGCAAAATGTGATGCTGATATTTAGAGAGAGAAACAAACACTGCTCTCTGAGTTGCTACTTGGGGATACAGGTGAGTGAGGACATTGCTGATGTAAGAACAAGTTTCCTAGGCATACTCCAGAAAGCTGGCCTTGTAGGAATATTGCTCCAAGTTATCCTCACATCTTTCATTCAGTTTTCTGGAAGAATTCGTGCAGCAAAGGTACAATGCATGTTTCCTCCAGAAGAAGGATCCAGGGAACTACTTTGGTGCTGGGGAAGGTTATGGAGCAGATCATCTCAAGTGCCACCATGGGGCACTTAGAGGGCAACCAGATGATCAGGCCCAGTCAGCGCAGGTTTATGAAGGGCAGGTCCTGCTTGACTAACCTGATCTCCTTCTTTGACAAGGTGACCTGCTTAGTGGATGAGGGGAAGGCTGTGGATGTGGTCTACCTAGACTTTACTAAAGCTTTTGACACTGTTTCCCACAGCATTCTCCTAGAGAAGCTGGCTGCTCATGGCTTAGACAGACATAGGCTTCGTTGGATTAAAAACTGGCTGGGTGGCCAGGCTCAAAGAGTTGTGGTGAGTGGAGTTAAATCCAATTGGAGGCTGGTCACCAGTAGTGTCCACCAGGGCTCAGTACTGGAGCCAGTTCTCTTTAATATCTTTATCAATGATCTGGACAAGGGGATAGAGTGCACCCTCAGTAAGTTTGTGGATGACACCAAGTTGGGTGGGAGTGTCGATCTGCTTGAGGGTAGGAAGGCTCTACAGAAGGATCTGGATAGGCTGGACAGATGGGCTGAGGCCAACAGCATGAGGTTCAACAAGGCCTAGTGCTGGATCCTGCACTCGGTGCACAACAACCCCATGCAATGCTACAGGCTGGGGGAAGAGTGGCTGGAAGGCTGCACAGTGGAAAGGGACCTGGGGGTACTGGCTGAATATGAGCCAGCAGTGCGGACAAGTGGCCAAGAAGGCCAACAGCATCCTGGTTTGTATCAGCAGTAGAGAGGCCAGCAGGACTTGGGAAGTGATTGTCCCTCTGTACTCAGCTCTGGTGAGGCCGCACCTCGAATACTATAGTTTTGGGTCCCTCACTACAAGGAGGACATCAAGGTGCTGGAGTGTGTCCAGAGAAGGGCAACGAAGCAGGTGAGGGGTCTGGAGAACAAGTCTTATGAGGAGCGGCTGAGGGAGCTGGAGTTGTTTAGCCTGGAGAAAAGGAGACTCCGGGGAGACCTCATCACTTTATACAATTACCTCCAAGGAGGCTATAGTGAGATGGGAATCGGTCTCTTCTCCCAAGCGCCAACTGAGAAGACGAGGAAATGGCCTCAAGTTACGCCAGGGGAGGTTTCAGTTGGATATTAGGAAAAATTTCTTCACTGAAAGGGTTGTGAACTATCAGAATAGGCTGCCCAGGGAAGTGGTTGAGTCACCATCCCTGGAGGTTTTCAAAAAACATTTGGATTCAGAGCTTAGTGACATGGTTTAATGGTGGACATGGCAGTGCTAGGTTAAAAGTTGGACTGGATGATCTTGGAGGTCTTTTCCAGCCTAAAATATTCTATGATTTTGTGAGATATGCAGGCCACCATTTTCTCTACCTGCTCACTTCCATTTGTCATTTGTGCCTTGTGTGTATATTGGGAGTGAATCAGGGTCCTGTTAGTGGCAGTGGGTGCTCAAACAATCAGTGAGTTCTGCTCAACCATGCGACACAGAGATGCTGGGGGTGAGTATCGAAGCTGAGTCAGAGTGCTCTGAGATATTTAGTGGGAATATGTCAGCATCAGAAAACCAATGGTTGGAAATATCTCTGTGCTCCAGGGTGGGCCATTTTAAGTAAAAAGAATGAAGTTTATCTGACCTCAGAATTATCCTGCAGGTTGGGACACTCTTCTGCAATGGATTGTCAAGTACTGAGAACAGGCATGTGAGTGCATCAGGCTGGTGAAACAGGGCTTCAGAACTGGTTTCCTTTCCTTGGAAGGAGACTCCCTAATTTGTTGGCTCTTTTGGAGGACCTGAAGGGGAGCAACAAGAGGAAGGGAGAAGCTACAGCTTTCACTTGCTCTATTTTTTCTTGAAAAAGTTGAAAGGTCTCAATTTGATCCCAATATGGAATGGAAAACTGTTTCTCAACTTGAACATATTCCTGGAATGGGAATAAACTGTTTCCTACTCATTTCTATTCATGGTTCTTCATTCTTTCTATTTACAGTCATGGATTTCAGATTATGAAATCTGAAGTTCAAACACCTTTGAACAGCCGTTCTCCCACAGTAGATGCTTAGCATTGTCACCCATGGGTCAGTGAAGATGGAGGGTAGTTGCCTTATAAAAAGCATCCCACTGCTTTTCTTCCTTCATTTTCACAGTATTACTTTGGCCTTCAACTAATGCTGACCACTTTGGAGAAGGAAAAAAAGCTGAAAGCTTGTCATAAATAATTATATAGTTCTACAGTCCTCTCAGCAATGCTCAGCAGTTATTTTTGAAGCATGCCAGCACTAATACACAATCATTAAAGTGCTTCAAGTTATTTGCTTTTTGTGTAGTGGTGAATTTTTCCACCAATGTTTTTTATTAGATGAAAACAATGCAGCTGACTGGGAGCCAAGAATATCCTGTATTCTAATCCATGTGAGATGAGGATTTGACTGTGAGCTTGTTGTCTTGAAGTGTGGCTGCCCATGCAGGAAAAAAAAAAAAAGAGTGGGCAGAGGAAAAAGTGATGTACAAACGTCCACTGATTGCATAATTGACACCTCTGTTGAATGAACTGGGGCAAGGTGATTCATAGTATGGTGATTTTATTAGATCAGGGATATTGCTAATTAAGTAAGTAGCTATTGCAGCCAAGTGCTTCATCTTCTGACCATTTTTTCTCTTTACTGTTCTTTGGAATCATATGTCTCATTACATTGTTGGATGCAGATCTTTTTAGAGTTGTCCATGCCTCTTCTACCTTTAAATTAATCTAACATAATGTGCTACATGGGAGCTGTCTGCCAAGACATTCTGGGAAACGTGCTACTGCAGCATATACCTGGCCCTGCTCAGCAAGCAGCAAAAAGCATTGCCCTGGTACTCCAAGGTTGCTACTGTTGCTTCGCCATTTCCATGTGGCTTTTAAAGTGTTGCTCTTAACCAGTGAAAATGAAACAGACCTTTGTCACATGGTTAACTTAAGAACCTGTTTCTGCTGTGCAATGGTATCTCTAGGAAGGATGAAAGTGAAAATACCTAAGTCTCTTTTAATTATCATCAAAATTTGACATCTTGTAAGCTTGACTTGACCAGTCTCAGCAAACGCTTTTAATACTAAGATATAAAAGGTACAACAAATACAGCTGAAATGGAAGAAAAGAAGGGGGAAAAAGAAAAAAAAAAAAAGGGAAGAAGCTTTATTAAAATGCATTATCTTTACACTTAGCTAACTTTTAACATTATAGGGAGCCAACAGATAGTACCATGAGGACGTTTTGCCAGTTTATCTGATCAAATGAGTACTAAGAGGTACTTATTATCAGCCTTTTATTATAGCTCTTTGCGAGACTAAGCAAAACTGAATAAAATTTTCTTTCCCATCACCTGCCTGAGAACCACTTGCAGTGATTGTAGGTTACCTCTGCAAGCAAACAAAATGGTGCTTTATAGTCAAATATTGCAATTGGAATGACAGAGTGCTCTGTTCAAGCCTCACAAGCTTCAGGCTTTCTCACAGAGGAAGAGTTCACTTTAGAAGACTTTAGCACTTGCAAAATAAGTCAGAGGACCAGGAAAAAAAAAAAAAAATCCTATAAATCTTCAGAAGTGCTCTGTTTAAATAGACAAATATCATATACAAAATATTTGCGAATACTTCTACATAAACCACAGTTCACTTCTGATTTTGGCCATGCAAATACTGTGATCAGATGAATGGTTCCAGACAGTTGCACCCTCACTCCACTCTTGGAGTCTAAGATGCAACAAATGTTTTAATCTTAACAGGACAAAATAGTTTTAACTACATGGTATTCAGTCAGATTGGTGTTTGGGAGGAATGGATTTGTAATTGTTTGTACCTATGTGTGTAGATATGTCTTAAATTTGTTTACTTGTAAACAGTGGTGCAAGTGAAATGCTGGTAGTTGAGGAGTTTCAATATTCAGATAAATGTGTTTGTACAGGAAATGCCATTTTGGGACAAGAAAGGATCAGCATACAAAGGGTACATAAAGATTTATAGAACAAATACAAATATATAAACTTGCCAACAGAAAGAGAAATTTCTGCAGTAAAAAATGTGCACCTCTAAATAAACAGAACAGAAATAATAACACGTGGGCCCAACAGCTATCACGGAGCTTGTATCCAAGCTTAGGAATAAACTGGAAGCTAGGTTTCATGAGTGAAAAACAGACCTATTCCAGTTAAAAATATTGTAAAAGTAAGAATTAGATTGTTGACGATAATGTGTAGCATTTGGAGCAGGTATAGCAGGGGGTAATAGAATGGAATATGAAAATACCAGAGGTCTGACTAAGAACACCAGAAGGATAGAAACTGGCAAGCAGTTAGGGGCAAGCCAGGCCACTTCTCCCAGGTGCTTCAAGCATTGCAAATAATTTTGATTATTTATTTTATTGCATTTATTATTATTATTATTTGTTTTATAAGATTGTGTTAAAATTCTGGCTAGAATTTATTTATTTATTTATTTATTTATTTATTTATTCCAAATGGTTGTTGATCATTACACATGAGCAATAAAAAATGTGACTGTGTGGGCAGGCTATAATGAAGCTGGGATTTTGTGTTCATTCATCACAAGATGTAACTTTTAAGTGCATCTGTTATCTTTTACAAGATCTTTTTTCTTACGGGTAGCTTTAAGGGTAAGTGAGCTAATGAGAATCTTTGTAGAAAATCATGAGGGAAGAAGGTACATAAAGGTTTCAATGTGGTCTTTCTGTGGTGGGCTCACTCATGACAGAATTACAGCAGAAATGAGGTTTACCTCTTCTAGATTCAGTCACATGAGCTTTAACATTCAGTTACAGACAGTTCGCAGGGCGCTCTCTATTAATGTTGTATGGAAAATCATCTGCTATCTTATACACCCATCATGATGTGGAAAAATGGCATGTGAAGGTGTTCATCCTTCTCCATTTAATACAGAGAGCCTAAACAGCAGCTTAGGTGAGACACTTCTAAATGTCTGGCACTGGATAACACAAATCTCACCTTAAGAATGCTGTAAAATCTCCAAACTTGCGTAGGTTAAAGCCTCCAAGGAGCCCTTCAAGGACAGAGAAACATACAGCTCCTACAAGCAACTGGTGAAGTTGGGACCAGGCCTCAGCAGGCACCTGTAAAACTCCAGTCTCAGGTGTTAGTGTCTGTCCTTCCCTAGGAAAGGAGATATATGGTGACAAAAGCCTGCACATAAAAAAAAAAACTAAGTTAATCTAAAGCTGTCTAGTCATGTGTTGATAATATATAGAATTACTGTGAACTTCAGAACCAACACCAGCAGTGAGCGGTTGACACAAGGAAGGGGAATAGGGGTAGGCATAAGCTTGAACATGGTCACATGCAAGAATTAGTACAGAATATAGGGACCTGTATTCCTATTCTCTGTGCAAACTGCAGAAACTATTTAAGGAAATACCTTCTCAGCTGTTTGCTTACTGGAGGCTATTGTTCCTTTAACTGTGCTTGTAGAAAAGAGTATGTACATGTCTGCAGCTCCCACTCACAGACTTGCGTCTTCATGCAGGACCACTTTTATTACCGGTATCAGCTAAGATTCTGGACCCTGATGTTCCCATGAGGGAGACGTGGCCAAAACCTGAATTATTCTGATTCTGTCATGAGGATGCTGAAGAAAAAGGTAGGCAGTTGAAGGCTATAAATAAGTAGCCCAACATCCACCGGAGATGCTTTGTCAAAGCCCTAAATCAGTGCAGAATTTGATTGTTCATCTCCTTCAAAAGCCTCTGACATTCATTCACAAGTGCTATACTCTGAGGTTGCTTATGGTACGGGACACACTTCCTGCAAGAGCAAGCTGTTGAAGACAACAGATATCCAAAGGTATAAACAGGGATTAAATATCTGACTCCTATCGACTTTTAGTGTAACCTCTCTGCCTGATTACCCTTTGCACCTTTCAGAAGTTTCCCTGTGGATCTCAATGCACTGTTCTCCAATACATTTCTGAGACATGTTTAGTTTTCTCCTAGAAATTGATGTGCTATTTTTGCATATTCAGATCTCTTTATCTGTATCATTCCAGTTTGGAGAGGCCAACTGTTCCCTCTGTTTTCAGATGAAGATAGAATGAATCAGAGCTACTTCCACCCGTATCACTGTTCCCCCAAATGCTTTCACAGATGTACTAGGAACAGAGAGTTCTGCAGTCTATAACAGTAATACCCCAGACTGGGCTGTTTTCAAAAACCACACTGTAGGAACTGTGCAATTAAAAGTAACTCAAAGCTGGTGGGAGTTATCACATGTTGCATGAGGAAACATCCTCATGCTAGGGTGCTGAGGTGATAGCAAATCTCTAACAGGAAAAATTTTCAGAAATGAGTAGTTTTCCAGAGGTTGGATTTGCTTCCTTGGGGGTAGAAAGTTACTGTGTCTCCAAGGCTGGTCAACACAGTACTTACTGGATGACCACAAGGAAACTCTACTGGGTGACATATCATGTCTTTTCAATTTGTTATGTACAATATAGTTTATTGTCAGGAAGGCTGATACCACTCCATATATTCCTTTCTTTGCAAAAATATACTAGAAATCTAGCATATACTCCTAAGTATAAGGTGACTGCTGCTTTTATATACAGCCTGCTGTGAGAATGAGTTCACATCACAGCATCACTGTGCATCACTTGCAGTAACTCAGCACAGGTATCAGTGTGAGTTCAGAATGGAATAACTAATTAAATTCACATTCCTGATGAAGGGAAAAAATGAGGGAAGTACCAAAGATAAAGTACAGTGGCCTGGTGATAAAGACAAGAGGGAGAGAAAGGTCTTCAGGTGGTAGACCTTTAACCTGTGCAGGCCTGAACATCAATAATAGTAATAATATGAACACAGTGAAAGCCATGTAAGCCTTCCCTATTTGTGAGACACTGAGACTCCACCAGCTGTGCTGGCTTGCTTCCTACATCTGGGCTCCAAAATGGGTAACTAGAAAACTCTGAGAGAACTATTTTAAGAACTCTGGCACCAAGTAGTTTGGGGGGAGGTGGGGAAGGAAGGAGGAAAAAAAAAACAAACCAACACTCCACTTTACTGAAATCAGTCTATTGAAAGCATTTCTCTTTGGCTGCCACAGTTCGCCAAGCAGCTTAATGTGCCAGCTATTAGTACCCAGCAGAGTGCATGTTTGCAGCTATTCAGCAAAACTATCGCATGTCCTTAGCCAAGGCAAGAGGGATCAGCTGCCGAACACTGGAGCTGATGAAGAGCAGAGCTATTAAAGAGAGCAATAAAAAAATAAAAAAACACAACCCAGAATGGAGACTGATTTTTATTATTATTATTTTTTTTAACCTAATGGATGACATTTATAACTGGAAAGTATGAGTCAGAGTATGCTGTGCCACCATGGGGTCTTTATGATGTTTTTATCTTGCTTGTTCTTCTTACTTGGCTGGGACCATTCTGGCTTGTTCATTTGTAAGTTTTAGTTTTCTTGCAGTGCTTAAGAGACGGGCACACGTGTGTTTGTGCATGGGTGTGAGTAGTGACCATAGCACAGTGAAAGTAGCAATAAACTACCAACAGAATTTTTTTTAGGGAGAAAAGAGACTGCAGTGTTAGGACCTCTTAGATAAATTTTTGCCACCAAAGTGTTATTGCTGCCAAAAGTGGCAGTGACGTGAGTGTGGGAGGCAACAACCCACTTGCTAGTGAGGACAAAATGGACACAGCTCAGTCTCCACAACCACTTAGCCTCATCCAAAAGGCTTTAAAAACACAGAACTGTTTGTCCTTTTGTAGCACATGAGCAAATAGAATCCATTTGCCACAGAGCTTCTCTGTAATAGTGTATCTCTAGCCCGTAACCAAGGAACAAAATTATAATACTTGTTGCAGTGACATTAGAGTCTGGTTACCTCAGAAACAATGTATCTGACTCCAAATTCTGGTTCCAGAAAGGTCTCTTTATGTTGCAGGAACAGACCTGTAGCATTTCCCAGCCAAAATGTATTGAGGATTCCCTGGTCTGGAAGAGTCCTACCCTGATGTAAAGCCAATATCACTTTCAGAAAACTTCTTCTACTGCGTGACACCTTGTCATGAGATTCACGTTAGGACAAGCAAACATCCCACTAGCAGCGTAATCCCTGAGACCAACGCAAGGCAACGCAACACAGCCACAGCTGCTTCAGCTTGCTCGGAGGCTCGGTCCCCCCATGACTTCCCGAGGATGCATGGAGGTGTGAAGCCTGCACAGAATCTTTACTTCCCTTTTCCCACAGCTGATATAGGTCATGTTCAGTGCAGCTGAAAATTGAGCCCTCAGGCGGGGAGCTATAATGAATTCACTAGATTAGGCAATGAAAGCCAATGTGAACAAAACAACCAGCTGGCTCAAGAATATTTCATGCTAAAGTAATAATGCTATGGGGGTGGGGTAGGGGAATAAGCTTCAAAACTGTGTCCTTTCATTTCTCTGAAGATCATGCCTGTCTTTTCTTTTATGCAGGTTGTTATAGACTGCATACAGCTGTGAAACTGAAAAGAAATAAAGGTATTTTCATCCTCTCTATTGTTATATATTATAGTCATTAAAAATAGTAGACTATCTTCATGAAAGAATGTGATGCATTTTGGTAAAAGACTACTGATGTAAGAACTGTATCTGAAACTTTGAGATGTCATTTTTTATTTTATAATGAGTAAAGGAAATTGTATTTAGATCTTTGTGGCTATTTTTTAGTTCTGGACAATTAAAAGCCATTACAAGTATGTATAATCATTATTTTTAAATAACTTGAAAAAGCAAATAAAATACATAGAGTAGCAGAAATGTAGAATCAGAAATTGAAAAAGCATTTATCTCGGTCACTGAGACTGGAGCAATAATTTCAGCACAAACTAGTGTGAGAACAGACTCTGGTTTTGTCTTGTGTTTTATGGGTTGTGTCGAAACCCTATGCTTTAAAATTTTGTTGTTTTTCCTTTAGCTGAGAGATGCCTTTTCATATGTGAGCCAACCCACCCACACTCTTTTCCTGTGATTATGCTCAATAAATGGGAAGAAAATTCCATACAATGTGCATATCCGATAGTGTCACATCTACACTTCAGGACTAGTTTCACTTGATTAATAGTTTCCCTTCCTTTCCAGTTCCCAAGTAAAGTGTATTTCCCTGAGGACTTTTTGTAAAATGTATGGCAATTACTGCACTGGAGGAATCTCTCCTGTGGATGCCACTCTTACCACAGAAAAAATATAGGTAACAACAGCCTTACATTTGGCATTTGAAGGAGTGAAAGGTTACACTTATGAATTCCAATACAGCGTTACCCTTACAATCTCCTAAGGAAATCCACCATAAAACACAGTATGTGCTGAGAATAGGCCAGGCCACCTAAATATGGATTGGTTTTGGCTTCAGCTACTCAGAAATCCCCAGAACAGGTGCCAAATTAAGTCGCCCTACCAGTTGCTTTTTGTGGCTGAAGGTCAGTAACAGTTAACATGGAGAGGAATTTGGATAGCACATCTCACAATTCAAGAGTACTGTGACTACCTTAAAGCACCTATACATTCTTACCTCAGAGAACCTCAAGTGAAGAGCAGCTTGGTTTTTCTTAGACATGGAAGCAGTTTACAGCTTATAAGGAAAACATATCAGTCTTTCATTTCAGTGTTAATTTATGCCACATTTCCCATTTATTTATAACTCACACTCTAAATTAGAACTATTATATGCAAATATATTATAATCTGACAGAAGGCAAAATATTCCATAAATCTGATTTGGTAAAGGGAAATATTCATTCATATATAGCTGACAAATGGTTCTACAGTTGCAATTTCAGGAACATGATTTTCTGAAAGAACTGCTGACAACCCATGTTAAACTTTGAAGATTAGTATGTTTAGACATAATTTTGCTCCCATTTGAATCCTACTTTGTTGTCTGCTTGTTTCTTATTGCCTTCTTTGTTTCTTAGAACACTTGCATAAATAGAGAATTTTTGTTACTTGAAAGCTTTTTGATCTCCTTTTCATTTCCCACCTGCAATTATAACTGTCTTGGTGACATCATCCATTTGATGCAGTGAAAAGAATTACGATAAATAGTTGAATAAAGAATTATTGACATCAAGTAGAAAATAGCCATCTGGAACTGATGAACTCTCAAAAAGCCTGTTTGCATGCAAGAACCATAAATAAGAAAGAATATAATCAGAGAAATATAGAAAATACTCTGTGTAAGATATACAGTGCAAAGTCAAAGCAAAGAATTGAAAATCTCATGAAGGTGGTTGGTAATACAAAGTTTACTACCTAACCTGATTAGCTAGAGAATACTTAAAAATATCAATATAACAATAGTGATATATTATTATGTTTTATTTCAGTACATGGTGTATCAGCATAGCACTTGCCATTTCTTTTTATTCCAAACCTACTTAAACTCAGGCTAGGTTTGCTATTAAAAATATGCTTCTGCATAGATGAATTTCATTCTGGCAGTGAAACACTCAGTAAGTGTATGGTGGGTCCCAAACCATTCCTGTTGGTTTGCCATTTTGCCTTTTCCTTTATTCCTCAGACTGTCCGTTGCAACTATCATGCCCGCACCTCCATGCATGATAAATAAGTTCAGACTGAGAGCAGGTATAAATCAGTATAGCTCTCTTAATGTGAGTGGAGCTACCTTTGAACTGTGTCAGTCAAGAATCTAGCACTTTACTGAAACAAGTGCTGGTATGTACTAGTGCTTTTTTATTTATTTTATTTTATTTTATTTTATTTTATATTTTATTTTATTTTTGTGTGTGTGTGTGTAAACTGCATCCATGTTGAGCTTAAGCATAGACCTTAATTGCATCTACTAGCTGGACACAGAAGTATGGATTGCAACCCACTTTACCCTCTGTTAAACATGAAATATTCCTTAAAGAGAATTAAAAACAGTTGCTGTTCCTGAGTTCAGTCCATTTTGTTGCAGTGCTTCATAACATTCACCATGTGTAACTGAAGGCAGGGAATATAACATATCCCAGTAATCCTAGCTTTAGCCTCTTGTTTTGAAGCGGCTGGAAGAGAAGAAATTGTAAAAAGCAGCTTCTGTCAATCTACACTTACGCTAGCGTGCACAGTAGACTTACCTATCCTAGTTTTGGTACTCCCGGCTTTTTAGGTAGAGAGAATGTGATAGCTGATTCATATAATGGAAAACCTTCAGGCTGACATGGGGTACAATTTAACTCTTAGTTATAGATGATTATCATTATAGTGACTTTTTAGACAAACTTGCTATGTCTTTGTTCACTGAATAATAAGATACGAAAAGTAACTGGACTTCTGAGAAGGCTGAGAAAATGCAGCACATAGTGATTCAGTAATAACCCACGAAGAATAACAATAGGCATATACAGTCCTGCAGTCAGAGTTTTTCTCAATTTTCTCTGATTTTTTTAGTCTGATTTTTCACAATCTCACCACTATTTCCCATAGCATTTATGCAAGGGCTGTGTACTATTAAGCATGGATAAACCTAAGACTTTCCACTGTACTTTGAATTTACACAGCTTATCACTTCATAGTAGAGATGTTCCAAATGCATTCTCTCATTCAGAAGCAGTTGCTCTGTGGAACATCGTAATAGGTGCTCTAACTTCAAATCTAGTTATTGAAGTCTAGAAATCTCTTTCATACACAGGTTATACCTTCCATAAGTTCATCAAAGCTGCTGTGTGTTTACACCACTGCAAAAGAGAAAGAAAAGTCACTGCATATCCTTTCACGCCCAAGGGTCTCTGTTGTTATCTGTTTGGAATGGCACTCTTGGGAAACCCAAGGGTTCTGCAGTATGAACCAACCAAAACAGCTTTGGTTTAAAATAGATTCTTGAGAGTTCAGGTAGACAGTGTAAGTAAATGAGGTAGTGGAAATTACATATATCACTGCTAGGCTATCCTGTCTTCTTGGAGTCTTATGTGTAAAGAAACATAGGAATCAGAAAATGATTTTAGAATCTCTGATCCCCTCAGAGACACATTTTGCATATGACCCTTTAAAAAAATGTCAGCAACACTGTATTTGCCTTTCTTGATCTTTGAATCAATACCTTCTGGCTGGGTAAGATACTGGCAAATACATTCTGCGTCCAAGCAGATTCTTTCAGAACTGTCACTAATGACTTTTCGTGTGGTGCATCATTTATGTGACATTTATGGTTTCTGGCAAAAGCAGGCATAGACAAGCCCAAGGGTGCCCCTGTGAGAACACTAATCTCAAAATGATTCTTTTACCCAAGAAACCAAATATCTTATGTCATGGAAGACTTTTATGTCACCCATCTTATTTAAAGTCATGTATGTAGTCACTAAAGAGAACAGTATGATCTCTTTGTCTGTGCAGCCTTCGATATAGTGATGTCACTTATCTCCACACATCTTTTGCTTTCTATCACCCAGAGGATACAGTTCCTCAGCTTTCTTCATGCAGGGTTGAGATCATTGCTTGGATGAGAGGTAATTACCTAAAGCACATCTGAGAGAAGCTGACAGACTGTCTGAGAAAGGTACTTGCTGAGACTGAAGGAGCAATTTCTTTCCTTTTAGCCAAGTTAGTGAACTGAGAGTATACTGTTGGAACTTCAGCTGCACCTTGATACCTTGGCAGCAATAGTAACCATCTGCAGTTGTAGAGTCGAGGTTTTAAAGCCATTTGAAACTTCAGCAAGAGTAAAATATTATTTGCTTTCTACTCCATGTCTTTTTTCTGCATTGCTGCTTAATAGCTATACTGTCTTCCAATTCCATTCTGGATGCATGTTAATTACTGGCTTTCTAGTTCACTGTATCTGAAAGACAGCCTCTTACAAGGCAAAGGTAAGATCACCTGTGGAACACATGCTCGTGGCCCTTACATGTAGAGCTCTGGACGGATGTACTTCTGCCCTGGTATTTTCTTTAGTTCTTGGTCTAGTGTGCTGATTTTCAGTGAATACTACTGATATAAGTAATAATAACTTAGGATTTTATTTATAGGAAAATTGCCTAGCTGTAATCTTAGCTTTTGTTGATGGAATGTATTTATTTGAAGTTGTGTCACTATAGTTTTATTTACAAAGTGAATTTTTATGTAAAGTATACATTCACCCAGAGCATTCATGACAGGTGCATTATATAAACTGATCAAGTAATTGCAAAATTTGCATAACTTTAGTGGATATGCAAAGCAAGAGTTTACTGGAAAATATTCATATAATGGCTGGTGCAGAAAGCATGGCATGATTGTGGTTTATCAGGCACAATCATCCAAAGGTCTCACTTTAATCATTTGACCTATTAGGGAAGACAATATTACTTCATTCCCCAGCACAAGGGAATGAAACTATTTCACAATCTGATGCAAACACAAGCAGTTAGCTTTAATCATTTATTAGGTTCAGTCCTTCCATGTTACGCAATGATACACAGCTGTTTTACCAGGTCAGAGAGGCTTTTCTTTTTAGTTCCCAGTAAAAGGTACATTATAATACCTGTATTAGTTTTCTTGAACTGAACACATATTCATCATAAATATTTTGTAAATGCATTCAGAAAATAGGCAGAACAGTTTGTCAGTTTTTACAGACTATCACAGTCTGGTGCTGCTAGGGCAAGATGAAGACTGGATAAGTGCTTTTCCATTGAGAAACTGGCCAAGATCTCACTTCCTGTAACAATTTCAGTTAAAATACTTCTTCAGAGCTTAACAGAGTTGATGGCAGTGCAAACGAAGCCAAGCTTTACAGCAGAGGCCTGTTCCTAAGACTACCAAGTCCGACAGTGGACTTTTCAGTGACTTCATTGGATTTTACACCAGGCCTTGAAAATAAAATTTTTCTTTAATTTAAGAAATTGAGGAGACAAAACAGACATTTCAAATGTATTTCTTTTGATTGGAAGGCCAATCAGTGACTATTTTTAAACACCATCTAATCAAGTACCTTCTTTCACCATAGTATTAACCTGTACTACTGATATTTCCATTCTTTGGTTTCTATGAAAAGACAGAAGTTTTCTATAAAAACAACAAATGTGTGCTTGAATATAAATAATGAAGTTTGTTCTGCTAACTGACTTGAAAGTCAGTTTACAGAGATAGCCAGATCTCTAAAATTGTACAGTTCGGGTCAAGATTGGATAAATATGTATGAAAGTAAGCTGTCTTATCAGATTCCAGCATTTCCACTTGGCATCTCAGCTGGAAATACCAGAAGAAAAGCCTTTCTGTTAGAGCACGGTCATTTCCAGCTTCGGTCCCTGGTGGAAATCAGAAGTGCCAAGTACTTTTGCTCATGAAGGGTTCAGTGTAAGTTCAGTTCCAAATATGGGCTAAGGTTTCTTTTGTGTTTCTTCCCTGAAACCTATGTGGGGGCATAATTTGTAAGTACTGTATTTTTTTATTTTAAATCCTAATTGCAAATGAGGGCCTTCACTTCCAATTGCTATCTAAGGATGAGACACAAGCCAATAGTTTTGAAAAGGACCACTGATTTTGCATACATTAATTGTCAGGTTTTCTTTAAAAGAGAAAGAAAATGGTTAAGGTATTAAATGGAACTTTCTTTGAGTTAATTATTAAGTAAATCTTTTCCCACAAAATACAGAACTATCTTCTGCTTGAGGGGACTTGAGAAGCAATTGTTTATATCCCCAAAGACTACCCTAATCACTGCGCTTCAGCAGTCTGGGAATGGGAGGGAGGAGAGTCTTCTTGGCCACTTTGATTAAGCTATTTTACTTTGAATAAAATAATATAAATTAAATGAAGAGGTTAATACACATCTCCTTATATTCATGCAAGTGATTATGTTAAAAGACAGATTTATTCTTAGTGTTTACCTCAATATTTAAATGAGTGCATATAAAGTATGTTAGTTTCAGACTCTGATTTCAGACCCTCCTGTCTAAAACCACATACTGTCTTTAAAACCTTTCATAAATATATTTTCTTGTCTTGGTTTCTTTCTTGCCCAAATATCCAAAACAGTATGCTTTGCCAATTTTATAAAGGTGTGCAGACAGAGTGGCTGGGAAAGATAGCATGACTCTTCTAATAACATCATCACTTTTGCCTTCAAACTAAAAATGTTAATTAGTGAAAATACTGTCAAAATTGCAACATCTGGAATTCTTTGAAATGTTTTTTATTTTTTCAATTAAAAAAAATAAATCTTTCTCTTCTTCATTTTGATTAATTCCCCTTCATTTTTAGTTCAAGAATCAGGACTTCATCTAAAAAAATGGAGCCCAGAAGAACCTTGTGTTCTCATATATAGATCATAGACTATGGCTCTCCCTTACAGTTGATCTTATTGCCAGATTCCTAAAACTATAAATCAGGGTTAATACCGTAGTACATAAGTATAGGCAGTCAAATACCAGCACAATTCTGGGACAGAAATTTCCATAGGAAACTTGAGCTGCAAGCTGGATGTTATCTT
>VXAL01000594.1:96013-108488 GCA_013399475.1 Chauna torquata | reverse complement strand
TTTTTTTTTTTTTTTTTTTAATGAATAGTTTTCCTAAGCTAGTTGCCATTAGCCAAGAAGTAGTGTTTTCACAGATCATTATGGAATTACTCAGTAGGAAATCCTATATCTGTATTTATCAAATAGTGTATAGAATAATTAGTCAAATTACCAGGTAGACATTTCTCTAGTGTGGCCCCCAAAGAGACAAATTGTCTCACTTAATTGAGGAAACTTTGGAGGTTTCTACTGTTTCCCATTGTATTCTGCGAAGAAATGAGACAACCACCTTTAACACCTGCATCATCCGTTCTTGTTACTATAATATTCATCTTTTGCTCTTGGTTTTTCCACGGTGTCTGTTGCAGACATTTGAGTCATCTTCTCATTAACTGGGCTATGATAGTTTGACGAGGAAATGATGTTACTATAGAAATCTAGGCAGCTTTGAGTGGGAAGCAGTGGCAAGGGCAAGGTGGATATAGCCTTTTGCTGTGAATCCAGAAGCTCAGGTTTGAGCCACATGTCCTGTGGTGAGGGTAGTACTGAGGGTTGTCCTCAAGTGATCCAGTGTAGAAAAGGGATAATCTGGATTAGGTAACTCAGGGCAGCTGGAAAGGTGACTGCTCCGTCACTCCCCTGTGCACCACTGACTACTTGGTAGATACCGGTTCACGATACCTGATCATTTGCAAAAACTAGGGTCAGCTGAATAGATCTCAGTGGCCTTGATTGGTACATTTGAGCTATTTCTTAAAATTTGAAATATGAAACTTAACTGTGTCTCCAAAGGTGATTCAGTTCATCCTACAGCAAATCTCTAAGACAAGTGGGATAAATTGCCTTCCAGAAACATCATTCTTTTTCTATTGCCTTTAGAGGGACCCCAGATGACTAGGTTTAATTATGCATCTAATTTTTGGCAGGTTAAAATTAAGTCAGTAGGATAGCACCCAAAATGGTTGTGTTATAAAGATCTTCTCTTTGACATCTCACAGTACTCAGTACAACGTTGGCACCTTGAGAAGAAACTTGAAATCAGTTAAATGATGGAAAGCCTGTTCTACTCGAAATGTAAGAAACATCTTCAACTTATGCAAAATGTTGTAAAAATAAAACAAACTCTCCTCCCCATACTAAAGTCCCCCCCACACCATTTCTTTTGTCTTCAGAGGAATAAAAAGGATTCAGATCGTCTGTTTTATAAGGTTTTAATAATTGGTGCAAGTACATTTGGCTTTCCTAGTGCTTCTGTTTTATCTGCTTTTCTCAGTGTTTTACCTGAAAATCACCCTAATGGGGAACTGGGCAGAAAAATTTGGCAGAAAACTCTGGATTGGCAGAGAGCTGTTATCTTTACAAACAAAAACAGAGGGAAATATAAAACAGACAAAACGTCAACTTCTCCTTCATTAAGGTTATTACCATTAGAAAGATCACTTTCCAACACAGCAGTGAAAGAAATAGAGTTGAAATGTATAATGCTTCATCTAAAAGGAACAAAAGCCTTCAGATGCTGTCGAGAAAGCTATGTGATGACTTATGAAAAACAAAATAACTTTCATGACATAAAGGGTTTTCATTATATAAATATATAAAGTCATCACGAGGCAGATTTTATCCTGACTGTAAGTGAAGAGGGAATCAAGAGAATGCAAACAGAGCCTTAAGACTTGGTCTTGGTCTGATATAATAGATTAAATTGATGTTGAATTTAATACCCTTTCAATGGCTCTTTAGACCCTGAAGAAATCCTTAGCGTGGGAAAGTACTTGTAGCTCTTCTGCAAGGCAGATGTGGCATATGCACTGCCTTTAAAATTTTCTGGTTTTTTTTTTTTTTTTTCCAGATATGTTTCTTTCATTAGTTAGACAATACTGACCAGCATCTGAATAGATATGAGCCATGTAGGAGAGCAAAAGTAGTTCCCTGCAAACTCCATTTCCTACCTTACATTCTCCATTTTTGTTTCTTGGTCTCTGCTCCTTTGTGTCTACCACAGGAGCATCAGAGTGGTTGACAGAATGTATTTGCACATACAAAATCTGAATTTACTTGCCAGATCTGCCAGCAATTTATCTGTATGAACATAAGCAAACCACCTAAGATCTGATGTTTAGCTACATTAAACTTGCACAAGTCTTTGGAACTCAGTGCTGAAGAGACCTGGGGTCATTTTGTATAGTACACTCTGATTGTTCTTTCTCCCTTGTTGGTATATAAATATTTATGTTGTTTCTGAATGCTTTAGTCTTTAGGAAGTATCCAACAGTAAATAAAAGCCATACGTTTATCTGGTGATAATGTGGTTCAAGCAGTTTGAATCTTTTTCAAGTCAAATAAACTGTAACAAACACAAGAGTGTTCGACAAAACAATGTTTCTTTATTATGTATGTTAAATTCTCAGAGGTTTGTTCTTGTTTTGGCATTGGTAAGACAGTGCATTTCTCTGTAACTGGCAATTAACTTTATAAATTATCTACAGAGATACCTCATTTAAATTCTCCTGCATTTTCTTATCCTTTTATGATTGATTCAAAATTAATATTTTTTCCACATCATCCTAGGAATCAGTTGTAACATTAGCCAAGTAAAAAAGAAAGTCCAGAAATATAGGTTATTGGCACTAAATTTCATTAAGTTCTTACGTGACATAACAGAATTTATCAAATCTAACCATGTACCTCAAAATGCAATCTAATTAATTATTTTTTCAGTACAGAATATGACATGTCACCATGTACTTATCCTAGTAATAGGTCTTCCTCAGAATCCAAAATACTTCTCTCACTAGTGTTATTGGGTTATTTTTGGATTACAGTAACAAGAAGGATAATTATTCAATATTGGTAAGGGAAAGTTACTGATTTATGAATCAAAATAGAACTTTACTCAAGGATTTTAATAAGTGAATAAATGTCCTGTGTTACCTTTTAAATTTGTGTTCCTTTAAAATGAAGACTTAAAGGTTTGTTTTGGCTCATAATAGGTTTGTCTGCCATATCTGTCCTTTAACTTCTAATAACTTTTGAACTTGTTGACTAATTTCAGACTAATTTGACACAGGTGGAAATTTCAGAAATAATTCTTAGGTACATCACTAAAATACGGCTGGGCAGAGGAGTATGTGTCCTAATGAGAGAAAATTACAGTATGAACTTACATCTGATTAGGTACCAAAGAATTAAACATGGAAAGAGCCACTAAAAGTCCCCTGATGCATAGAAGTATTCAGTCAAATTTTGCACCTTTCTGATATCAGATTCAATTAGTGATGATAATGATGAGATCTGAGAGGACAAAAACTTGATTAAACCCAGTGCATATGGAATCATGTCCTTGTTTACAAAACCTGATGTGTGCTTACACCCTGATAGGATGACAATAGAGTCAGGGCAAACATTCAGTTACCCTAGCTGAAGACCCCATATGGTTTCTGCCTTTAAACTGTCACTAACTTGACACAGTTTCAGGCTTAAATACCTCTCTTGATCAAAGTCAGTGATGTTTATGAATTCTTGCTTGAAAAAAAAAAAGTTTTCTTTTTTCTTAACCTAGATTGTGTTAGGAATGTTGAAATTGAACGTGACGAGCTTTAAAGTCTCTTAAACTTTCCCAAGGTTCCGCTGGATTCCACACATGTTCAAATGTAACATCTCAAGATATGCAACCAATCTGTCTCAATTATTTAACAATCTTTTCTGGCTCTGAGCTTTACGAATTTAGAAGTTAAAAGTGGTCTTGACTGTGTCTTGTAAGTCATTAGTATAGAATATGCAAAAGATCTCCATTCTTTTCTGCTCACAGAAGACTGCAAATGACAATTACTCCTAAATCCCTAACTTATTATCTACTAAGCAAAGACCAGCTATCCACCTGGCTTTGAGCAAATATAGGAAGATAATTTAAATGACCTCGGCACCTGTGATGTGAGCCAGCTAGCAGTTGTGTGCATTGGCAGTGAAGATTAATGCCTCTTTAAAGTACACAAAAGGAAAGCAGGACGCTGTAGTAGAATTGCCAGGGGTTAAAATACCCAAAACTCGAGCTGAGGAGTATCATTCTTTAGTAGTGCAACAGGAAAAATCTCCTTAGATTAATTCAACTTGAACAAATACAGACATTTGTAGGTAATGTATGCCAACCCCAACACAAGAATTATTTTTTACTTCTTGAATCACCCCTAGTTCAACTAATAAGTAAAACGTAAAAATGCTTTTTAAACAAGAACATTTTGCCTAATTTTACTAGCTATAGTGAAAAGCTGATAAAAGTTATACTAGCAACCTGAAACCAAAATTCTGTAAGACATATGTTTCCTCTGAGATAGAATAAAAATAGATCAGAAGTTTACATCTGAGCTGAGAAGAACAGCAAACAAATTGATAAAAGTGCATTTTGCTTTTTTTAATTATATGGCCACACAATATTTACTATTAAAAAAAATCAGGNTGTAACACATATAAACTTCAATCATTTTTGGCAGTCTTTAAATGGGGCACAGATAGTGAAATACCTTACTATGTATTCCTTGCTTTTATCTCACAGTTAGTAGGTGTTATCTGCTTCCTTCTCTAACTATGCCACCTCTGTAGGGGAAACAATATTGCTTATCTCATAATAACCTTAGGTGTAGCCATGCACGTACAGCAAACTCCAAAAGACCGTTTTAGGTTAGTGGAGACGGTTTGTAATGCTTTGTAAGGAACTTGTAGAAAAAAGCTTGGACGAAGCACCTGGAGGGAGCCTCAGTCTGTTTGCTCAGACCTCATCTTGTAGTTAGAATATCCTTGTAAAAAAGTAACAAAGAGACCGGTTTTTTAGAAGCATGAAGCTTTTTTGTATTAGTACCCAGCATGTAGGAACATGGTGGTAAGGAGGAGGTCTAGCAAGAATCACAACAAAACAAGTGAATGTGGTTAACAGGAAAACAAACAAGAACTTAGACTCTAAGTAGGTGACTCGCATAATAGGAAATGAAATATAATGAAAAGAAATAGAGGCCTAAGCTGAGGACAGAGGAGAAACTCTTTGAATTCTGTAACCTCAGACTGCAAGAGTGTTGGTGATGAGTTTGTTTATCAGAAAGCAAGGAAATGTACAAGCAATAGTGCTGAGAAATCTGTTTTCATATAGAATTTTGCAAACATTAAAGATTTCCTAATTTTTTGGCACGGTTATCTCAAGGAATATGTTCCTTCAGGCTTTGGAGGAGATGATTGGTCAGAGAAGCAGATTTAACCCTCAAGGATAATCTGCAAATAAGTGTAAGTGAAACATTCAGACAGGAGCAGAACAGAAATGTGCACTCAGGAAGAAGGAATTCACAGAGCAGGACAGAGGCTAAAAGCTGATGGAAGCAGGCAACATAAAGCAACATACATTCTACAGAAAGTAATATGGAAGTCAGAAGGAAATAAAATCAGCTTCTGGGCAAAAATGCAAGAGACTGTCCCCCACCCCCATTATCTAACTAATTAATTGCACAGCTTCTTCAGGAGGAAGAAAGTAACTGAGGAGGTCAAAGCTGCAGCTGGAGAGAAGGCTACTTGCAATGTGGTTTGCACGCTCCTTGCCAGCCAGCTGCTCTGCTTGCAGTGGTGCAAAAGGAAGAAAAGAACTGCCAGAAGTGTTGCCTGATACTGACTTCACATTATTTTATTTATTTATTTTTTTTTCCATTGAGGAAAAAGATGAAAAGAGTAAAAAATTTAAATAGTTCTTCTTCTGATGAATTCAATGAATGAGCAAGGAAGACATGAAAAATATCAATAAACACAGCTATATCTGAAGTTTAGAAAGAGAAGTTCAGGAAATACTGACCTGAAAAATAATAACTGTTGCAGTAATGATAAAATTTGAGTAAGTACAAAAGGAATTGAAACTGGTTAAGATCCCATGTGTTTCACAAAAAAAGGATTTAGTCTACAAATTCCTTAGCTGTAGTGTATCTGTCTCCTTACTCTGCATAGAACCAAGCACGGTCTTCTATGCTTAACAAATACTTTGCAACAAAACTAATATGGTAGGTCTAAAAGGATTTTGCTATTCAATGGTATTTTATTACAAACCAAAGTAAGAATTCCATGATCAATAGAGTGTACTTTTGTTTCTGTAGATAAAAAGAAATGCCACTTACTAAATAACAGAACTGAAACTTCATCTGGGGAATGGGGGTCAGCAAGAAGGATGAAAGCAAGTTCCTATCCTGGAATCACATCTCTAGCTAAGTGTTTTGTAAATATAATGAACACATAGATACTCATTTTAACTGTTTGACTAGCTTTCTGTTTCAAACACCAACTGAAAGAGTTACTTAACATTCTTACTTTTGGAACATGAGGTTTTAAAGTAGCCATAGAGTTTGATTTTATTTATTTATTTATTTATTTATTTATTTATTTTGGTGAAGTAGAAAAGTCCTCTAGCAAATTCCACTACTCTGCAATTTATGGGTTTGTATTAAAATGGCAATTGTGAGCAGTCTTGTTCATCCCACTTTGTTCATCCCATAATATATCTTTTTGTTTCTCCACAAATCTCCACAAATTAAATTATAATTCATAATTCTCTCTCTGAATTAGCTTCCCACAGAGATCCTTATTATAACAAATGTGGTTGTTATAACTCATTTTAACAATTTAGTCTATAAATTGGTAGAAAGTACTTTATGTTTTTCTGTTAGTGAACAGAACTTATTTTTTAAAGGGAATTTAAATGTATTATATGTACTGCATGCTGACTGGGTGATAAAATTTTGCATATCTGCCATTACAGTACATTAAGCATGTAACAATGCAGCAAGTAGGAATGTTAGCAGCAGACCTGAACACGAATTTGAAAGAACTAACACTGAAGAGGAAAAAAAAAATGCACAAACAAACAAACAAATAAACAAAACCAACACAGATTTATGCTGATATGTTAGGTATGTGGAAATGTATTTTAATAAGATTTCAAAGAGAAACTGCTGCCAGAAGTGTTGAAAAACTGTCTTATTATGCAATACAGTGCTCACCTTGCAGGCAATTCTGAGTGATAAGGCAGAGAGAGGCTTTATTTATAGATAGATAGACAGGCAGACTGATATATTTGTATTCTAAGCTCTTCTTGGAGACCAGGAATTATTATGAAGGAATTTTTTTTTTTTTTCTCCTGTCTCAGCTATCCCTAAGCTGCCAGGAGTGGCTGGGCAAGAGCCGGCTGCCCAGCAGTGCTGTAGGACAGGCAGCTGCCAGTCCTGACACGGCTCGTCCTCTGGAGCCAGCACAGGACTTCTCGGAGGCACCATCTCAGGGCTGCCTTGGCACTGGCAGCCTGACTGCTCAGTGCTGGAGGAGACTGCAGAGCTCCTTGGGGCACTCGGAGTCCTGACATAGGCGATACACCTTGAAAAATGGGCATCAGGAATTTCTATGTTGCTAGCCTTTTGTGAACAAACAAAAAAGTTCATGACTGTGCCTTGGATCTGAGCCCTCCAAAATTAGAAAATATTCTAGTCTTAACAATCCCTTTTTTTCATTCTCTAATTCTTTGTTCATGTAATTGATTGAAATAGGATTTATAAGGATGAAGCAAATTCATGGTTTTTAGAGCCTCAAATGTTCAAATTGCTCTCCTAAGAAGAGAAACCTTGACATTTTATGTTAGTTCACAAATATGTCAATGCTAAAAGATTATTTTTAAAGTAGGGATTACTCAATGCCACCTTGATCATACCAAGCTTCTGTATTTATGAGCAAAGTATTGGCAGTATTCATGAGAAGAAAGCCTGCATATCTAGACATCTTTACTCAAAATAGTTTATGGCACTTGGACAGGAATATTCCAAACAGCTCAAAAAATTAATTGAGTGAAACCAGTTGGCATTCTTGTGAAAGGTACATTGTCATTATCTCAGTAATTATTGGTCTGATACCATTACACTTCAAGAAGAAGTGATTCAAGAAGATCACTTGAATGAGAGTGTGTTAATGTCTGAGTAACCTCAGTAAAGGTTTATTTAACAACACCAGCAGTCCAAATTAATCCCTCTGTTCTATGATGGAAATAGACTTTTCAAGGTTCTCTGGAATACAACATGTAATAAGGACAAAAGTGAGCAGTACAAAAATCTGTCAGTCAAAAAACATAAAAATCCCATCAAAAATATAATTCTATCAGCGTAAATAACTCATTGAGTTAACCCAACTTAAATCTTTTCTTTCTTGTAAAAGTCCTAGCAATAAAAGGTAGGAAATAGAACGTTTTTCAGGAACTAGAAGTCATCACTCTGTAAATCTGACAATCCATGGGAGGGGACACTGGGTGTGGAACATTTAAGTGCAACCATAGCACTACTCATGACATTAAAAGTTCTTTAAAAGGTCATTAAAATCGTTGCCTGGTGGTAATCTAGTATGCTTCCCCTCTGCTCTCTAAGAATAGTTGGTTTCCATTTCAGTCTATTTTGTTCAGTTAGACTGTGTAAAAAGTAGGACACCACACAATAGAAACATTTTTCTTTTCAGGAATGAACTCTTGGTACATTTTGAAGAGACCAATGTCAGAGGAACCTATGAAGTTACTTATATTACACATTCTGAACTTCTGCTTCCCAATTCCAGCACCTAGTTGTTTTTATTTGGTCTTTATTAAATACTCAGAAGCAGACAATGTCATGTCTTCATGTAGAAAGTTCATACTGTTATTTAAAGGGTAAAATGCACTTAAAATGCACTATTTATGAAATCATATCACTGGATCTCCAAACAGCTAAAACAGAAGCTACAAGCGAGGCTGAAAAAGATATTTATTTGAGAGAAGACAGAAATGTCAATTAAGAGCTCTTACATGCTGAAGTTGAGAGGAAATATCCTTATGTCCTGTCTCCCTAAATAGGAGCAATTGCCCTGATAGATTTTTGAAAACCTTGCCCAGAAACAGCATTGCACTAGCTAGAAAAAAAAATTAATATCTCTCTCTAGTTCCTTTCCAGGTATCAGAGGTTATTATATAGAGAATTAAATGGCATATTGCCTAGAAGTACTGCAAATCCAATCTCAATATATACAAAATTACAAAAACAACACATGCCAAATAAGTTATGCAAGTAGTTGCCTGACTAAATTTCTCATAACCTAAACTGATTCTGTTTGCTTTCCAAATGGATATGATCTGGGGAGCAAACTAGATCTTCTGCTCATGGTAGATGGCAGCCATTTACCTAATACTTCTATTATTATTAATTAAATCTTTTGAAGTTTATGGTTCAAAATGTCCTTGTTCTTGCTTTAGATCCATATTATCTTAGCTCAAGGTCAAAGGGAAAATATAATTCTTCTATTCCACTTCAGTTATAGAAATAATTTTCCTGATTGACTGAGACACTGATTTTCCTGTAGCTAGTTAAAAGTAGCACATTTTATATATACAAATATATATACGTATTTCTATATACACATACACACTGGGAAGATGGGAAGATTTTAAAAAAGAAACTGGGAAGATTTTAAAAAATAGAGACTATTTTTGTTCAATAAAGGATCCCTAAGGATTACTAAAACCCAGGGCATCTGAAATGTACTTTGTACTTTTGAAAAATTTCCTCCATAGAGATCATTTTTAGATCTTCCATAGAATAATCTAGTAGCCAAACTGATAGAAAGAAAAAGTATTCAAACTTTGTTTTGGCTGTTATGCTGCAGAACTCCTCCGCCATATTCAAACAGGAAAATGAAAAGGACTGTGTTCCATTTGCTGTATTTCCTCTTTTAAAATATAAAAGTAATATCTTTATCACTGCTGTCCATGTCTTCTAGTTTCCCATCATTTTTTTCTAATTGTCATAACACATCTTAAAACATTCTTAATACAACAGAAATCAGGGTATAAACATGACTATCAAGCCACGGTTACTTTATCATTTTGGAAAAAGGAGGGGAGGGGGAAGGAAATAGTGTTAGTTGATACTGTACTCTAAGAAGGAACAGTAAAAATATGGGGATAAGTAGTCAAAGTGTTTATTATTATTTTTGAATATTAAATCATTATATATATTTTTTATAATGAAAATATGCAATTTGCAGTCATTTTGTTAGAACTTGGAAAATGTTGTTAGCTTTGTTAAAACATCTTGCTGAAGGACATGCAATTGTTCAGGAGTAATTTTCCTGTAAAAGGAGGCAGTTCTTATCTGATGGCTTCAACTATTAATCTTCTCTTGATATTGCAGCCTGGACCTCTTTTCTTCCCTAGGACATTTCTCAGTTGCCCAAGGTCAAAATGACTCTGTCTATGCCACAGGCTGTGCCCTCACAGTATTTTTGAATATTTCTGTGTGCGTGTGACTTGGTCCATCTATCCAAATCCTGCAGCTGCTTCATGCCACCTCCTATCTTCTGTCTTGCTCTTTTCTGCTCTCAATCCTTCTATAAGTTTCATTTTCCGAGCCTTTTAAAACTCTTCCTTCTGCAGTTCCTAGCTACTGTTTTCCTATCACTCCTCCCTACGTCTTCTATCTTTTCTATTAATTCTCCAGCAACAAACCAAGTTCTGGTCCCCTCATAGATGGACTCCTGTCCTCATCCACACAGCCTTCCTTTCACTGATTCCCACGTTTGTATGTAGTACTCTGTCATCAGTTCCAACCTGCCACAGTCATGCTTCAACCCATATCGATGATTCAAGTTCAACCCATATCGATGATTCAATTTTCTTGCTATGTCCTTACTTCATTTCAAGCATGTACAAACTGTCTTGGTCTCTCCACTTTCTGGCTCTTGAGTTTCTACTTGAATTTCTTCATCTGGTACTGAATCTGCACTTGTTTTTCCTTGTGGTAAGTAGTATTTTTATCATATTGCTTCATTTAGCACACTTTCTTCTTACGGCCTCCAGTTTCTTTCCTTACTTATCATTTCTCCTGCTGCAAAACACCTGAGCCTTCTCTTCTGTTTTCCTTTGCTCCAAGCTGCTGTTAACTAGGCCAGACTAATCCCACCTAATTTTAGCTGTCTAAAAGCTAGGCATACAGCCTGAGTTGTTCATCCTACTTTTTAATTTTGAAGATAAGAAAGATAGGCACTTTCAGAGATTGATTCACGATGCTCACATGTCTCAGGATGGGAGGATATCATCTGTAAAGGTGATTACTTTTCTGTGATGACTATCAGAGGAGTTTACACAGCTAAATTAGTTGACATAAGTATTTTTAAAAGGTTAAAATTAATCTTCCTGATATATATTCCATTGTAGTTTCTTCTTCTAACTTTTCCCTGTATGAGCTCCCACACTTATTCAACACCATTCTGTATAAAATTATATTTTCAATTTCTAAATTAAGAATTTTAGAAGAATTCATGACTAATTTGCAATGAGTCAAATTCTGTCTCTGATAATATCATCTATTATCTTTTCTTGTTTAAACATTGTTGAAAACACCACTTTTCTGTATTAGCTCTGGTTTAACACTGTTGTTACTGGGATGGTGCTCGGGGTTGCTGAAAAGTGACTCTGTCCCATAAAGAGGATGATTTTAATTCAGCTTTGAATATAGAGTTGTTATCTAGGGATAAAAAATGTCTAGTACTACTGAAAGAGGCTGGACAAATAAGACTAGTAGCTAATAAAAATCTACAGTGGTGCAGACAAGCAAAAAGAAAAAAAAGGGAATCTAGCTGTTCTTCACATGAGAAAAAAAAAGAATTTCAGTTTGATGATTATGTTAGATGTTTACAAATTAGTACAAAAAATATGGGGTATAAATAATTAGATCTGGAAACCTTGCTATTTGATCAACAGTTTAATTTATTTGGCACTGTTTATTATGTACTATTCATTATATACAGTTATGCACTGTTCGTGATATGTTATGCGCTGTTCCTGATATAATACACATACATAGTTTGTAATATAAAAATGATATGATATTAATATATATTAACAAATATAATAAAATACGATAAATCTATAATAATAAAGGTATATAAAAAGTATAAAAAACGAATATTTAGTGCAGCATGGGTGATGGTCCAGAAGACGGAGAAAGGCCGAACAGAACCACCATTTTTTCCTTTAAAATGGGGAGCTGGGAAAATTATGCAGAGTCAGCTAAATTCTAATTCATGGAAAAATGCTGCAGCAAATAACAGAATGTATAAGCAGATACAACATAACAAGAAGATGAGTAACCCTCAATATGCATTTTTAAAAAAGTTGACTCTCAATGTTTTGATTAGCAGCACAACTAATTTCTGCAATCTGCTACTGCATAGAAGTAATAGGTAGTGTCCAGAAAGACAAACACTTCTGCCCTTGGATGATACAGCATATTGACACAAATAAAATTAAAAATCACAATGTATTTATGTATGTGAATTAATGCTTACGTTATTTCCCAGTATTTACAAATCTACTCCCCAACACAGTCAGTAGACCTGACACTTCAGGGCATCTTTCTGATTATCTATATAAATTAGTGGAAATCAGATCACTTTTTATCACCATAATATATAT
>VXAL01000594.1:76606-93505 GCA_013399475.1 Chauna torquata | reverse complement strand
AGTGTAAATCACTGAATATAGGTTTTCACACACGTAGGTGTCTGTGCAGGTGCAAGATGCATACTGCCTATGCTAAGAGCTGTAGCGCCTAACCTGGAGGACTCAAACCTTTCAGTGAAAAGGGATAAAATGCTGAAAATATCTGTAAATTCTGTGAAATTGAAAACATCATCACATTCTTGCATTTGTTCAGTGAGCTTGGAGCTGTCCAGCCCGTTCATTTTCCCCTTCTCTGTTGTAATATATTAAGTGACTGAATTCTGGGAGCACATTTTTTGCCCTATACTATCCAATTATTTTGAAAGTCAATACAAATAAACATGAAGATGCCTAATAAACCAATGGGCTTCTTTTCCAGGGTTTCTTCGTAATGTTCTACATCATAAAATTTCAAAGGTCAGATGATATAAATAAACAACGACTTCACTGAAGTTTATACTACTGTCAAGCTTTTCATTCTGTGCTCAACTCAGAATAGAAAGCAAATGGCTGGATAATAAATACCATGGAAACAAGAAAAAAAGCCCAAATCCTATAAAGAATCAATTCGGAAAAAAAGAAGAAAAGTCAAATTGTCTGTAGTTAAAATAGAATTCTATGGGATTCTGTAATAAGATCATTTAAATACAAAATATTATGATAGTTTCTACATTTTTTGTACATGACTTTGGTACTTGTCTGAGGACTTTTTCTTTTAAGACTGACAGCATTACCTGTTTTACCAAGCCATTACCAACTTGCTGTTCTGAACCCAGTTTCAAAGTGGTCCCTTTTCCAGGTGGCTCTTCCCCATTTGTTGGATCAAACCCTCTGATTAGCTTCCCACAAAGGTCTTATACCTCCAATTTGAACCCATAGTCACTTGTTTCCCCAGATAAATAATGTGCAGGTTTTCCCCTGAAGTGTACCAGATCCCGTTCATTTTGCAGTACATACATAGCTACAGTGCAAGTAGCTTAAGCTTATCATGGCTGTTTTACATCCCCTGTTTACTTTCCTGGCTCTGACTTCACCTACACTATATTTATGGCTCCATTTTATAATATTAGGTGCATAGCAGGGGAAAAGTGCTTGAACATAACATCTACATCCCACCAAAGTAGTGCTCCATGAGCAGATCATATCAGGTTTCTTGTTAACGGAGGACAGAATTAAGTTAGAAGAAGCATCCACCATCTTCCCTGATATATCTTGATTAAGCTAATATTGTTTGGGACCATGTGGCTGGCCAAGTGCAGCAGATGTGAACAAGCCCTCTAGAGTTTGAATCACAGTGCAAAAAGTAAGCATACCAACAGGAAAATTTGAGATTTTTTTTTTCCCTCAGCCTTTCTGTGTCCAGTGTTCAGACCCTGGTGGTTAGGAGATCATCTTAACGAGTGGGTTGCTAAATGGCACTTGGTCAGATCATTCACAGGGTTGTTAGAACCCCACAGACTGGTCTAGAGATTTTGAGTGAGATAGGGGTCATCTCCCCAGCTCTAAACAAACAAACAAAAAAGATGTCTATGTTGTGCTAGTCACCTAGATTCCCTTTGCAATCAACAGGGAAAAACAACATTAGATAAGATGAATTAATCTAATTACTTTGGACACATTCTTAATCACGAGATAAATGAGGTGAACTGTGCTCTGGATGTGCCTATTTATCTCCATTGGTTCTAATGGAAGTCTAGAATGAACAACTCATATGTATACATTCACATGACAGATGTCTACATTTGGGCAGACAGAAGTCACCTTGACTGCTCATACTGTCCTCCTAAGCAGTTGGCATTCACATTGAGCTTAGCCTGCCTGCAGATCCCATTTTCCTTCACAGGAGACTATGCCAGAAATTGCTTTAGAAGGAACTCAGGAGCCTTGGAGACAATCACTGATATCAAAGGAACATGTGGCAGATGGAGACTACAAAGTATGGTAGTGCCTTCTCACACAGCTTTTGTGCTGGATACACGGATTGTGCTGCAGGTCAGGAATACCACCAGAATTGCCTTTGTCCCTACTCAATGTCTCTGGAGGGCAGGCAGTATTAACAGACAGCTGTTTCAGTGCACACGGCAGGAGAGAGGCAGTCCTACAGATCCATCGGGGTATCAACTAGTGCTCAGTGTGTCTCCTCTCACTCTCCTTCCCCTGTTCATGTCCTTCTTCTGACTCAAATAGACAGTCACCCAGAGAGACACGTGCCTCTTGCTGATAGAGTGACTCTCTTGAGAGATGTCATGAATACTTTAGTATTTTATACTTATTGGAATAGCATCAACAGAACAGCTGGAGAACACTTTACTGTAGAACAGTCCATGATACAGTCTTATCAGACACTGAAAGGTGATATTTCAAGCAAAAAGGGAATGGAATACTTGTGCCCCAGCCCTGTATTATAAATGGTGAGCTATTGCTCAAAAGCAAAATTTGTCCTTTCTGCCCATACTTTATTAAAGTTTATGCTTTGTGTCTTTCATTTTATTACAAGTGGCTGGAAATGAAATATGCTGGAAATGGCAGGAACAGTTGGTTTCAATATTTCTGAACTATTCCTTTCAACGCAACATGTACTGTATTCAAAAAAAGTTTTGTAAGTTTTGCTTTTGCTAAAATTCTAAGGAGATATTGACCTAAATGTAGAATGATTATTGGTTCTCCCGGAAGTGTGCTATTCAGTGAAAAAGGTACTTGAAAAAAATATTATCGAACAGTCCTGTCACTCTTACTGTCTTGTATGATGTCTTTATGAGCAATATGATCTAATATTTAGACTGAAGGTAAAGCTCATTTTTCTAGCACTGGAGAGGACCCAAGAGTGGACAGAAAAGCAGAACAGATCCTTCAAAAAAAAAAAAAAAAANAAAAAAAAAAAAGAAAAGCAGTACAGACTTCAGTGTTTCAAAAACCCAGGGAGCATACTGCAGTGAGGAGTCTAAAAAGTATCATGAAATCATAGAATTATAGAAAGGTTTGGGTTGGAAGGGACCTTAAATATCATCTAGTTCTTTGCCATGGGCAGGGACAACTTCCACTAGATCAGGTTGCTCAAGGTCCCATCCAACCTGACTTTGAATATTTCCAGGGAAGGGGCATCCACAACTTCTCTGGGCAACCTGTTCCACTATCTAACCACCCTTATGTGAAGCCTTTTCAAGGCTGATTCCATTGAACAGTTTTAGAAATTAACAGCAATCTGGAAGAAACACAGTATTCAGAGAGGTGTCAGCTTTCATATTTTAGTGTATATTTGTATATTACATATATAGTTTACAAATGCACAATTGTATGTATGTACAGTTATTGGTTAGACCAAATAACCTGGTTGTTATGAAAGTACATACAATCAGTGCACACCGATTGCGTATATATTAGAATGGCTTTGTATGTTCATTTGCGGTGTTTAAAGAACACTGGTTTGAAGGTTATGATCCAGGTGAGCCTTTCATATAACAAAACAGAACAAAAGGAAGCTGGGAGAGATCTGTCAGATGTGCTCCCAAATGTCTCTAACAGCGGAGGCTGAACCTTCTTCCCTTTGGGGAGCGCTGGTACTGCTACACCTCTGACTTTTGCTGACACAGAGATTTGTGTCTCCATTTTGTTAGCATGAAATGCAAGATGGTGATCAAGCATGGATAAAAAATTAAATATGAAATTAATGATTAATTTTTATTGCATTTGTGCTACTTGTTTCTAACTAAATATATAACTGATTAGAAACAGTTAATCAGTTGAATATGAATGATTGCATACTTAAACTACTATCTCTACGAAGGTATGAAAGAGTGACACTGTTAGTGTCATCAAGACCATCACTTACTGAGATGGGGTTATACACCCCTGTAGGAAAAATTAATGAAAAGGCTTTTTTGAAATGGCAAAAGTGTCTGTTGGGATATTGTTGTTAGAGCAGGCTGCTCAAGTTGTGTAAGATATGGAAGGATGAACGAGTTCTGCTGACAGCAAGTCCCTGCATCCCAATTCAACCTTTAGCTAAAATTCAGTCAAGTTCTTCCCCACTCCTGGTACATGGGGTAGGAGAGTTTCTCATGCTGAAGGTGGTCACTGAGGAGGCTGCTGGACAGGACAAAGGTCCAAGGGCTGCCCCATATTAACCCTTCCCATTCCTAGATGAGAAACCAGCAAGCGGTGGAAACTTTTCTTCACACAGATAACAGGAGCAAATGCCTCAGCTGGAAAACCTACTTCCTACTCCTGTCAGGGTACTCCGAAATGTTGACTCTGTCAAAAATTCCCCAATGCGAAATAATGTTAGTAGGACCCCAAGTTTTCAGGAAGACCTTCGTCTGCCCTCTTAGAGTTTGTTTCTCTTCTCTCTCTGGAACTTTTTTGTAAATGAATTAAATATTAAATTCTTGTCATAGTATATATAAGAGATGACAGATATACTGAGCCAGCAGTACTTGCCAGATATATGCCAGCTATCCTACATCAGATACACTATGATGGCAGGCATACTGTGCCAGCTTCTGACGGCGTATGCTATGCCAGCTTCTGCTGCTTCCGACCAGGCCAACTGGAGAATCATAAAAAGTAGGGCTAGACATGACATTGCAAGTCATGTAGTTTATCCCTCAACCCAAAGACAAGATCAGCTGTGTGTGAACATTTCCTGAAAGATGATCATCTTACTGATTCCTAAAACCAAGTGTTGACAGTAATTCCAACATCCCAGGACAAGCTATTCTAATAAATAGCCATCAGACAATTGATATGGCTTTTTTGTAAAGTCCAATATAAATCTTCATTGCAACAATTATGCTCATAATCTCTAGTTTGCTCGGTGAACAAGGAGTGTATTTTATGTTCTTCGTTGACAGTTTTCTTTAAAATATGTGAAGATTGTTAGCCCATCTTTCTTCCCACAGCTCAGTTGTCTCCTCTATAGGCAAAATGAATGGAATGCCTCCAGTCCTTCTGTACAGGTGTTTTTTAGACTGCAGGTCACTCTCATTGCACTCTCCTGGACTCTTGACAAGAGTTATAGGACAACCATTACACAAATATCAACTCATGATTTTGCTGTAATCACAGAATCTAAAATGAAAGTGTGAGGGTGGATTGTTTTTTCTTTGCAGAGACATAAAATAGTCTACTCTTTCATTTTTTTAGTATGAGACCTTTTACCTTTGCTAACCCGAGACAACCGTTGAGGTGCTTTGAAGGCAGTATCACCTTAGGCTCTATTTTACTTGTAATTTCCATAGATGCAATCAGATGCATTTCTGCCAAAGTCTCCACAATTCACATTACACTGGGAAACAAAGAGCACGCAAGGTCCCTTAATCTAGTAACAGACACTGATATCTAATTTATACTATTTTACATGGAGGAAATGTATTTTTTTAATATATGAAAAGGTCACTGTGGGAAAGAGTGATGTATTTCTGAGGTTGTAAGAACCCCTTTTTGCTTGATCTGGTGTTGGAGGGCTGTAGCAGGTTCCTTACAGGATTCACATTTCCAGAAGTCAACATTCTTCAAGCCACTTTTAATTGACTAAGTGGTGATGTCAGCCCATCAGATTGAGATAACTGTTATGCACCAGGAAGGGGAATCTGCAGAGACTGTGTACTGGGTCTGGCTGGGATGGAGTTAACTTTCCCCACAGCAGCCCACACAGCTCTGTGCTCTGCACTTGTAGCTAGACCAGCACCAATTTCACACCAGTGTTGAGTCTATTGCTGAGCAGCGCTGGCACAGCACCCAGACTCTCCAAACCCCCCCAAACCCAGTGGGCTGGGGGTGAGCAGCAGTTGGGAGGGGACATCACCAGGGCAGCTGACCTGAACCCACCAAAGGGATATTCCATACCATATGATGTCACGCTCAGCAATAAAAGCTGGGAAAGGGGAAGGAGAAGGGGAAGCTCTCGTTATGAAGACGTCTGTCCTCCCGAACAACTGCTACGTGTATTGAAGCCCTGCTTCTCAGGACGTGGCCAAACACCGCTCCTTTACAGGAAGTAGAGAATTTTTTCTCTCTTTGCTTCCGTGCGGCCTTTGCTTGAATTATTTCTCTTTTTTTTTCTTTTTTTCCTTTTCCCTTTAATTAAATTATCCTTATCTCAACCCTTGAGCCCTTGTCCATCATATCTTCTCCCCCTGTTCCTTTGAGGAGGGGGAGTGAGCAAGCGGTTGTGGTGGAGTTCTGCTGTTAGCTGGGTAAAACCACCACAGACTGCAACATAGAAGAAATTTTTCCACTTTGCTGTTCAAGTTGCTAGTACAGACAGTCTCATCCTGATAACTCTGACTTTGGGCAGTAAGCACATGGCTTGAAAAGTGGCTCCAAAATCGCTGCCTACACTATGCTGCATTAATAATGCAGATACAAACAGCAACAGAGTGTCTACCCGATTTAGATCTGTGATATGTCACTGTTTGGAGCAGAAAGATTCAAAAAACACAAAGCACCACAAGCTCTTCAGCTGAAGAAATCCTAATAGTGACCACATGTGACTGCAGTGCACCATGGAAATGGCACAGATACAGATAAATGTATGGGTCTGCAGCAGCAGCCTTTACAGGAATGCTTATTAAAACTGGTTAGACATGTCAGGAGCCCTTACTCAGCTGTACATTGCCATGCTTATGTCTCCTAACAGGAGAGCCACAATGAGAAGCAACAGCAGTATATACCCTTTTCCCTCCACAAGGATGAAAACGACACCTATTAGGTGCTGAATCTGAATATGAAATTTGTTTAGCTGTATTTACTCTTTGCCACAGCCAAGTAATTTGTTGAGCAGACATAAACAACAGGTGCGTTCTTGATATCTGTGCTACATGCAACAAGGTCAAATGCTGTAAAAGCTCCATATAATCCTTATTACATATAACTTGCTGCATCAAGGCACTGTAATACAAGATTGATTTGTTCATGGAGACAATTTGTGTCTTTAGTCCCATTTGGACAGAAGGAAAAGATCTTTTCTCTCCTTTTTTCACTCTAAACTAGAATAGTTTTTAGAGATTGATATAGTTTACAAATTCTTCTATCTTTAAAAACAAAACCTTAAAAGCAAGAAAGGAAACAACACAAAATAAAAAATAATTCTTAATTGAAGTACCTAAAGTTCGGTTGCCTTCTACTTTTTGCTTTTATTTTTCCAAGATATTTCCCTCACATACTCAGCGGCCAGCACTGTTGGGTTCATCTGATATAATATATATATATATACACAAATACAGTTCACTTTTGGATTAACAGTGTCTCTTACCTTTATAAAATGGTAAGGAGGGCAGCTTCTCTTTGAAACCTTTGGTCCTTGCAGATGTTCCCTGCTGCAGTTCACTTTCCAGTTCTGGATGTGCTGAATCTTTCTTTCCTCCTCTTCAGTCTGTGTGATTTGTATCATTACTCAGATATCTTTGGTACCTGTTTCCTCTACTTCTTCTTACAGGTGCTGAAAGGTGAGTGATAAGTTGGGTACCTCCTTGAGAAGTGTATTCTCATCTCTTCTTTGTAAGTCACAACTACTCGTCTTGTCAGACCACAAAGCAAAGTTTTCATGGGCTCTGCCTGACCAGCAATTCTAGGGTGTAATTTCATCACCTAAAGGGCAGGGAGGCAGAATGGTCTGCATGAATCAACTTACAGACAGGAAGTTTACAGGAGTTCAGAAGATTGCCATAGTCCTGTAACTTATGCCAACCTATAAAAGAAAGTCTTAATTGACACTGCTGTAAACTACAGACACATTCATATTTGATCAGTTGCTTCTTTGGGTTATACAGAGAGGTTATTCAAGCATGTCATAAAACTACTGCACATTTACCCAGGAAATTGAGGAAATAACCTGCATATTTGTGCTTGACACAAATAACACAAAGTATATCCCTATGAATCCCTTTTTCCACATTGCTAAAATGAATTGGCTGGTTTGCTCCATATTTAAACTCTTTGCCAAGCTAACACCCACAAGGCATGACAACTGACACCAATCACTGTATTTTTTACGATGGTAAATTTCCGCTGAAATGTGAGCCAATGAGTAAAGTAAAAGCTAATAATACTGAATACTGCTTTGCAGTGCTTCATTGTCCGCACAGAGACTCATTAGCAAACACAAAGTTTTGTGCTTCTTAAATAATATATCCTCAAAAAGCCTCTCTAATTAAGCCAACTCAGTTGAGATTTCATGGGACACAGACATTCTTAGGTTGGTTCAAAATGGTGGTACGCTCAAATATTTGACAAACATTTACCAGACTTCCAATATCTACCTAGTACCTGTTGTGCAAATCACCCCAAATAATTCACAAGTTTGAAAGTACAGAAGATCACTGATGGCATTAACATTCATCATATTTGCCTATGAGTTAGATTAGGCTATAAAAGCAATGTCATTCCTTTATCCCAAATTCCAGCAAAAAAATAATTTTCTGCAAGAATACCTCATGCACAGGTCAAGGAAAACTTAAGACTTAGGCACAGAAAAATACACTGACTAAAGATTCCTTTCACTGAGGGTGGCTCAAACCATTCCTGGGGAATGGCAATATGCTCATATCTAGACAAAGCTCTTAGTGGTGCCTCAGACAGACCAGAAGGAACCAGCCATGCATTTCTGAAGAATGTCACAGCTTATTCAAAGAAAGTTTTGCTGATCGGATTGTACCTCCTGAACATAAGGCCCTGCTAAGCACTCCTTGGACAAACTAGTTTGATACCACTCTTTGCATGAGGATTAGGAGTGCTACATACAATCCAGTTTTAAGATAGTATAAATGGTTCCCATCAAAATAAAGAGTGAGGAGGCAGGAGCTCTGGGGGACAAAGAAAACTAGCATGCAAAGTAACTCCTTTCTTACCTCCTGCCATTTCTCCCTAACTTCAGAAGTTTTTCCCAGCCCAGTTAGAGACCCGTATCAGGACTTTAAAGTATCTCCTTATAACTGTTCATGACCTTATTACGCTGGGAATTTTTACATACTCATCTTTCACACACATTTTTACTCCTCTGTGGCCTGAAACAGGCTGCAGAAGAGTTAGCTACTGTATCAATTATACCTTACTTGTGCTAGTGTCCACCCCAGCAGAATAGTTTTCTTCAGAGGCTGTGATCCCACGAGAATTCCCTGATACATTTCTCTTAATTCATCTTTGTATAGCTTAGAGGAATTTGTTAATTCATTAAATCAGCTCCAGATACTGTGGAGGCATTTGATGACGTGGTCAGCTCCACTCACTTAATAGCCAAGTACAACAGAAGTGTGACTGCTTCTAGCTTTCCCTCTGCTTCAGATACGTGCATCTTCTGGACATCAAGGGGAGAGACTACAACACTGTCTACGGCTGGCTCTCAGCCTCCTCTGCAGCCTGTTTGACCTTTAGTGGCATCTAGTGGAAAATGAGTTCGTAGGGAAAATCTTCGCATTAAGTGGCCATTAAACCAGGGAAAACTGATTTCATCTTCATATGTGAAAGTGGGAAGAATGGGGCTTGCAATGCATCAGGATAGTGAGGTTAGGTTGCTGACATGATAAGAATCTCTAATTATGGTTTGGAACAAGGACAGTAGGTAATTAAGAAGTTAGCAGCAGCCATTTTTTTTTTCAAATCAGTGTCATTTATGCTGCTTTACTGATGATAATTTCTTTGTTCCATAAAGCCATGTGAGACATTCCTTTATATCACATTCTGCCTCTTATTATTATACTTAGAAATGTCACAACAGGTTTTTATATTGCCTTTCCAGAAGAACGGACCCCCTCTTCCTAAATGAGATTCACTACTATTTTGATTTTATCAGATGTTGTAATACTTTCTTCTCCTGTGCAGTGTTAAATTATATAGTGAGTAGTGTGCTGGATAGTGGCAACACGCTATTCAGAGTCAAAAGATGTTGGTCTCATAAATATATATTTCCATATTCAGGTACCATGCTGTCAGAACTTGGTAGAGACATCGAGCTCTGCTAAAATAACAATCTGCCATTTTTAAACTGCCTTAACCATATTTTTAATTCAAGACAAAATACATATATGTGAAATTTCTACACAAAGCATCTCTACAAGTGCATGTATGAATTAATGTATGCATATCTGCTGCTATTTTGTAGCTCTGCATGGAGAGAGTATAACATTTACAATCCTTGAAAACTTTTAAAGAAAATTAATATTTACATTAGGTACATTCTTATATTTATGCAACTCTAGTTCTGTTACAAAGTTTAGTATTGTTTATCATTTGGGCTGACTGAAAAGATATTGTTTGAGTTTGCTTTTCAGTGAAAGGTTTTCAACTAAATTCTCTCCTTTACTGAGATGTAGTCAGGTTTGACCAACTTTGCCTGGTAAAAAATGCAGGAAAAGACATTTTGGCCATTGTATGGCTGCAAAGTACCATGCAGTCAAAACTCATAGCACAATTGAGATGACAAAAATACTGTAACATGCCATTCTGGGAATTGCTGATAAAGTTCTTGCTTCTGTATTCTAGAAATGCCTTCTTTTTCCTGGGAGCTTCCACTTCCTAAAGGTGCTGTCAAGCAGTATGCCATAATCTCTTAGGTCAGCTCTTTAAAAGAAGAAACGAGTGTTATTTTAGGACACAGAACATGTCAATGAGTCACAATTCACTATTTAAGAAAGAAACAAGAAAACTTTCCTCAGTGGATTAATGAATGAGATACATTAACACTGCAAGTCCTTCTTATTTCAGTTGCTGAGGGATATACTCACATTCTGGCAGCCAACAAAGCTTGGGAGGCCAGAAAATGTATTTGGGCCAGTTGAGTGTGTTTGTCTGCCAAATTAAATAATAGACCAGAGACACTGGAACAGGAGTAGAGGATGTAGAATATAAGTGAAAGCAGTGCCAGCTGAGAGGTCTAATGGTCTTACTGGAAAGTGGCTTGAACAGCTTGCAGCTGAGACAGGACAAAATGTCCAAGATGATAGAGAAGCCCATCTGTTTCTGAATGCATTTTTCCACTTAGTGTTTAGTAAAGATGCAGAAAGGATTTGGATTCCTTGGTATGCATAGTGAAAGGAAAATGGGAAAAGATGTCTATGTTCTTCTGACACCGCACCGTGACCTCAGAGCAGCTTTTGTCCAAGAGAAAATCTTCTGTTTAGACGAGTGTTAAAGATTGTACTTATCTTCAGAGATTTCTCTATTAAAAAAACTGAGTGAATAGTCAGAAGATTATCTACAAAACATAGCTGACTCTAACAGTGGAGAAACTCTATCCAGATGAAACTAATTGGACATATAAAAGAAATAATTTCTATGGTTCAAGAAATATTGACTGTATACTGGGAAAATAAAAAAAAAGAAGACTCCTTGAGAAGAGGTGAGCCTTAGTTTAGAGGAAGAAAAACCAACTGGGTTACCCAGCATCCCAGAGGCATGAGACTGCTTAAAGCAAAAGCTATAGTCTCTAGTCTTCTTCTGGCATGCAATAAACTGATGGTGACAGCTGATCAGAGAGTTTATTATTCTCAGTGCAATGGTGGCCTTTAGAGGACTGAAAGCTTCAAGCTGAAAGAGGATTGTCTGAACTATTTGGGTGTGATTCAAGCAATCAGTAAACAGTTGGCAGGTTTAGGAATGCTGCTGGAACTGAGGTGGATTTTGTTCTTAAATGCTTATATTTTTCAAGCATGGCTCTGCAGCAGTCTAAATTGTACTGTATGCTCTCCCCACAAATTCAAGAACAGAGAAAATTGAAAGACAGGTGTTAACAAAGCTGAAATAATTTTTAAAATTTGTGGAACATCACCAGTATGAACCATATTCTTCTAAAAGATGTGGCAAAACACTGCATTCACCAAAATGCATAAAGCCTGAAACAAACAGTTACATTTAAATCAAATAAATTTTATTAAAATGAAATATCCAAATAGTACAGATTTTTTTTTGTTGTTGTTGTTGTTTTGTTTTTAATTTTTAATATAATATTCAGGTCTAAACATAGTGGCTTAAACATTTGTTTAATAAAAGTCATGGAATTTCAGACTTACATAAAAACTATTTTAGGGGAGATGTATGTGCAACACAGGTACAGGGAAAAGTTCTAGGTACTGGTGGACAATTGTATATACTTCAGTGAGAACCACAGACAAAGAAAGAGGAACCTAATGATTATTGCTGTTTTTATAGGTACAACTGTGTTAACCCTGAGTCACAGATAGAATAAAACTTTTTTCAAAGTAATTCCTTCCCTGAAGAATTTACCTACATAATGAGGAAAAGAAAATAGAGGGGTGAAATAAACATGCAGTGGGAAAGAAGGCAGAAGCATAAAACGAATAATGAACATTTCTGCTTATTTTTAACTGATAGAAGTAGTAGGAGGGAGAGAAAATAACACTTTTGGGATAGTGAAGAGCTTTGAAAAGAAGGGGAGGAAATAAGAGATAGTATGGATAGTATAGCACAGGTAAGGTCAGGGATAAGCAGCTTGAATGTGATGTCAAAGGATAAGTGAAGCTGATCAAGGGATTCAAAGAGGAAATGATACAGTGTCGCATGTAAAAGATCAGCTGAGAAGGACAAGCTTACAAAAAGCAGTGAGAGAGAGAGTGCAGTTATAAACTGAATCAAAACAACAGCAACAGGGAGACAACATATTTTTTGTTTTTTTCAGAACTCATTTTGATAGTCCCTACAGGCTGTACTCAGTGTGCTGAGCACTTCCATGGACAGCCAAGAACATGAGGAAACTGTTGCTGCTACTCACTTTCAATGAAATTAGCTCTCATAAGCACTTATTTATTAAGACTTTATCTAAGGACTTATTCCATGCTCCAGGGTCTCTAAAAAATGTGTAAAACAAATATTACATTTATTAGCTATTCAGTTATTAAAGTCTTCAGATAAAGTATGTCACAACAGCGTAATTACAGCAGGGCTATTGTCAGAACTAGATCAGGTCAGCCTCGACTTTGTCTGTCTTGGAAATCTCCAAAGATTTTCAAGAACCCTCCAAGGATGGAGATCCCACAACCTCTTTGATTACCAGTGTCATGCTGCCCTTCCAGGACAGCNTAAAAAATGTGTAAAACAAATATTACATTTATTAGCTATTCAGTTATTAAAGTCTTCAGATAAAGTATGTCACAACAGCGTAATTACAGCAGGGCTATTGTCAGAACTAGATCAGGTCAGCCTCGACTTTGTCTGTCTTGGAAATCTCCAAAGATTTTCAAGAACCCTCCAAGGATGGAGATCCCACAACCTCTTTGATTACCAGTGTCATGCTGCCCTTCCAGGACAGCTTTTTCCTAATGTCCAGCTTGAACCTCAATTATTCTCTTTCAGAAATGCCTGAGTTCTCATTGTTTGTAATGGAAGTTAAGAAGTCCGTTTACTAAAGGCACTTTCATTGCTATAAACAAAGTCCCATGCATTCAGCTACACTTCTCATAGACTCTTTCTGCTATCTGAGAAGCAGCTACAGCACTAAACAGGTGCTGTTTAAGAGAAGGATCACACAAACATCCCAATTTCCATTATTAATTTTATACTCAATAGTTTCTTCCATTTTACCATCACCTACATCATGACAAATTGACAAACACAGCTTCCAGTCCTTGCAATCATGCTTTCCTCCCTGATGCTAAACAGTGCAGAGCAGTGAAAAGCTTCTTGCTGCACACAAAACTAGAGATCTGAGATTACACCTTGCCCTGGATTCCTGCTACAGGCTGCCCCTGTTATGAATGAGGTTTTGGTCATTTGAGCTAGGGAAATGAAAGCAGCTGGATATAATGCTTGCCTTATGTGCTGTTGGCTACCTACAGATGCTGGCATTCCTTAGCCATGCAAGTTTCCTCTGTCCTTGGAGAAGTGGTATGCGAGTGCTCTAATGCTAGTACTAAGTGTATTCTCCTACAATTACACTCCAAGTTGTTCTTCAACCCCTTCTTTCATCTCCCCTCCTGATTAGACAGATTTCTCAATTTGGACAAACCTGGTACAGGCACATACACTGGATATCTGTGCTGCCTCTTACTTGCAGTAGGAGCATATTTGTCAATGATAATGTTTTGTTTCTTTCTACTGGTTCAGACAGCAACGCAATTTTCTCCAAATATCTGAGCAGGGAATCAGTCAGTACCAGTAACAGAGGGGTACTTAATAGACTGTCAGTCATTTAGCATTAGTCTTAGATCTCACAGTTTTAAAATTCTGACCCTTAATTAGTAGTCTTCATGTTTTTTGTGTTGTTTTTAATGAAATGAACATTCTAATTCTGCTGCAGAATCACTCATGCGAGTCTTAATAAGACCTTATATTTCCCTCACGAATTGGATGACCACAGCATTGGAACTACATTTGTGGCTTATATCTAATTTGCATTTTCTTGTCAATGTACATTTTCAAGTATAGAAGTAACTTAAAAAAGAGTAATTCTGCCCTAACGTAGCCATCTGCAGCAAAGGAGTAAGTGCTTGGCAGCACTAACTAGTTCATAGAAGTTCTTACTAGATATAAATAATCCCATTTTCTGGCAGAGAAAGTCTTCATAGTGTGATCTTTAGTTGGAGGAAAGAAAACTTATGTTAGTTGGCACATCTATCAGCATAATGTAGTTATTATTAAGAAAGTGACCATGTAAAAATGGCACCTTGTTAAACAGCGTAACAACTCCCTGTGTGCATTCTGGGGCAGATTGGCTTACACTGTTTAAAACAAAAACAAACTTTTATTGCTTTCTACTCCTGTTAACACTGTGAGCCAACACATCCACACAGAGCAGCAAGAGGCCAGAGTCAAATACTGCCTGAAGTGTTTAAGTAGGACTAAGGTGGACTTTAATATGTAAGTAATTAATACAGATTTTTAAAAATGGGGCTACTGCAGACCTAAATTTCTAGCAAGCTCTTTCTAGCAGAAACAGGCTGATTTTGAAGAACACGCCTGGAATTTCAGGATTTCTTGGGTACCGGCAGCTTTGATGCTTCCCACCCAGCAGCTGTGTGACCAGAAGTCTCAGATGTGCTCCCCTGTTGGGGTTATGGCTGGGATTTTTGGACATGCAGCCATCTGGACAGAGCCACTCTGCATTTCTTCTCCACTCTGAACCCTCTGCTTCAGCAAAGCTTCGGGTGGATTAGTAACACGTGCTGCACAGTGGCTGCTTCTGGACAGAGGGAAATGTCCCTCATCCCTGCTTTTAAACTCTCTCCTCCTCCAGCTCAGAGTGCCTCGTATAAATCATTTATTGGGATTGCTTACTTCTGAATTGTACCTAGAAATTCTACGTGAGAACGCTAGTTGGAATCAGCAAAAATTGCACACAAGTCTAGTCTGCTAATTTAACAATATAAATGCTCATGTTTCAGGGGCTGGGAACATTTCCCGGTTCTATTATATTTATTTGTACACATCAAGCCAAAAAGTTTTAGGCACTCCCAGAGAAAGCAGGTTTACTGCACGTGGAGAGACTAGCCGCAGTGCCTGCGCAGGAGAGCTTACAGTCCCCTGGCATCCCAAACAGAAGTGTGGACTCCTGCAAAAACACCTTTTTAGCAGCCACTTTGCCTCTGTGGTAGGAACCTTTGCTTCATCTAGGACAAAGCCCTAGACCTCACTGTGCTAAGGATCTAGAAGCTGTCCTGCCTAAATCTCACAGGGGACAGATCCGGTAGACATTGTCAGTACACAACAGACAGACACTTGCAGGGTCAATTTCAGACCAAAGACCACAGTCATGACCACTTTCATTCCTAAATGATTGTTAAAAGCTTTTTTTTTTTTTTTTTGTCCAGTACCTGGTATTTGTCCAGAAATTGGAAAACCTGCATTTCCAACCTTTTTCTGTGCAAAAAGATTCAAACACCAAGACAGCAGATTTTTGACAAGACTGGACAATGTGTGTCATTCTCCACTCATTTTCTTGAAACTGGGTTGTTGTATTCCAGCAGATGTAAAGAGTGATTTAACAGCACAGCAGTGATTTAACAACTTTGTGACAAGGTCTTTGTTTTAATTGTCAGAAGTCTCCAGTTCTTGATTTCAGGGTTGCTCATACATTGTACATTTAGTTGTCCCTACACTACAAAGAAAGAAACAGGCACTATCTATAGTCTAGGTTCCTAAATCTTTCCAGTACATCTAAACTCTTCAGCTATTGAGCAGGATTTTTCTCTTTTCAGGCAGGTGGTGTAAAGAAAGCTTGTGACACCCCTCCTGCTCTTATGTAGAGCATACTTCTGCAGATGTGCTAGGAAACAACCTTTGGTTGAGGGCATGATGGACAAGGACAGTCCACGTAGTATTCAGCTAGGATCTGGGTGCCTAGGTGGTCAGCTGTAGTGTTTCTGTTGATATCCACAACCAGGGGTGGTTGTGGTTCTCCACAACCTGGAGTACTTCAACACTGAAGACTGAAGTGTCTGCAGCCTACAGTCACCCTGTGGGCCAGGTGAGAGGAAGGGCAGCTGAAGATGCCTGTTTTGAACACAGACATCTGATCATATTTAAGTTTAATGGATCTGGGTTTTGTCCATATTCTGTTTTATCTAATTCATGCACAAAATTATATTTTTTCCCAAAAATCAATTGTTCACTTTTGTCGTGGAAGGTAACAAGACATACCTGAGAAAGGACCTTACTGGAGGTAGATCTGTTCTAACAGCGCAGCTGTTAGGAAAACATTCTTTTTCAGTAGAAAATTGTATTTGAATGAAATTAAACTTGACCTACAGCTACTGACAGCCTGTTGTCTCCTAAAGGTATTAGACATAGTATTAGTATCTCTTTAGAACAATAAAAAAGCAGCCAAACAAATTCTGTTTCATTTTCCCACTTTTTAAATTTTGCACTGTCTTCTTCACATCAAACTCCTTATGTCAAAGAATTTTTAGTACCTTATATCTGTGAGATTTTTAGTTCCGCTTTACTAGAAATTTAAAATTCCTAGATTTTTCAATT
>VXAL01000594.1:66370-76556 GCA_013399475.1 Chauna torquata | reverse complement strand
ATTCTTGGACTCAGGCCTGAAAGACTTATGTTCATAATATTAAAAAATAAATAGAATTAAATATAAATAAGTTAATTTTGTTACAGAATTATAATATTTGTGAGCTTTTATTTGTTCATATCACATCTTCTACCAATAAGTTATATTCCTATTTCTATTATTTGTATATGAGGAGAAACTAACAGTTAAATAGAAATAGTATTGATATAGCAAAGCCTAAATTTATTTAACATTACAACTAAAAAGGTACAGAAAAAAATTGTGAAATTCATATTTTTCTCTAAGTGAAGGACAAGTCACCACTGTAGTAATAAACAATTGTACCCGCTTTGTAGAGGATTTACTGTAAATTCTCTATCACATACTTTTAGGGTGTTCCATAACATTTTCAAAGGAGACTATGCAATAGATTTTTGGCCATTTAAGTTCTAATACCCCTTTCCAACTTCAGAAAGCTTTGGACTTTTTATTTTTCTGGAAGAAAACCACTATCCTTTGATTCACTGAAATCATCACCACAGGTAATTTTGGTTATAAAAAATGCATGCTATGTAATTTATTTTTAAGCACTTTTAAAGGTCTTCTGTGCTGACTTGGAGATAATGATCAGATGTATGAAATGCCATTTAAAGCAGCTTTTGGAAGACAGGTATGTAAACCTTAAATATTACTATTATATTCCAGAAGGTTATTCTTACTTAAATGTTCAACCAAGAATAAACAACTACTTTGAGATAGCTAGAGTTAGGTATGAAAAATCCAAATCATGATGTCCAGGAGAATACCTACTGGCATAGACTAGAAGAATGCTACAGACACATACATGAAAAGTCATATGTGAAAATATATTCTCTTACTTCAAATGGGGATCAATTCTTTAATGCACCAGGGAGATGACCAGTGTGGCTGTAAACATACAAGTGCCATTGTGCATTGTTATTTAAATACAGCCTATTTGCCTCAGTATGATCAAATTTTAAAACTGTTTAAAATTAAAAAAAAAAAAAAACTTTCTAAAAGTGAGAATGAACGCATGAATGAAAAGTTTAAATAACGCTAGCTGAGAGATAATCTGCCTGGGGACCAAAAGACTTTTTCTCTCTGAAGAATTGTAATACCACTGAGTCAAAAGTGATGCTTGTTCCTGGCTTCACTGGAACCAGTTTTCATCAGAGGCATAAAAATGGCTGCTCCTAGACAGGTAAATGTCAGTCGGGTTCTCACAGGTCTCCATCTTCCATTGCCAGATGTGGAAATCCTCAGAGCTTAGCTCTTCTAAATGTTAGCCCTGGGTGATAACACCATTTAAATACAAAAATTTCAACTGGAATGTTGGATGTGTCTATAATATCTAAAGTAAAGCTGTTCTTTTTTCAAACAGGAACATGTAGACCATTTCTGCCTGGTTTTCCAATACTATACTGCTTTTGCAGCCACAGGCGAGACATTGTGCTGCAGTGTCTGTGGAGCTTAGAGGGGCTGAGAGAATCAATTCTAACTCACTGGTAAAGGCTGCAGCTATTGACATACCATCTGCCTTCCCACCTACTTTATATCATTTATTAGTGCAGATACTATCTTAGCAGGTGCATTAGTGCTTAGCATTGCCAATAACATTTAGGTGAGAAGTCAGATGCATTATGAAGAGATGACATTTTTACTGGCACTGTTAGATATCTACAGTTATAATTCCTGAATCATTGCATTCTCTCTTCCTGTATCCTATTGGTCTTGTTGTACAGTGATTTTTTTTTGCACTGCCTATTGCTCTGATGTGATTTTTTAACTGTTATATAAAACCTATCAAACGAACTCTTTCAGAAAAAATTCTCCAAATCTTCAAAGATACTGCCTCATACTTTTTATATTTATGATGTGTTCTAAAACAAATCTGCAAAATTCTTAGCCAAGTTTTGTTAAAGACACAATTCTGTCATAATTCTGTCTTTAAAACTCCTATTTCTTGATGAGAGTTTGAAATGTGTATTAATAGTTAGAGCTGACCCCTGTCACTTGGCAATGACATCCTCCTTACAATAGCAAAGTACAGTCTTTCTACAAATGCTTGAATTCAAGCTGGTTATTTAAAAAATAAGATTAGAAAATACTATATATAGTGTTGCATCACAGGTCTACAAGGGCATTTCTGAAGTCAAATAAATTGCCAACAAGTCCAGACTTGATCTTGAATTAGCTACTGGCATGACTCTCTGAAAGACTAAGAACTTTGTGCAAGGTGTTTTTGTGAATATTTATGTATCTACGGCATAGCTCAGAAGCCATAAAGGTAAGACCTATAGCACTGAGCGTATTGTCAGATGCTTTCAACATCTAATATGGTAATTTTATTTTCATTAAATCCTATCAGGGAGAACTTACAGGTTTGGATTGACCTTGAATGTAACATAGTTTACAGGGGAAAATTCAGGCAGCTCTCTTTTACCATGCTTATCAGAAAGCAGGAAGTCTCTCCATTCTTATGGATGCCCTTAGGGTGCTGATGGCTCCAGAGGAGCCAGGAAAGAGAAATTAACACACTGTTCCTTCTCTGTAAGTGTGAGTGAACAGGTTCAGACAAAGGGTTCTTCAGTCTTGTATCTTTTCTGTTATCTGTTATCATGGCTAGTTTAGGAAAGAGGATAAGGAAAGAAAAACTCAGAGAGAGATTTTCCGCAAGGTGCAAACTCTGCCAGGAGTCTTGTAGAGGCTGTGTTTCATAAATGCATTTCATAGCCACCAATGGACCTTTCTTATACATATCTGTTTCATCTTGTTCATTGCCATTTGTACAGGTGACAAAACATCCAGAGGCAGCAAGTTCCCCAGCTTTTTATCCAGAAGGTGAAAAAAGTACTTCCCCTCTTTGATTTCATTTCGATGCCTCATGATTTCATTTAGTTCTGTCCAGTTCTGGTATTATGAGAAGTAATGAAAAATTATACAATATTTACCTTCTTCGCCATGCTTCTACCACATATGTTTCTTTCACTTTCTGTTTTCTAAGCTGTTTTAGAGCATTTAGGATCTGCTTGTGTAGAACGAAGCTTCCCCATTTTCTTTGACTCCCCTTGCTGCCTTTTGTATCATTTCACTTCTTATTCTACGGTACCTTTCTTGAGGTGGAATCACCAGAAAAAAAGGCGTGATAATTAAAAACAGTTTGCATCAGGAATTTGTACAACAATACAACTGTTTCCTGTTTCATTTTTTATTCTCTTCTTAATTATTCCCAGTGTTCAATTTTCCTTTTAACTAAGCACCTGTAACTTCCAAATCTCTTCCTTCAGTTATAGTTCATTTACAGTTCATCGTTCATATGTATAGTTGGGGTTGTTTTTACCATGTGCATTATGCATATTATTGGCAATGAATTTTATTTTCCATTTTATCACTCTGTTACTCAGTATTATGAAATGCTTTTGTGGAGCACTGTAGTGAATTCTAGTTTAGCCACTGAAGTTAATTTTCTATCATTTGCATATTTTTTCATCTCGTTCAGTCTGTTTTTCAGACTGTTTGGGAACATGGAACTTTCCCTAAGACAGTTTGATATGGGACTCCCCTGACAATCCACTCCTTTACTTGGGAATGAGCATTTATTCCTATCATTCGTTACATATTCTTCAAACATGTACTGATCTGCAGGAGAACTTCCTACTTCCCCATATGACAGCTTAGTTTCTTTAAAACCCATTGTAAGAGTTTTTGGAAATCCCAGAATATAATATTGGGTGGGAAACCTTCTCCACATGATTGTTGAATCCTTCAAAGAACTCAGATTTGGGAGGTTTGAATTTGCTTTTCAGTTGTTAAATCTTGTCAATTATATTGCATTTGTCTATTTGATTAATAAGGCTATTTTTTAATATAGTTTCTACTAATAGGCCTGGACTGAAAACTACAGTCATCGCCTTGTGATCCTTCTTATTCTTCTTTGAAGTCCTGTTTTGTTTGTTTGCTTGCTTCTTCATTTGTTTGTTTGTTTTCCCCATCTGGTGTTATCTTTGTTCCCTTCCCTCTGACAGTAGATGGCATTAGTGTAGATCATGGTTAAAGAAACCACGAAATGTATGATTTAGCAATTTCATGTTTGGCTTTTTTTGGACCCCTTAGGCAAATGTCACATGGTCCTGCTGCTTTGTTTTTATATATATTATGAACCGACTCCAAAACATCTTTCCCTGCTGCCATCTTGCAGAGTAGTTGAGCTAAATATGGTAGACTGATTCAAGATGCTTCCCTTTATGACTGTACTTATCTCCCGGGGAAGACTTGTCTTTTCTCCAAATTCACAGAGGACAGTGAACCTCTGGTTGCCTGTTATTGTCTCTCATACCTAAGAGATGCAATCTAGCCTGTGGTAGTGAAAATCAGTTTACCATTTTGCATACACCGTAAAACCATCATCCACCCCATGTGTCTGAAATGAGTGGTAAAGGCAATCCATGCTTCCCATTTTATTTGAAATTATTAAGAAAATAAAAAACTGTGATAAAATACTGTAGAACTACAGTGCAAAATGTTTAATCTATTATAAATTTGTAAGGGCTGACTACAAAGAGACTGAAGACAAGGGGTCTAAGATTTTTTCCTTTCTTTACAACACCTAGAAGAGGCCTGAAAAATTGTATAAAAAAAGGGACTCATTCTCTTGTTTTATATTAACAAACTGGTTTAGGGAAGGCAGGGAGCATGAGTAGTGCTTGGCTTTTCTATAAAGAAAAATTCATGATTTGTTTCTGCATGTCTTTTTTCCAGAGTTTCCAAAATAAATAAAATAAATGTCAGTTCATCTAAGACAGGCATGCATAATTTTTATTTGTGTTGATGAAAAATATCTTGTGTGATGGTTTCTTTTTAGCACCTTTGTACATATAAATACTTGGAAAAAAGTGTACGTGAATATCTAATGACATCCCATATTCTCTTTCAACTTTCATTAATAAAGATGTGAAGGTAGGTAAAAATGTTATTAATGAATTTTTCCACAAAACTTACATGACATTACTGATATTTTTATGGTTTAACAATAGCAGAGAATGAAAGACTTTAGAAGAGAATAGCAAAAGCTCTTTCACAGTGTCTTTATCATAAAGAAACAAAGGTTACCTGTTAAAGAAAAGAAAATTGGGTTATGTGCTCTTAAAGTATAAATATGTGACAGGTTCAAATAGGCATTTGAAAATAGTCTTCAAACAAATTTCCTGGTACAGTGCTATAGCTTTTTTTCTAGCTTAACAAAGCCTCTCAGTAAGAATTTGTAGAAAATGAGAACAAAGCCACAAGCTATTAGCTACTGTTAAAAATAACCACTGTCTTCAGAAAGTTCTTTGCTACTTGCAGCTACAGATGGAACTTGCTATTCCTTAAGGGACAATACAAAAAGTAATGTTGACTTAGAAAGAAATCAAAATCACTCTTGACCAGAACATTTATCTATAGCTAGTGTCTCCATTATGCAAGAAGAGCTGTATTGTTTTCTCTTTGTTTTCCTGTTCATGCTTTACACCTTTTTGTTCTCAGAAGTAGGTTTATGGCCATGACTGAGAAAATATCTTGGAGACCTAAGAAGTCTTTTGTATTTTCCTTGCAGTATCTCCTGTTGTCCTAGTGTTGGAGACATGAATAATTATAGATAAACCCTGCTCTTTTGGAGAGAAATTTCTATAATTTGAAATGTAAATAAGTAAATACAGTAGTAGGCACAATGTCTGACATTAAACTATATAGTGCCAGGTTTTTAAAGAAAGTAAGCAGAATTTCAAAATATCTCAAAATCAGGCATTTCAAGTGAATGCAGAGAGATGACCTTTTGCTAATGGCTTTTGCGTTAGATACTGTCTCTTGGCTGTCATAAAATCTTATCGGTATTTTCCCCTTCAGCATAAGCTCATCATATGCAGAGGAAATATTTCTAAGAAACCAGAAGCTGGTAAAACTGTGAACCTACCCACAGACAACACCATTGCTGCTTCCATAAGAGATTACAGTAATAAATATATGACTTTAGTTTTAGATTATTATGCGTATAGCTACATTTATAATCTGCTAACCTGAACAGCCATACCTCTCCAATATCTCTTTAACAGAGCTTTAATGAGACTTTGCATGAATTCACAATCTTCATTCATCGATCATATTAAAAGGCAGAGATCATAAGAGTCAAGTAGTTTTCATTCATCAGGTATTGTTTTCTTATGTTTATTAGTCCAAAAATAAACCCTTTACAATAAGTGTGGATCAAAGGTGAGGTTTTTTAGTTCCATCTGATCTTCTCCCTTGTGTCACATTTGTTGCCCTTAATCATTTCTTGGACCATGCTTGCCAAACCATAGAAAAATTGGAACCTCCACCTATCACATCAGTATTGAGATGAGCTGATATACCAGGAGTGCTTATACCCAACGCAGAAGGCATCACAAATGCACTGTCAGGTTGATCGCAGAAAATGTGGTCACTTTTCATTTCCATTCTTCAAAGTACCCAAGGCACTAGCCTGTAATCCAGTCTGTGAAATCTTCCCCTTCATATAGATAAAATGGTATAGTTTTATGCATCAAGGTCAACAATCTGTTTTGGGGAATGATGCTTCTTAAAGGCCTATTGATAAGAATACCTCAGTGTTTCTTCTCATACTGTTCTGTCATCACATGTCTACATTGCAGCTGTACCCATTCATCCTGATTGCATCCCAGGTGTCCTTCTGCAGGGACCTTTGTAGGCTTCTTGTGGCCTTCATTTCTTGATCTTCTTTCACTGACTTCTCAATGTAAGAATATGGCATGCACACTATAAGGCTTTGATTTTTGAAAGTCAGTACTTAGTAGTCATTCTTTCCTGAAGTCACTTTTGTCCTCCAAGTGGCACATGTCAGCCTCACAGATAAGAAGATGCTCAGCAGATGTACTTTGACCTTCCAGACCACCTTCCATGCCCAAAGTAGATGTGCAGTGGTGGAGGTCACCCCATCTAATTCATCTCAGGACCAAAAGAGGGACAAAAACTGCTAGTATGAAATCCAGGGCCAAGTGCCATTCCAGGAATGCAGTTTCAGTTGCCTCCCCTTAGATAACCAGAGCTTCAGAAGTGTGCTCTACATCCTGGTTAAGGGACTCACCTCACTTTCCTCCTTCCCCTTATAATCAGGCCATACAAAAAATATTCACAAATGCTCTTCTCCTTAACTGACGTAAGCACTTCTCCTTTGAAGAGGCCAGAAAGACACTTAGATCCCCAAGGATATCGCTGGATGAATACCCTTGAAGGGTAGAAGCTTTCTACTGAATTTCTAGGTAGATAAACGTGTTGCTCATTGCTGCTAGATGCCTCTGTCAAGTGAACAATCCTGCCAAGGCAAGTGAAGAGTCTTGATCTGGTATAAGGTTACTGCTGTGGCAATATCATCCTGTTCTTACAACAGAAACAAAAAAGATTGTGGTTGTGAGATGTTTTTCCAAAAAATTTGGTGTAGGCTACACTGTTTCCTCCCTGGACAGAAAATGGAGTGTGCTGCTGCTATTGAGCTGTGTGCAGGCAAGCTGCACACTCCCGAGGCTGCTAGCTTCTGGGCTGGTGCAATGGAGCCTGCAAAAGCCTGTACATGTCAGCCAACCCACAGAGCAATACTTCTCAGGGTGGTAGGGGACTCTGGCGATAACATGCAAGGGTGTTGTGCTTCAGATTATAGCAGCAGATGCAAGGATGTTCTCACCAAAGGCTCTCACAAACACGAGATCTTCTAGAGCACTCACCGAAGCAGAAAATCTTACAGCCCTTCCTAAGTTTACCACATGGCATACGGTGACATTCACTGCCGTGGTTAAAGAAAGCACAGGCTGTTCAGGAATTTGGCTTTGAGGAGAGAGTTGAAGGTACTCTTGCAGGACAGTGTGAATACAGCTACTGATTCTTTGGTGTTTATTTAACATATCCACTGGTTTCTAACAGCTCTGGTCAATAGGTCTGGTCTGGTTTGGTATCCATTAACACTTTCCGGTGTAATAACTCATAACCCACAGTCAGTGACCTAACTGCCATAGCTTCCAGTAGAGCTTAACATGTGCTCATTCTGGGTGAACTACCTCTTAGACAAAGAAAAGAAATAGAAGCCTTACTTTATTTTCTTCCTTTGCTTGGAATTTTCTTAGTGGTTTCCTTTACTTGTGTCTATTCATCTTCCTCAAATTTGCTAAGCTTTCTTTTTACATTCTCAAACAGTATTACTATTTCCCTCATTGCAGCAACATTTATTCAACCAGGATGATTAAAGCATTTGAAAATGTAATATGCACCTTCCACATGGGAAGATTCCTTTACCAAAATGTCAACTGCATTGCACCAGTTTAAATCAGAAATATCTTCACTGAAGTTGATGCAGTTACAATATAAAAATAAAACCAATGAAATAACTTCAAGACCCAGTGCTGTAATTCCTTGAGTAATTAGTTTCTCAGTTTAAGCTCGTACCAATCAATCTCCATCAGAAGTGGGAGGAAGAGAGAGAAAAAGTGAAGTTAAACAGAATCATTATACACACCTTAGCTTAGTAAGCATGTGATTCTATTACAGTAAATCTTATAAAATTTTGATATTCTCTGTTTTTTATTTACTTCCTTGTGTTTCTTTGGACAAAGAAATTACTTGCTTTCATCAGGTAAGCACTAAGCACATTTGATTAGTAATTACTGAAAAGGAAATACTACTTTTTATTCTCAATCTCACCAAATATCACAATTTGTCTTCCTCCTTCTCTGTGTAACACACAGCTATACACATTTCACATCATGATCTTGTAAACCTGCCGTCTTTTGTTTTGATTATATAATGTCATAGTTTTCATCAAATGTAAATCATATAAATTTTTAATTTCCAGTTAACCTTTCCATGCCACAATCTTCCCATCTTTCTCTTAATCTGTCATCTGATTAATGCTGCTTTTTCTGCTTGGTGCAGTGAAAATTGTTAGTTCACTATCATCTACTTTGCCTACCTATTATCTTTTGGGATAAAGGCTTAAATAGTGCATTTTAAAAAAAAAAAAGAGAAGCAGCATAACAGTAATCCCTAAATCAGCTTTACATGATGCCTTAAAACAGGTGAATATTTTGTTTCATTTAAATAGCAAACTCCAAAACCTCTTCTAAGTTCTTTGGTGTACTCCTAGAGGAGAAGAAGACTTGCTGAATTATACTCTGAGAGGTGGGCTAGCAAAGACTTGTGTGTTCTCCTGGACGAGTAAAAATAATCAGGGATAACAGTCTTTTAGAGTATGACTAACCCACTTTCTAAGTTAGTGACACCAATGCAGTTTATCTGTTTTCTTGGAAACATGCCTGTGCTTCTGTCCCCTTCCTTCTTGAAATGTACTGTACACAGAGCAGCTGCCAAGCCAGATGAATTGCTCACTAGGGGGAATTGCTGAAAATAAGCAGAATGCAGTTCAAAAATAGGACTTGGAAATAATTGCAGTAGAGGAAAACAAGCATGGTTTTCTCCATTATGGTTTGCTCTTAACCACTTTCCAAAAGCTTCACGCACGATGGAAAATATGCTAGAGAAGAGTTGTAGTGTCTTGAGCCAAAGCAAAAGATCATTGCTGTCAATTACTTTTGACTACCAAATGTTTAGACCAAGCAAAAAAAGGGTTTGCTTTGTCTCCCAGCATGCAGCATTCAAGTCCTCACATATTAGTGGAAGATCCCAAAAAGCGCACACTGCCCATGTCTAAAACTGACATTAAGACACCCCACCACCACCTCCACCCTATCCCAACTCAGACAGTATGAGCATGAGCATGTCCCTGACTGCCCAGGCACAACCCTCTTCCCTCCTCCCTGGGTAGTTCTGTTGTCTCAGGGCTGAGCAGCTCAAAGGCTGTTTCACAAGCCATCATACAGAGCATCTGACACACAACTGGAACAGAATGCTGAAAAAAATATAAAGAAGTTGATTTTCTCTTATGATAGCTAGAAAAGCAGTTTTTCCTAGGGATACAGTTTGAGTACTCATCTTAGAAGCAGGGGAAGATTTATTTCATGCTCTTGTCTACCCAACAGGATGCGTGCCTGCATTTTCTACTGCTTCCTGACCATTATAGGCACTTTAATGCACTATGGGAGAGAGAAGGAACATTTCTAACTCTTTCTGTTGTGTTCCTGTGCAAAAAGAATGCAAGATTTTTTTTTTT
>VXAL01000594.1:45137-62627 GCA_013399475.1 Chauna torquata | reverse complement strand
TTTAATTATTATTATTATTATATGCTTGACTATGTAGTCTTCATTATGTATTCTTACAACTATACTGGTTATGTGAAATATTGAGTCTGTGAAAGATATCTCTTTCTTTAAAAGTTGCTATCCTCCTCCCTTTTTCACTTTCTTCTACAATACTATATGTTAAAATCTTATTTTCATGGAATACTGCTGTAATGACTTAAATGGCAAAAAAGGTAAAATACGGGAACAGCTGATCTGAAATTGGAAAACTCATTCTGTAAGGTCTCATACAGAGTTGGAGCCACTTTTCAAAGTTCTGTGGTGCTTTCAAATTTTGGAAGATGCAGGAAAGCCAAGCATATCCAGGCCATATATTCATATTGTATATAAGGGAGGCTAATCAGAGTTAAATGTGGACCTACCTTGAAAAGTGAGATTGCCATTGGAACGATGGCTTGAAAAATAATATCTGGTGGGTGTGCAACCCAATTGTGTCGCACTTCAGTGTTTTGTTGTACAAAATCCATTTCTAAGTAAAAAGCAAATGACACTTGTGTTGTCATGTAAGCCTGATAAAAATGTATACTTCAAAAGCAGAACCATCAAAGGCCAACACTGGGGTGGATCTCTGGAATGGCTTTCATATTCCCATATTTCACTAGGTTTAAATTTTGGCAGAGAAAATATAGAATAAGATACTCTAATGACTAAACTAAAGTTTTTATGCGATTTATTGCTCTATTGGCCTCCACATAGGCCCCCGCCATGATCAGTGACCCTGAGAGAATAAAGATAGTGGATTGCCTAGAGCTATCAGAAATCAGGCAAGAAATTTTACTTTAAGAAATAATGTTCTTGAATGGAGATGAAAAGTTAGAAGTTTGGATTTATTTTTGTGTGGAAGAGGAATTGTGATTGAAAAACTCATTTAAAAAGAAAAGCAACAGCAAACAGAAAATCATAGCATTTTCAGCTTTCTCTTTAGCTAGACACATACCACCTTCCTAAGCCTCTGGGGAGCCAGCAGCACAACTCCACAGGCAGGCGGAGATTCAGTAGCTGCAAGAACATGGCAGTCATGGCAAGCAAGCAAGTAAGAAACCAGGCAAAGTAGAAAACTTGTCTTAATCACTTAGCTCCTTAAATAAATTTAACAGAATCAATATATCATCACATAGTATTTTAGACTGGTGTAATTGGCTTATTGTTTCAAGGACTAGTTCCTAAGAATAGTTTGCACTGACAGAAAGACATGTAGCAGCGCTTCCCAAATACCCCTGAATGAAGCCTCATAATACATCCTTCACATTGGGCAAGAAAAGACATGAGAATTAATGGAAACTTCCTTGCACTGGATATGATCCAAATTAGCATTGCTGAGCACTCCCTTCACTTCAAGTGGAAATATCAACATAAATTTAACACATATCCTCTAAGAGAGAGGACCTGTTCTCACTCTTGGTCTTTTACACGTGCAGGTATGTTCTGGAAAAGAAGACAGGAGTAAAAGAAAAGAAGTAGATCCTGATATTATAAAAAAAAATCTTATTTTTGCTTCAAAAATGCATAAGCAAGTGCCAGACCAAACTTCCACAACGATCAACTGCAATAATTTTCTGTTCAGAGTTCTGCTTTACCTGCAGGCCTGAAAATTTGGTAAGAGTTTTAGATGCTCTTTTTTTTTTCTCATAAACTTTTTAAAATGAGGGATTATTATAAGAGTAAGTGATGTCGACTTTAAAAATGTGCTGCTGTAAATAAAAAGTTGATGACAAAAGCAGTTCATATCCCCAGCTGTCATTGAAACCAAAGTCAAAAATTGATGGAATTTAAAGCTTTCTGATAACTTTCAGGTTTTCAGTATTTTTACTGATATTCTGTCCGTGAATATCTACCATGACTTAATATGCATTTACTAAGTGTTGTTTTTCTTGACCTCTTTAAATAAAATAAAATCACCATGTATCCTCTTTTTATGTGCAATATTTACTATTTTTCTTTTCACTGCATATGTGTTCATTTACTGAGTGCATTTACCAACTAAGTGGTATCAATAAATTTCAGTTTTGTTGTAATTGAACTATAAACAACTTATGCAATTTTTGAGGTCTACAAGGTGCCAGTGAGATGTCAAAATGAAATTAATGTTTGTGCAAGACCATTCTGTAATTTTCATACAATGTCAAATACAAAGGTCTGATCTGATTATATCAATAGTACAATGATGGATAAAGAAACACTTGAGTACTCTTTACTGAACTCTGTGGAATCAGGCCTTTCACTACAGACCACAGATCAGATGAAATATGATTTTCACACTCCAACGTGAAAATATTTCTTTCCTCAATTGAATCTTATTATTATACTATCATTATACACATTATTATACACTTACTATAATGCATTAACACCATCAAAAAAAGAGATTCACTTTGAAAAAAAAGAAAAAAAAAACACAAAAAAACCAGATCAGTATGCTTTCTAGAATTAGGAGAATTTTGAGGAGAGCTTGAAATGATATCTCTAGGTTTTTGGAAGGCCCTTGTTTAGCTCGTGGAGATCAGTTCTGTCCTGTAGAATTTTCTGCTAAAAAAGCTCCCATTAAATAAATTATTATTGACTCCAGAGAAGAATTAAGTTTAATAGTATACCCAATCATGATATTCAAAACACGAGCATCATGTTATATAGCAGTTACAAAAATGTCTTGCAACAATAATTATCTTCATGCATTTTGGATTCTTCTTATTTATCTCCTCTTTTTTGTATACTTGACATATTTAGGTAAATTTTTCAAGCTTTTCATTAAAACATGAGTTGGGAAAAGATAACAGTTGTAGTAGCTGTTTTGATTGTTGTTTAATGAAAAACAACTTTCAGTTACAAGAAATGAGATCTAAGAAATCTGGTAGGTATTAGACAAGAAAAATCTGCGAGAACTGCCAACCCTAGTATAGCTTCTGGAAGATATAATGTACTTCATTTTGATAATAACTAGCTAAATCTAAGGCCTAGCATTAGATTTCAGGGAACAATTAGTAGTAAAGATCTTTCATGTTTGAAAGAGACCATTTTAAACATTATGAACCTGGTCATCACATAGAGAAGAAAGTTTCTAAATGAAAAACTTTTATTCTAAGAATAGAAAATAGAATTGGAGTTACATTATCAAATAAAAAAGCCATACAAAGGGAAAAAAATCTATTTTAAGAAACTTAATTTATTTCTAAAGCTAATAGATATGAAAGATAAAGATACAGGAATACAGTTCTTTCATGACTTTAAAACGTTTAAAAATAGAGTTCCAGGGAATACATATACATTATGGTAGTCACTTTAAACATAGGCATTTGGTGTTCTGTTTCAGGAGAGGGAAGGAGAGATGGAAATTTCCAGAGCACTGCAGCCCAGATTCCTACAGTAGGGTGGGAAGAATTGCAGTCTGGAGGTGCCTGTCTTTCTCCTTTGGCTACAGGCTGTCTTAAGCAATCAGCTTATAATTGATTCTTAACATTTAGATAGCTAAAATTAGGCAAGATAAATTTCACCTTGTTAAATATGATGAAGTCATGAAGACAGAAACATGAAAAAGATTGTGAGTTGGAAGATAACACGATTATCTGCATTGTTTTTGCCAGTGGTGCACTGAAGAACCTTTGGTCTTCAGATGAGCTCCTAGTACACAAGGTATAGTGTAAACACAGAACAAGAAAGTATACTATGCCCTAGAGAGCTTATTCTTTCCCCACTATCAACGTTATTAATAGCTTCACCAGAGCAGGAGTATCTTCCCACACTGGTCTGCTACAAAACTATGATCTCAGTCATGTTTCAGTAATCAGCTTTCTAACACAGGTTAGAAATGGTAAAATGTTAATACATTGTATTGATATCTTCTCTCATGCTTAAGAGTGGCTTATTTGTCAAGTTTCTTCACAATAAAAGGTCAAACTTCCATCACAAGCAGAAAATATTGAAAGAATTGAATGTTTTAAGAATCTAAAAGCATTCATAACCCTCTGAACTCCATCTTATGTTTATCAAGTGGTAAGATAAAGGTTTCTGTGTTTCATAGGTGGGCAATGGTGTCTTACTTCCTCATTAGAGTAGATGGTAGCATCATTTTCTGAGATATTTAGTTTAGCGATCCAAGGCTAAAATCTGTTAAAATCTAAAAAGGACATGTATTGCAGCCACACTGACCACCCAGTATGACTTGTCTTCTATTTTCTTCAAGTTGTATGCACATAATCACTTTGCAGACTTTCACAGAAGATACAGAACTTCTTGACAATTAATAAAATCTCTGCAATATTGTGTATTTTTTCTTGTAAGACAGGTCACATCATCTGCCTCTGGCCAACTTTACTTTCTCCTTTCTGCGTGACACATAAAAATATAGGTACATCAAATCCTGCCTAATCGTCCATCCAGAATGGTGGCCATACTGGATACATAGTCTATGTAGGGAAGACAAGCCAAGTTCTGGTTGAAGAAAAGATGTTACAATATCTTCCATACCAGGGACTGAATTGCATTAACTGCACTCTATTAACTAGTCTTTAAAATCTGAATGACATCTATAGGAATTAAATAAACATTAAAGCTGCATCACTGAAAAACAAGAAGTAGGTCACCCAGAATGCATAATAGCTTGCAATCCAGAATTTATTTACTATCAGTTTGCTTTGTAAGAAGGTTTAGCACAATGTCAAATTTTCAAACACACCCCAGTGTTGGGGTTCGTGGCTATTAAATTATTTATTTTCAGCTAGGAAAATGCTGTAAATTACTCATTTTTGTGAGGTATACACTGTTAAATACAGTAGCTGAAACATGATTGGACATACAGTAACATCTGAGATGAAACTTCAGGGAGTAATATAATAATAACTGTAATGAATTAAGAAGTGAATTGAATTTGAAAGCAATTAATCTGCTGCAGTTTTTTAACTAATATATTAGTGGCATAATTGTAAAATTTAAGAACTTCCATCAGACACTGCTGGACACCTCCAGAGACAGACAAACCTCTTATTAAAAGAGTTTATATAGTTACAGTGGAAAATTAAAAATTGGTGATTCATTTTTCTGTTACAGAAGAAATAACATTACTTGGAGTTTATAAATTATTCTTTTGGTCATAGAATATGTAATGAATCAGAATTTTTGTTCATCACTTGCTTATTAATTTAGCAGGCCCAGAGATGGCTTACTGTATCTTCTCCAATTCCATTTTTTATTCAAAGAAACCTTTTCTGGGTTTAGCATGGTGACCAAGAAGAATGTATAGGTGGGGTAACAAAGGAGCAAAGAGAGCAAGTCTCATTGAATTTCAGTTCTCCTGATTTGCACAGCAGTATGCTCAACAGAGAAAATATTTCTACTGCCCACGACAGAGCACACACTCATTACGGAAGAGTACTGCATGCTGCTTTAATGAAGCCACAGACTACAATATAGGGATTGCGAAGGACTCATTTGGGATGCAGCTACTTACTTGGTTGGAGAAACATGTAAGGAGTGTATACATTTTATCCTTTCTCCAGCTAATATGAAAACAATTGTAAGTGTAAGGAAATTTGTGGTATTACATCAACATTTACATAGGCAATATATATGTATTTAAACATAAAATATCAGGCCTCCTTCCATCCAATAACTGTCCTCATTCTAGGACCTACTTTCATCTTTTCTCTTTCTCATGAGAAAAGAGTACAAAATTTATTAAACACAGAAAGAAAGTTTGCTAAAAGTTCCTTTTTTGAAGACATCAGTTATATATATTAATATATATTAAGGCTCACTTGAAATATATTCCCTTGATTTCAAGATACGGCATCTATTATTTATGCTGTATTTCTTATATTGAAATCAGTGCAAGTCTCAGGGGAGGAATTCTGCATGACACAGATACAGTGGGCCTGTATTGAGTGCATGTTTGGATATAACAACAACATACGAGATTCTGGATTTGTTCATGTTGCGCAGCTACAGTACCTCCTGAGAATCATCCAGCTGGAGGAAACCGGCAGGGAAAAGCTGCCTTTTTGGTGCATGTCAGAATATCTCCAGGCACACTGTGGATCACCCTGATGTGGAGCATGACAAATTCCCAGCACCCCCGTGTACAGGAGTCACCTGAGAAAGAGAAGAGGGAGGAGATACACCTGTTGCTTTGCATGGATCTCCATAAAAAACACCTGTGAGGATTCAGTAAATCCATATACTTTCAGGCTCTTCTCATCATAGACGAATCTCTGGTCTCGTGTGACAATCTCGTATCATAAAGACATACCCACATGCCAGGTTTCCCAGGTCAGCTCTTTGTTAGGAACAACAGAGGAGTAAGAGACCACCATCTTGCTGTGACAAAGGTGCTACAAACATGGTCTGTCTGTAAACAGTGCAAGCACAAGCTTCTCATACAGTATCCAGGCCTCACCTAATCACTTGCCTGTCCCTGGGGTTGAAAACCAGACACTTCTCCTCAGCCTGGAAGCAGGTTGCAAGTCCCTGTCTGGGTCCAGCCACAATGAGCACATCCTATAAGAAAGAGGGTCATGTCCCTTTCTGGGAAACTTCTTTCTGGAATGGGTCCCAGAATTTTCAGATTCATCTACTGTTGTTATTGACACACCACCAGGTCACATCCCTGGAAATAAGTCCCGTGGATTGTATGGCATGTAACCCATCACAACAATATGTCTTGTTCTTTTTCAATGGTACTCCCTAGGACTTTTGCCTTCCTCTTCTGCTGTCTTCCAACTTCATTTATGATAGCTTGTGACACGTGATCGTGCAGTGAGACCATTACAGAGATTGATAATGGGACATTTTAGAGTAAGATGGTATTTCATGGCACAGACAAGTTGGAGTAGGCGAACACCAAGACTGTTGCTAGACATTCTGTGAGAACTTGTTATATATTTGGATGAGAAAACCTTACAGTTTGGATATGTCTGAGCTACTCTAAGAGTGTCCCAGGAATTCGATGTATTGACAATAATAAACCAGGTTCATGCTCCTTGATGTTTCCCCACTACACTCATGCTTCTTACTCCCATGCATCTCCATGAGGTACAGCTTTTTGCACAAAGGCTGCTGTGCCCCTCTGCCCTCATGTTGCCTGCACCCTGCAATGATACTTGCTGCTATGACTGGCCACCACTGCTGCAGGCTCCTGCTCAGGATGGATATTAGGAAAAGGTTCTTCACTGAGAGGGTGGTTGGGCACTGGAACAGGCTCCCCAGGGAAGCGGTCATGGCACTCAGCCTGCTGGAGCTCAAGAAGCATTTAGACAACACTTTCAGACATATGGTTTGATTTTTGGGTGGTCTTGTGTGAAGCCAGGAGTTGGACTTGACCTTGTGGGTCTCTTCCAACTTGGGATATTCTATGATTCTGTGATTATGCCCTTCAGCTCATGTTTGCTCATGTCCTCCCAACAGCAATGGTGGCTCTCATTCTGGCAGAGATTTCAAAATTCTACAGAAGGCTATATTTATAAAATATTGCCTTAGATGTGTTTCAGAAGTAATGTCCAGGAAATAGAGGGGAAAAGAAAGCCCTTCTTTCAGGAGTCCTCTCTCCTCTAGCAGCCATGTAGATTTTCTGGGAGCATCTTTGAGCTTTCTATCTTAAAAGGATTGGCAAATGTTGTTAGGAGACTTTGGCTTTGCCTCAAAACCTTAATATAGCATTAAGGGGAATTACATATTTTAAAGACAGCAAAGGCCAACTTGGGCATCCAGTGCAACCTTTCAGCAGTGTTATCTTGCTCTGCTTAGCATATTTTGTGGTGCCTTTGTCCAGCCTAGATGTGACTTAAAAGGGTTGTGGCTTCCTGTACTCAGAAGATTTTCTGACTGTTTACATGATTTTAACCTCTAGAAGTCTGGAACATAAGTTTCATACTTGTGATTCTCATTTACATTACAATAAATTCCATTTTATATCATACTGATTTCACTTATTTATAAAAACTGAAACATACTGTTATAGCTCTGCAGCAAGGTAAATAAAAGTGAAAATGGGCGACTCAGTCATTTCCCCTTTATTGCTCTTTTGCAGGGAAAAAAAGCTCTGACTAAACAAGATCTCTCTCTTGCTATAATTGTCAGTATACCTCATCTGTTTTCAACCCCTACGTCTGCTCTTTTGGCTGAGCATGTCTTTTTTTTTTTTTTTTTTTCCCTCTTCTCTTACTTCTCCTTTTACTTTTGACCTTTTCAGTCATTTCTCAATACCTTTTTGAGATGCTTTGGGAGATTTTATGAAATACTTCAGAGTGTTCTGCAAAGCTGTGGGATGCCTGAAGTGCACAGTAAGTCTTACTGATTTGGTATAGTATGTGAAGGAACTGCTGTTCCACTGAAATCAAGGATTTTGATAATGATTTCACTGGGGTTCAAATACCACCTTGTATCTGCTGTTTTCCAGCTTCACTTTTCACTTCCAATGAAATTTTGAAATCATCACGTCTGATAACAGTGATTTGATACTAAATTTTAAAGCAGCAAATAAGACATGTCAGCTTGACTTTCACCAATTTTGTCAAGTAAGATTTTGTTCTAGCAGGCCACAGTACTACAAATTTGGATGCTTAGTTATGCACTTGAGAAGAATCACATTGACTTGAGCAGGACTACATGGAAGCACAAATTCATCATTGATGATTGTGTGATGAAGGGTTTCATTGTCCTCATGACATAATGGGAACAGCTGAAGCTTGTGTTAGTGCTGAGTAAGAAACTTTGGAAATTCAGTATTTGAATTTTGTCTATGAACAAATGAGGCCATTCCACCCATTATGTCTCTCTCTGCAATGAAGAAAGGTAAGAACTGTGCTAGAACTGGTACTGAAATAAAGAGACAGTGTAAGCGTTTATGCTCTGAAGTACTTGGGGCACTATTTGAGTTGTCAAGTCTTACTGTAGTGAGTACCATTCACACCTGTCACATATGTTGTTGAAAGACACTTGTAATTGTTTGTCAATATATTTTTGGACACAGCATAGCATTCCTTGTTGTGATAGTGAATGACAAGCTTTACAATTTCATTTGTGGGGAAGTATCTGCAGAGAATTTAAGTTGACATGAGTAAGAGATGTCCTCTGCTTGGAAGTGTGGGTATGCAGTGGATACAACACTGCCTGTCATACAACAGGCTGGGACTTATCTTCAGAATTCTTCTTTTTAACTATATATCCTAGATGTTTTGGAAATAAATCTGGGTAAAATGTTTGCTATTATGTAATGGGTATTCTGGCTGGGATACCCAGAGAAAATAAGTACAAGTTTTGCCTCATTGTAATTTGATGTGCTCCATTTTGAAAAGACCCTGCTTTTCTCATTGGGCTGAAATAGTCATAAGGAAAAAAATATTTTTCAAAAAAACTGCATTTTTCCATGAACCAAAGTGAAAACCTAGCAAATGACTCGAGTTATAAACTATTAATCAAGTTGCTAATTAGACAATATACTGCTATGAAAATAATGTTTTTGAGTCACCTAAGTGACTCAGTCCTTCTGGAATAAAGCATTGAATATCCAGGCAATGGTATTTTTCTAGCAATCTGAATGCTGAACAAGATTGTTGTGATTAGTAACTATCATAATTAATACAGAATGAACTTATAATGACTTTCAACTTTGCAGTAAGATGCTGAAGATAACAGGTGTCTTCTGTGATGTACTTACTCTGTGTCTACAAAAGATTAATGTTATAATGCATAAATGTTGTGAAACCGCCATTTTTCAGTCTCTGTGGAAACAAATCTTTTGTGGCTTACTGTTGATCAGGTAATAAAAGCTCATTAAATTAGATATATTTACAGGGGAAGTGCATAGGGTATGTTCCTAAAGATAAATTCATTCTTTGGACATGGAACACTTAAAATGAAGTGTAACTGATTTTCATATTCAGTCCAAATTGCAACAACAAACCTGCACTAATAATGATTTCCTATTTATCTTTGAAAAAAGGGCTTTCCTAAACTAAGCAGTGATTTGTATACTGAAAAATTATAGTAAACAATTTTCCAGTATCACTAGATACCCATTGACCCCTCCAGTCAATGTCACTTCTTGGTGCAGTATATGAATGCATGTACAGAAAGTCAGTTACCTCTACTCCTCAGAATATAAATCTTTGAGATAGAGCAAGAGAGACAGAAAATGGCAACAGAGGCTTGAAGTTCTAAGGTATAAAATGACTTATAGTCAAGATCCTGATCACAAAATCATCCCTCCTGTTTTTCCTGTTGTATATTCACTGACTGAGTCATGGGAAATGACATATGTCAAACTCAAGATTCAAACTCTTATTGCCATTTGTCTAGGTACCTTGAGAAGTGAGGAGGAAAAAAAGATGTTTAGACTGTCCCTGAGTTTAAGGGAAATGTCAATATTCAGGCTGAATGTCTTGTAATCGAATCCCAGTGTGCTTGCTCCTATGTCCGTTTGATATAGATCCTCCATGTCCCAACACCTGAAAATAGAAACAACTTTAAATGTCACATCCTTTCACTCTTCGCTGCTAAGAGAATAGAGATCGGTGAAAGATACCTAGCTGTATTGTTCAAATCAACAGTTAGCAGACAGAGAGGAGATTCGTAAGGCAAACAGGCTTATACATCTTCCTTCAGCCTGAAAGACCACATATGGTACTGTGGGAAAATCTCATCCACAGAAATCTATCCATCATGAGGGAAATTTATTTTTTTTTCATTTTCTCCATCTCCTTTCTGATATTCATTTCAGAATGACAGGCCTGCTAGCCCTCAGGTTGTTGGCTCACTGTCCTCAGGAAGAAGCAGGGACTTTGTATGGGAGCTGCGGGCAGCCAGACAACATTCCCCGCTTTGGTGAGCCTCTGGGACTGCCATGCAGGCTCAGCTCTTCATGGTTAATTCCTATGGATACTTCACTGAATTAGATGTCTTAATACTTTGAAGCTGTGGGATCAGATCAGCTTTGACAAGGTCTTTCATTTTTGATTTAGTTGAAAAAATTGCTGGGTGACCCAACTCTCAGGGCCACTTTCCAAAGGGAAAAGTCTACTGAAACCTAACACTGGAGCTCCATGCAGAAGTGCTGGGGCACAAGTTTCCTCCTTCTTCTAGAGTTATCATTGGCAAGTGGGGCTCTTATTTTCATGGGTCCCTCTTGCTACACTGGGAAAAAAAAAAGAATCTTTCATGCAGTAACACTTACCACCTTTCCCTTTGTTACCTATAAAAGAGTTGCTGTGCATTAATTTTAAAATGTAGATGCAATTTATCCACCTCATCCACTCTTGTGGATCTGTTTATTCACCACCTGAATAGGTCAGTCTACTTCATTCTGTTTCAATTGATTTTTTTTTTTTTTTTTTGCCTACTGGGAGCACAAGTAATAAACAGCAAACTTATTTAAAAAGCAATGCAGTGGGCTTGTGATAGATATTCAATAGTTTCAGTGCCATAGTAGTCTTTGTTTGATGGCTTATGTGGGTTCTCAATAGGTCTGAAAACATTAAAGATCTGCGGAAACCCATTTTCCTTTTTAATAGGAGAATCAATTGGACTGAATACAAAAGTCCAGGATGATATGATTAAATGACGTGTGCTAAGGAGATGGAGTTCATGTCCTACATTTTAGCCTCTAAAAAGGGCCTCTAAATGCTAACCAGCTCTGATCTTTATAAAAGATTGGCTATGAGAATACGAGAATACAGCTGGACAAAGGTGATTCTTGATTGTGTGTGTGTGTGTGTGTGTGTAGAAGAACTATATTACAAACCACTTTCTTTGATTTATTGCCTTTTCAGGCAAAAGAAATGTGAAATCTTAAATAGGTTTAGTGAGGATTAGAACTCAGCCAGCAAAGGTACTATTCCTGTTTTATGCTCCTACAAGGTCCACTGGTAGATTAGACAGGATCTAACTTCTTTGCCCTTCATTTCAATGTACATGTGCTCAAGGAAGGCTGCACATACTGCAAGATGCCATTGACTTTATTGACCTCAGAACAGTAATCTGCAAAGTCGTGCTCCCTGTGATGAAAGAAATTCATGGTGCCATAGGTATTTGTGCCCTTTGGCCTTTCCCTTTTTCAGTCCTCATCACAATTTGGTGTTGTTAAGTGTATAATGTCAAATTTGGAAACATTTAACTGCCTATTTTACAATAAATCTCAAATTAACATTCTATTTTCAATATTAAATACTTAGAAGGCCTACAAGCAGCAAATGATGTGATTATTTATGTATATATTTTGTACCCATTTTCTCATCTGTACATATATAGAATAACAAATACAATTTTACAACATTGTTTTACACTAGCATAAGATATTGTCAATGTCAGAATGTTTGTTCCTCTACTAACAGGCATGATTCTCTTCAAAGTTTAATTTTAGATACGAGTGGTAATAATGATGCAGCTTCTGTTTAGTGAAATGTTGCAATGTCATTTCCATTAATGGTAAAAAATTTGGATTATCCCACCCTTTGTGTTATCATTAGTGACCATGTGGTTTTGATTATTTGTATCACTTCGTAGAAACTAGAATTTCTTTTCCAGGAACTTTGCTCTTTACTTTTTGAAGGCAGTGGCAGCACTGTCATTGACTTTACTGAAATTAGAATGTAAACCATCAACCTCCATGTAATCTATGTTTAATACAGACTTCTTTTTGTTTGTCGTCTATTGCACCTGCTTTGTAATGATTGTTTTCTGAGTTTTGAAGATTAATCTTTCAGTAAATTATTTATTTGCCCACTGGATTTTCTTTATCTTCCAGATTCTTTTCATTCCCTCTTTCTCTCTCCTCCTGCCCTGTGGAAGTGTTTTTTCAGCCGTATACCGTTGAAAAGTGTCACAGGTGACATAATAATAGTAGTAATAAAAGGAAAGATTCAGCTAATCCTGTCTATATTCTGGGTGGGATATGCTGCAATCCAATTAGACAGTGGAACAGATTGAGCTACACCATTCTGTACTGTTCTTACATACAGTTTGTGGTGGCTGCCATACAGGTTTGCATGCAACATTCTTGTCTCTGGAAAAAATTCTTTCAGTTTATGGATTTGTCCTCTAGATTATAGGATATTGAATCACTACTCTTCCTAGAAGAGAAGTATCTGTATTCAGTTAGATGTTCCTCGTGTTATTCATCAGTGAAATGTATAATGGTCATGACTTCATCACTGTTAACCGTACATCAGTGCAAAATAACATAGTCAAAATGAACAAGATGAACAAGGTTCCTGGGAGCAAAAAAAAAAAAAAAAACACGGCAAGGTTCCCTACCTGAATCATTGAAACATCTTAGCCTGTTTTGTGAATTCTTTAGAGAAATAAGCTCACAATGTTGGTCAAACTGAGCTCCTCAGGGAGGCAGTAATGTCTGCTGATTTTCATGGAGCCATTCAGCCTGTACGGTGTGGACCATTGAAAGCAGATGCCCACACAGGCATACAGGGAACTTCCCAGGTTCTTCAGGTCAAGGCCAGTCCACCTCTGTGGAGCATTATGAGAGCTTGCCTTTCCTAGGGGAAGTAACATCAAATTCCAGCAGTTTAGGACTACAGAGACTGAGAATGAGGAACCTGAAATTTTATCAGTGGCAGAAAAAGCAAGCCACAAGACTTGGTGCATATTTTAAGCACTGCAGTGCTTATTTAGCTTGATTTTTAGAAACCAAAGGCCTAGCACCCACAGGGAAGGATTTGTTCACTGTGCAGCAGCATGTTTTTAGGTATACTGTGACATTAGCAATTCAATTTAAAAAACATTAAAATGTAGTACAAAAAAGGGCCAATTTTTCTCTCAAAATTCAAAAGACAGAGGAAACAACATGGAAAATAGTAAATAGCATGCTTATTAATCCTAAATTAAGCTGCAGTTGATTATTTTCTTTAGATTTGCTGGGCTTTATGTCTTCGTTTCTATGGTAAACTGCCAGGGTAAAAGGAAGAAAATTACTAAGCAATGCCTTGCATGATGATCATCTCTCATACATTAACTCCCCCACAAAATACATATAGCTCACTAACTGTTCGCTGTGTGCTGACAGGAATAAGAGCACAATGCTCTTACTCTTCATCACAGACTACGCTGCTTTACTAGGAGCAGAAATCAGACTCATCGATTTACAATTCACAGGATGCCCTGCAGATCCTTTTCTATGGATGGGATTGACATTGCCATCAATGCAGGGTAGTGTTTGGGCTTTCCTCCTGTGGCCTTATCATCCCTCAGTGACACTCCTACATCTCCATTATCAAGCTGTCCAGCCAGTTCTTTCTGCTGTCTGGTGGCTTTCTGTTTTTGATGTACTACACAAATTTTCTACCATAAGTATTCATCCTTTGCAAAGGCCTTCAAAATGCTTTTTACCCCTCTGAATTTCCTGGTTTATATTTGACTTACCGTGTTTCACGAGTTTTCAAGTTCTCTTTGTCTGGACATAGATTTTGCTTTCTAAACATATAATTTTTCCGTATATCGAATGGCATTATTTTTTCCTGGGCTTCTAACAAAAATTGTTTTAAATAGACTCCAGGTTGCTTAGAGACTTCTTGCTTTTTGCAGTGCTTATTTTATTTTATTTTACTTTATTTTATTTTATTTTTGGCAATTTGCCTCATTTACAGAGTACCTTTTCTTAAACTGAATACCCATGTGATGGTTTTCTTTAACTTGGGCTCTCAATTAAATACTGTTCAGTAGATCTTCCACTCGTATTTGTTGAACTAGGTCCTATGTACCACTGAAAATCAAATCTAGAATAGATAAAAACAGAAAAATATAACATTTTTTTTCTTGCAGATTCTAAAACTACGTGTTCTATTAACTAGTAATTTATTATCTTTGTATGCAAAAACTATGTCTCTACACCTTGTCCTTAGGACGCATTTATGCAGTCTGTGTGTGGATAATTGGGATTTTCTTACTCTTCTTACCTGTCATAAATCTGCAGTTTCTCTAGTCTTGCTTAACATTTCCTGATCTTCATCATTGCCCCAATGAAACATTCAGAAGTGCAATCCTAACAATTTTTTTTTTAACCATTAGGTGTAATCTCATCTGGGATTTCTACCCAAAGGATTCTATAATATTTTATATTCTATAATGCTTTTATGCTAGTAGGATGCTCAGTGTCTTATCAAGTAGCATAACATTTTATTGTTTTTGCGTTTGTGGATCAGCCTTATTACATTACAGACTGAACAACAGAGAAGACTGGGCAGTCCTGACAAGCTAAGTGAGATGAGATTGAAATAAACAAATGACTGCTCAGTAAAAGGAAGGCCTATTGAAAGCCCAAAGAAAAAGCATACAATGTTTTTTATTTTTATTTTTTTTTTTTGAGATTTATTTCCTGCTATGATTAATCCTAAATCCTTATATTATCACTTCAGAAGTAGAAATGCTTTATGATAAACCAGTGGTTCAAGAAGTCAACTAGACAACAATAACACAATTTGCCCTCTAGTATTCAGAGAAGCATAAATTACTGTTTCAAGGTTGTGCATGTGTGTTTGTGGAAATACTTCTGAAGATTTTTTTTCTTGCCAACAGGTTGAATTATTTGCAATTACTTTAGTTGATGGAAGATTTATTGGAAGTAATGCTTGATTAATTAAGTAACAACTGACTACAGTAATGAAATAAAATCCCATATATGACCACAGCTTTCCGTACCATCCTTTTATTGAGCTGGGAAAATAACACAGAAATATGCCCATGGATATATATGTATTTAGCTACTACACTGGTATCTCTGTGCCTCAGCTCATTGTTCAAGCTAATCCCAACAACCTAATTTCCTTATCAAAGCTTTATAGAAAGTTGTACATGTGAGTGTTCATGGAAAATGAATTGTAAATTCATTCACACTTGTATTCAAGCAAAAGAACAAACTTCCCCTGCCTGCTAAGTTATGCCTGCTTTGTCTTTAGGAGCTATGTCCAGAAAAGATTCTAAAGCCCAGTGTAAGCCTTGACGTAACCCTATGCATCTACATCCATATGTGATGTCCGTAGTAGATCTGTCTACATCCACACTGTAGGGCTGCGACCAACTGGATCTCGGTTAGAAATTCTACCACACTTGGTGCAGGTGAGGACTATCTCATGAGGGACTGCCTAACCATCAGGCAATGACAATGTCCAGTGCTATTAGTGATCTACTTAAGTTTCAAGATTTCTGCATGAGGTTAACACATATGGCACAGGACATAAAGGAGACCTCTGTCCTTTTGAACTGACAGCAGGAGGTCACAGTATCTAGAATGACACCAGAAAGCTATACAGAAGCAACTGAATATTGCCCCCATGATAACAGCAGTTGGGATAGCTGGTGCTGTCTACACCACAATACACACAAAATCACAGGTTCAAGCTTTCCACTTTTCCTCCCTGTCTCAATTCTCCCTCTGCCATCACTTTCTGGATGTATTGCAGATAACTACGTTTGGCCTTGAACATGGGTTCAGATGCCCAAGGTTTGTTCACATAATATATAGATCAAAGACCAGCAGCCAGATTGTATGATCTCTGTGACTATGCAAAGAAATTTGGAAATTTTAAAGACTACATTTAGGCCACAGAATTTAATATTAACAACTTCCAGAGACAAGCAAGTTTCGCTGGTTTTGATCTGTCAGTTTAGAGATAAAATGTTGTAGATAAACCATTCCTAATCCCCTGAATCAACACCCTAAAAGAAGATAAAATTGTTTCTTTAAAGGATGTCAAAGACTGTTTATAGACAATGAGATTAACTTGATTAAACATCACTTCCTCCAGTGAATACAAATGATGAGCATTCACTAATCATATTTCACTATATTTGATAAGCTCTCAAAAGAAAATGGGTGTCCTTGGGATTCAGTCATTTAAAATAAGTTGCTGTCAGTCTTAGAAATAATGGAAAGACAAAGGAAATAATTAATTCTCTGATATCTGTGTATGGCTTTGCAACAGATTAGAGAATAACACTCTGTAGCAGCAGCAATAACAACAACAATAATAATAATAATGAAAAAAACAGCAATGTGACTTGGAGATTATAGGACAGAACTTTTCATTTTCTTCACAGTTTTTAAAATGGAAAGGAGGTCTTTTAATATACATCTGTCACATCTGATGGAGGTTATCAATGCCTGCTAATGGTTAGAATTTGGATGCAAAAGATTGTAGCAGAAAAGCATTGTAGTCAATAGCTGATGTAGGTTCACCTCATTCCATTGATGTCAGCAGAGCTGGAATTAGTTTCACCATCTCCAAGTCTGGCCCTTACTCTATCTAACTTTTCACAAATGGCATATGGGGAATATTTGATCAATCCTGTTATTGTGATTAGTTATAGTTGATTGCAGGGCTATGAGTGGTGACAGGCTGAGAATTGCGCTGAATCTCGATTTTGAGCACAGGCAAATAAAGCTATGCAGCTATGAGGATGCTCTTCCTGCGGAAAGTTTGGGGATTTTTTCCTTTTTTTTTCTTTTTTTTGGGGGGG
>VXAL01000594.1:1540-45127 GCA_013399475.1 Chauna torquata | reverse complement strand
GCGAGAAAACTGGAAATGCACAACGTAGCATGTATCTCTTAAAAGAAAAATTTAAGCCAGTGAGATGGTGAGGGATTTAGGCCATTCTGGTAAAACAAAGAACCCACGAAGTCTGTATTACAGTACTCAGTGAGGTAGGCTTGACTACCTAGGAGCTACCAACTTCCAGGTTTCCACAACTCTAATGCAATTACTCATTCCTGAAAAACTGTTGAACTGAACTGTTGCAGTTCTGTTGAATCACTGTTTACCAGTTGAGATCCAGTTCACTGGAAACCCAATCAATCCAACTAGTCCTACAAAGAAAAGCTAGTTTTTCCCCATGCTGGAGAAAGATACTTTGTGATTCACATATTAGTCATAATTCCTGCTTTTGTAAACCAGTGGGAAACAGCTGAATATATTTAAAACCAAATCATGGAGCAGCTCAAAATAGTAACCATGTTTGAGTAACTACGCAATAATATGGAGAGAAAAGGTATTCTGGAAAGGTGCTAGCAGCTGACAAGACAATACAGTGCTGTAATAAGAACATAATTACTTATTATTATTATTGCCTTAAAATACCATTTGCATGGAGACAATTTATGTTTTATTTTAATAACATGCTACGGATAAACAAGATAAAATATATTTTGGAATGACTTGTCTGATTGTGAGGAAATTGCTCCGAAGAATTATCTGATATTTTGTGTCAGACTTTTTGTTGCTATTTCCTACCAGTCTTATCTGGTCTACACATTATNTTCTCTTGCACTCCCTTTCAAAAAAAGGCTGAAGAATGTTAATAATCCACATCTTTACCTCTCCCATTCTGAGACCATCTACCTGTAGAAAAATGGAAGTTAGTCTGAGCTGACCAATCTAGAAACATTGCTTTTAAGTTCATTTCACACTCATTCAATAATCATCATTAGTAAATAGTAGAGGGCCATTAATGACCTTTAATTTGCTTTAGAAACTTACAATACAAGCTATTTTATTCCCCTTGGGTATACATAAATGAAGGAAAATAAAGAGCGCATACATTTAGTTACAGAACAGTCATTAGATTTAGTCATTAGTAGCTAGCAAATTCCTTTTTCGACTCAGAAGTTCAGGAATTCAAAGCAGCCAAGGTAAGAAAAATGAAAAGGGCAGGGAAATGTGTTCTGGCTCAGAGGTGGGAAGCAGGTTGTCTCCATTCTGCTACTGGCTTTCACAGTGACTGAAACAAGCCAATGAATGTTTATGCTCCTCACACGAGAAATGTTTTGCCAAATCTATCACGGGACATATATCAAAAGAGAACAATTTATTCAAATAAATAGTGTGGATATTGCTTAAGAAGGATAATTAAGAGAAAAAAATATTAAAAATTAAAATGTAAGAGAAGTTACAAAAATTGCCTTATCTGTTGTGATGCATGCAGCAACCTTACAAGATAAGTTATAAAAGCCCCCTCCTCTGCAAAATAAGAGCATTAGTAGAAGTGCAGTAAATAACCAAGTATTTGAAACTGTAGTTGCAAACATTCAGTAAAAGCAATTCAGTGTAAATTTAGGACAACTCCTTAGCAGTCAGCAGAGTTATATAAGTGCAAAATCAGCACCAGTGAGGTCAGATCAGGGTCTAGGAATGTTAATGTATTTCAACTGGAATGTTAATGTATCTGAACAGGAATGTCAGGTAAAACTTTACAATGCAGTGTCTGGAGTTAATATTCAGTACTCTTCCCCTCTAATAGAATTCGGTACTGTGAAAAATACAAGTACCAAAGAAGAAATCTCATTTATTTGCCAAAACCACAATCAGCAAAGCAAATTATGAACTGATAAACACTTGCTTTACATTCTGATGTGATAAGAACAAAAAAAGCAATATGGAAATCTGAAGGCTGCAAATGAGGTAATTTCACTTCCAGTTCAACTCCCAAACATCCCAAGGAACAACCAGCACCTGAGTTTTGGGTGTCCTTCTCTGACTTTGACTAGTTCTTCCTCATTCAAAGCTCATTCAAAAGACAATAGCCAAGCAACAGAGTGCTAAAAGAAAAGGGATCCAAGAGCAGCACAAAATAAGGAGAATGAGAAAGCAAGAGAGCTTGACTGACTCATTTAGGATGGGGATGATTCAATGTTGAGAGCCAGACTAAAGTCAGGTCACAGTGGTCTTGGTTGGTTGGTTGGTTTGATTATTTTTTGAGCTGCAAGCCTTTTGAGGGGGAATACTATGAATTATAATAAGAGATGCTTGTTTAGCAGAATCTTAGCTTTGAACACTTCTCACTTCTCTGTTCTGTGCAAAGATACAGTTTGGAAGGAAGTTGTATTGTTTCACTAACTTGGGAAACACTAAGACCATAAAAAGCCTGGGAGGTAAAACATAAACAAAAAAGAAGCAAGCTTCTTTACTGTTCCTTTAAAAAATGCTTCTGATGTTACTGTGAGCAGTTGCTGAGTCCTCTGTTTGCCTAGACCCATTTCTCATAAAGCAGCAAGAAGTACAAGATTAAAATGAGAGCAAACACAGAACGGTTAAAATGGTCTCCAGCCTGCAGTGCATTCACACCTACCTTTGACCCTGCCTTTTGCTAACAGGAGACAAACCCTTCCTCTAACCAGTAGGACCTAGCAGGCTTTGAAACTCAATCAGGTCCCTGCCTCAAGGTATTTAAATTAAGTAGCTCTCCTGGTTGGGGAAATGTGAGTCAGCAGCCAGTTCAACTAGGCCCAGGGGGTGGACTTGCTCTTCTGGCACAGCTCCAGGAGACAGCTGCCTTCAGAGACCAGCAGAGTCCCTTCCAGGGTATTGCTGACAGAAAGATGTAAACTTCTCCCTGAGCCATCTTCTTGATATCTGTTTCTTCACGAATCCCAGCTGAAGGATTATTCAGCAGATGAAGACTGTTTCTTTAGAGCTGAAGGGGCCTGACCTCTGCCGTCGCAAAGAAGGACATCTTGACTCCTTCCATAGCTGGCAGGGTGTGGGGCACTCGGTTGCACAGCTGTATGCGTCTGAGGGACAGGGCCTGGATAATGCCTCAAAGCAGAGGTGCAGCATGACAGCAACCGTGTTTCCACAGAGGTTTCCCTTCAGTGTCGCTGGAGCAGCCATACTACACAGACAAACACACAAAGCGCCCTGCATGAGCAGACTCAATATTTGCAGCACCACAGGCTGGCACTGAGCAGGACACAAGCTCGGAGCCATTTCCTAGCCTGCCTGCAGTCCCCCTCTTCTCCCAAACCGACACTTTCCTGAGTAAAAAAATAGAGTTTTGCTTTACTGTGCTGTACAGAAATGAACTGCGAGAGCCTCTGTGCCCTGTTTGCTCTCTGAGCTCTCAAGTGCTCCCCTCACATGAAAAGAGCTCAGAAAGGTGTGAGGAAACCCAGTGCTTTCCAGCCAGGGAGGCCTCTGTTGCGGATGGTCTGGGAAGCCAAACCTGTACTGTTTTGAAGGATTTGTTCTTCCCATACCAAGGGACCCACATGTGAGATTGTCCTGAGTGCTGTAACCTCAGTTGCATCGCTCATGGGACAGCAATCCCTGTTACACTCCTGCCACTGGGAAGGCCTTCTCAGAGTACCTAATGAATTGGCTCATTCCTCAGTGGCTTTTAAATACATCCATATTTCAGCAATAAACCATGTTGTCTTCTAAAATTTCAGAACTACAGAGAACAAAAGCAACACAATAGTGGTATATTATCATGTGAAGAAGGCGAAGTGAGGCATTATGACAGCAGTGGGGAGAGTTCTTATCCTCCTTCATTTAAGAAATTCAGGGCTTTTTTGTGGAAGGATAGTAGAAATGGCCCGGTATTGACCAGAAATGGTCAATACAAAACAGTACAAAAATCATCAGCAGACCTTGGGATTTTATGAATAAGGTGGAAGTGGGCTGATGAGGGAGACAGAACTTGGCATCGTAACTAAGGAATCCTCAGATTTTTAGGATTTGAAAAGCCAGATTAAAGCAGGGGTTTTTTTTTGTTTTTTTGTTTTTTTTTTTTTTTTTTTTTNTTTTTTTTGTTTTTTTTTGTTTTGTTTTGTTTTGTTTTCTGGTGCTGTATGCCCTAGAAGTGTCCTGCTGCAGAGGAATAGGAACATGGATCCTCTGAGATGGAGAAAGTTAATTGATCCTAACTTGACAATCTTTACAGTGGGGCCACACCTTCAGAAAACAGAAGCAAAAGTTAATTTTCTGTCTAAAAGGAGGGCATTAATAGTCCTATGCCATTTAGTATGACTTGCTCCTTTGATCTGTATATCGCTTTGTCTATCCCCTGCTAATTTCCTTAAGTGTTTGCAAGGAGGGGCCAAGGGGAAAGAGCTTTCATCAGAACTACAGAATTGCTGAGTTGTTTGACAGTAATTCTATTTGGAATTCATTTATTTAAGTACAGACAAGGTGGGGTCGAGGAGTGATTTTTCTTCTTGATACGGATAGGTTAAGTAGTTGAATGGAAATGTATGCATTGATGACTGGCATTGTTCAAAGCTTACCTCTGAACAAAGTTCACCTAGTGCTATGCTGTATGGACCTCCCTACTTTGTCACACGAACACACACATATATATACATATGTCCTGTGTGTACCGTACACATAGAGGAAGGGCCGCAGGGAAAGATTTACCTGCATTTTTCTCTCAATGTATCCCAATAATCCTAAGGGAATGGTTTATTAGAGTCAGTATTTCATTCTCCAGTACTATTTTCTGGCTTCTCTGCCAGAGATGACAGTTGTGATGCTGGTTACTAAGATGCACTTACACAGTGTACCAAGGCTGTACTGAAACGACCAACAGACTTTTCACTTGAGCAGGAGTCTCTTGGGAACAGATTTCAGTGACTATTAACCTAAGTTGTATTTAAATCATTGACATGGAGATGAAAGGCTTCGTATCTTGTTACCAGTTCTTCAAGCCATCTGCTCCTTCATTTCTCCATTTTGTTGAATAAAGTAGAACTGTTGTATTATGTGGTGGTTTTTTGCAGATTTTTTTCTTTTTTCTTTTTTCCCTCTACAAAGGGGTAAATTGAACAGAATGAAGTGGAGCACAAGCTAAAAGTCTAATGTCAACAACCTCTACAGACTGTTTTTGAGGTGCCTCTGTACATTTCCACAACATGCTTTGTACGAAGGAATTTGGTGTGGTCATTTCTGGCCTGGGTTATGTCATGTAGTAAACAAAACAGAAATGAGAGACCTTGAACATGAGATCTGACAGAAAAGACAGCTTTGCAAAAAAAGGAAGGTTATATAATAATATGGAGAATATGCTACTAAATGCCAACACTTTCATAAAATAATAACTGAAGAAAGCAAAGGAATTCATAGGAAGCTTGTTGACTAACTTTAATTTTTCTACCTGAAAGCAATATAAAGTAAGCTATAAAACATGATTTTTTGCAAAATATGTTCTTCTTCAAATAATAGCCTGGCTTGATCAAAAAGTATTAGTGTTGTATTAGTAGTTAAAACTTGAAGTATCGATTCATTACAGCTGGATAAATAAGCATTATGGATTATTCTTCTCTAATTGCAAATAAAATGATTTTATTGTCTGACTAGTAAGCAGGTAAATTGAAATGAATGTTTCCATGCATTAACTTGAAATAATGGAAGTTCTGGAAATATTTCAACTAATACCTTTTAAAAGCACTTATTTATAATTAATTTATTTTTAGTAAAACTTAAACAAATAATGATCTCAGTAAAAGATACAGCTGGTGTTAAAGAATTGCCAAGTGAAGTAAATGAAAACACCAACTGCACAGGTAATAACTGCTTTTAAAACATTTGCCCAGCTGTAGATAAGACATATCATTTCTTCCAGATTATTTACAGAATATCAGGTGGTACTTTACACACATGCTTTGTTTTTGTGGACTCCAAGACTACAAGGCCCCTGATTTCCTTCAAGAACGGCACTCATTAATCTTGTATGCCATTAGCTTTGTTTTAAAGACTTTGAAGTACATTTTCCACATCTGGTTGTATGGAAGGTCAGGATGTTCCCAGCTTTTTTTAACTACAATCAGATTCAGATCACTGTTTTCCAAACCATTTCATTTCTTTGTTGTCTGTCATTTTATATCACTCCCAAGACAATATTAAATCTAAAATTGCTATGCTGTTGGCGATTTGATTTACATATTAAATTAAAATACAACAATAACAACATTCATTTCTATATTGTTCCTCACAATAGCCTCAGACTACTTTTTTAATTCAATAAGCACTAATAAGTGTATTAAGCGTAAATCTCTTCAAATTTTAACACACAAAGATGCACTGCTCTAGCAAATGTCATGATTAATGACAGTCTTTGACTCAAATAGCTTTGAATTAGATTAAAGATAAAATATATCAGTTATGGACAAATCTGCAGTAATTAAGGCAGGTATAAATTTTATAGCAGAGGTGGAACACAGGCTACAGAAGTGCTAGATCCGTATTAGCCTTTGCTAATGAATATGCAGTTCAGTCCTCAACAAGACATCCCATCCATGACATCCCACCTGTAAAAGGGGAATATCTCTCTAACTGAAATCATGACACCGATGGAGCCAATGGAAAAATTTCTGATATTTCATCGGCAATGACTTTTCACCTCTTATATAATACTCTATAACAAGCAGGTTTTATATTTGGCTATATTAAAATTCATATATGAGGTACTAATGAAAGCTAAATGCCAGACTTTGAGAAGTGGTTCACATTGTTCCTTTGATTCACATTCAATTTTTCTCTCCAAGTCACTTCAGCTCCTTTATTTCTCTGTCTTTACCTTCGGAAAGCTTAGGATATTAATCACTTCCGATACAAAGTCATCCTAGGTACTTCAAGTCTCGCAGGGAATTTACCTGGATGTTTACAATCAGCCATTGCATTTGCTCCAGGTCTTCTATTTATTTCTTTAAAAATGTGCTCCTTCATTTCACAGCTCAGTTTTCTGACTGTTTAGATGGACTGTATTGCTAAAGCAAGTTTGTCTCTCCAGCATCTCCAATATCTGCAGCAGTTATCACTAAGGACTTTACATGACTTACAGTTTCTCTCAGATTTCTTTTTTCATGGGCTAATAAATCTTTCCTTATAACTCAAGGCTTCTGCCATCTTTTCCAAATGTAACCTTCCATCCTGCAGCTTTTGTTTATTCTATTTTTCTCCATTATATCTTTATATTTCAGCTTAAGCACAAATTAATTTCATATGAATTGTTACTACAAATACCCAAAGCCTTTACATACGCCTTTCCATCTCTGTGTCTCACAAAATATTTTAAGGCTTACCCAACTGATGTACAAATTATTTGCAGGAGTTCATATTTCATTCATTCACTGCAGAAAAGTAGGATGAAAAAAGAAGTCTTTAACAGCACATTGCAGCATTATGCAATGATTTTAGACAAGAAATGGGGAATGTCATATCAACCGAGTCCATGGAGGAATGTGGAAATGCAAAGTGTTGTTAACCTAGTTACAGTTTGGGGTAGAAACTTACAAGTATTATAGTATTTTCTCATAGGGATAAAAAATAGCTATGACTCATCTCTCCCAAAGCTACATAAGATCATGTCCTTCTAGACTTACTGCACTGACTGTATGGTAATAATATTTACTGAGAAAAATTTCTTGATATTATATCGTGCATCAGGATAATGAAATTTAGTGTGTTTAAAGTCTGTGTATAACAATGCTCTGTCATACAGAAAAATATATTTTTAACAACTTCCTCACCAGTGCCTAGGATTAAGAGAGAACTTTGGCAGGGACATTCTTAGCCCCTTAGCGGAATGGGAAGAGGTTGAACCTCTGGAAATAAACAAACAAAAGAACCAATCAACCAAATAAAAAAACCCATGCATCAGAAAGTGTCTCGTGCCTTCTGGATATTTTTTTCCAGCAGAGACAGCAGAGAAGATCACTGCATAGACACTCCTCAGAAATAGTTAGAAGCAGTGCTGGGAAAAGTCATGACTCTTGGACCCAGTAGCTGAGTTGCAGGTCTTTGCAAGTCTAATAGGAAAGCAGGAGAATAAAAGAAAGACAGGGCAGGAAGGCAGCAGCAAAATATGTCTCTCAGGGATCCTGACCCAACACCAAGAATCCCTTGTTCATGGGTGGTGGACACCAGCTGGACTCATGCCTGGGGTCTCCTGCTACCTGCCCCATGTCCATACTCCTTCATTCAGCCACGTCTGACATGTACCTGAAACCTGCCCCGTCAAATCCATCTTGCACCTTGTATCTAAAGCACCTTAACACTAAGCTTCCCACACTACCCACTGAGGCGCTTCCAGAAGCAGTGACACTACTGCACTACCGCAGGGATGACAAACTACAGCAGCCCATGTAGCCAGGAAATGTTGCTCTTCACCACATTGAAAATGCAGTGTCAACAGAAATACCTGTCTCCTGGTTGTATTAGCACCATTTGTTGGCAGATAATTCACACAGGCTCAGAGAGGCATAATGGTGGAAGAGATGACGTCTTACAGTTTTATGCACTAACCTTTCCAAGAACCATCTGCTGAGCTGGGCAAAATAATTGTACTCAAACCTACTGGAACTGAGGTTTGGACTAGTTATGTTCATTAAATTCAGATCATGTTACTGAAACTCCTGCAAACTTGGCTGAACTTGGAAATGTGAATCTCCTTCACTCTGAGACGTACCAGATCAAGGCAGTAGACAACTACTTCTGTGTTCCAGTGCTGTTCACTGGAGGATACTAGGATTAGCTTGTTCCTTGTTATTTAAGACATATTAAGCTACAGAGGAGAAAGATCATCCCCCAAAGTACACAGACTTCCGAAGCTTCAGAAGTGTGTGCAAGTACATTTTTCACATGCTTTTCCAATTATCATGCACCAAAGTCTGCCTGCATCCTATACCCAGTAACCCCTTTGCCCCAAGGGTCACTGTGTGATGCCATCTCCCTGAGCAGTTTCAGACGGTTGCCATTCCTTTAAATCAACCTGCCAGAGAAACATTTCCTCCTTCTCTCTCTTAATGTAAGCTCTCTCTCTTTCTCCTGCCCCACTAAATTATTCTGGCTTAATGCCTAGAAAGGGCAACATTCGGTTCTGGACCAATGACTATTTTTCTTTATGCATGAAAATGTGGCTGAGTTTAACAGTTTCTTTTTCCAGCCACACAAAGTTAGGAACAAGAGTTTTTTATATGCTGGTAGAAGTCTTTCCTGATTCCTAATATGCCTGAGTGATAAAGGGTCTCAGGGTGTCAGATTTCAAAATTTTGTCAGTTTTCTGAACAAAGCAGTAAATTAAGTTGTTTTGTAGGTTGGTTTATATGTATTCAATTTATTTTTCATTTCTTTCTGAGGCTTGTGCTCTCAGGGAGAGGAAATGAGACTGAATAAGAGTGAGTAATTGGAATATGGGAACTCTCGTGGAGAAAGTTTCAATAAAATGAAACTAGAGGCATGGGAAATGTGACTTGGGAAAGAGCAAATGTGAAGAGAGTTGGAAGCAATAGTGGTGTGGCTAGGAGAAGAGGGAGACAGAAGCTGCCGTGTCTACTTGATACAAGGAGGGACAGTGAGGCCTAAAGTCTATACAGTGTTGAAAGCAAACAAATAAACAAAGAAATAATAAAAAAGAATATCAATGTTCTTAGCTGTGTTATTATTAACTTCGTGACTATGGGTTTTTCCTGAGGTTCCAAATAAAAAACAATTCATCAGTGATTCTTTTAGCCACTTCATTGACAATCACTTCTTAAAATCATACTCCAGTGTCCCTAGTGTGGGAATTACCACCTGATATCTTCAAGAAAACTCCAGACTTTTACTCCCATGCCTCCGAATACGGTCTGCTTTGAAGATGTCTCCAGCTTATTTTCTTCACTTTCCCAGACAACTGTCTGTAAACTGATTTTGCCAATGCTCTCTCTGGACTGCCGTTGGGTGTTGGCTCCCTCTCAGCACCACCAAGTTCAGAGTCAAACATGGGGTCTGCTGTGTTCAAGCCAGCTTCTGGCCAGAGTGAGTCAAGGAAAATCCCTACCTATAATATTCTCAATGTGCATAAAGCATACACGGTGACACATTTGATGACATCTCCCTATTGTCATTGCTCCTGGGGTTTTGGGAGGGCTGGTCTTCACCCAGCAAAGTGTTTAGGTAACTGCCTAGACAACATGTTATTGTGTCTGCTGATAAAAGGTCATCCAAAAAGACTCCTAGACATTGCTGCTTCTTCCTCCATTCACCCGTTCACAGACAGCAAAAGCTCACAGCCTGCCAAGCACTTGCAGAGTCCAGGCTCGCTCACATGACCAGTAAATTCTCTCTCTGGGAAAAATCCTTGTGACATTTAGGAGCTGCTATCAAACGGCTGTAACACAGGCTTGCAATAATCACATGATTTATTTGGACACTGGAAGTAACAACCTCAGTGTGCAGACATCTTTAATTCCTCTTTCTTCTGGATATCCTTCATGATAACTAACATACAAATAGCATGCAACCCCCTCACTTTCCTGTAGATCTTTGATTTCATTAAAGACTATACAAAATATTATATAAAGCGATATAAACACTTAATACTAAGATGCAGCACTGCCTACTGGTAGAAGTGCTGTCTCTTTGGTCACGCATGGAACAATGCATTTTTATGGTTGCTTACTGAATTAGATTAAATCATCTGAGAATTGCCAAAAGCAACATTAAAGGAATAACATCTCTATGCACTTTTGCTACCTAGGCTTATTAGAGTTAATACATTTTTCATGTATATAACAAACTGTTTAGAAGATCTATACTGCAGTTGTGTTAGCTGTGAAAGCCTTGGAGTTTTCTTTTAATCTGCAATGAGGAAAGTCACCTGGACGATGTAATGTTAGTTTAGGGAATGTCTTCATTCCAAAGTACAGAGATGAATGCAAACAAATCTGTTTTTAAAGTCTTGTAACATCCACTCCACTTTTATATCTGTTATAAAATAAATCATGGTGACACTGTTTATGTGACCATCCTTATATAAGCAATAGGGATCACTCTGGAGAATACGATGATACAGAGAAAGAGTGTGAGCCAGNATTTTGAGCCTCCCATGCATATCACATTTTCTCTACAAAAACCAAAGTACTTCATTTGCTCATTTTGTACTGGTGAATTTCACTTGCTGATTCTACCTATTAAACACATCTATTCCCAGAACATGTAATATTCAGGAAAAAAAAAAAAAAAAAGAGAGAGAGAAAAGAAAAAGAAAACAGTTTTAATGAAAGTTATCAAGGACTTGGAAGGAAAGCATGCAGTATGAGTCTTTCAATAATGATAAGAGTAAGAACGATGAGTTCTCAACCTCTGTCTCTGTGCTCTTGGCAGCAGTAGGGTTGCAAAGTTAACTCTTCATAGTTCAGTCAAAACCATACATCAATGTATTTGGGAAAGTGGGATTGGTAAAGAACTGCTGAAGTATTATCTGCTTACTCTGAAGGTCTGTATTTTACATTTCTCAGTGACAGGTTTTAAAACAGATTATACAATTAGTTTTGATCTAAACTTCATCCCAACACACTGATCTAAAATATGAATTTGCATGATCGAGATAACTTCTATTTCAGCCCAAGGTAATGCAGAAAGCAAGGAAAGAATGAAGTCAAGAGTTTAAATCCTCATTTCACTGAAGTCAACAGCAAAACTTGAATTGATATTCATGGCACTGTGTTTCTCTTTTCATAGCTATGCTAGAGAGAGAAAGAGGGATGGCTATTTAAAAAAAAAAAAAAAAAGGGAATTAAATGAAATTTCTTTCACTGTATTCCATTTTGAAGGAAAAAAAGGACAGGAGAGCAATAAAGAGGAAACATATTTGTCTTCTACCAACCAGCAACATTTTTTCTTTGAACAGATACTGTTGAAGAGAAATAGGAGATTAGGGAGAGAAATTGAATTTAGATCAGAGGCAATTGTGTAGATGTCTTGCTCACTGAAATGGTCACTGAGGAGCAACTGTGGCACAGCACCATGTCCTTCAAGAACTGCATGACAGTGTATGAAGCCACTGTCAAAGCAGCAGCAGGGAAGCAAGCCCAGCCAAAGAGCCTATTTTGACAAGTAAGGCTAACTACTTTTCTCCTGTTTATTAGAGTGTGTCTGCTGGGAAATTGACTATGCTAGTCTATGGTGAGAGAAAAATATCAGTATAGAGCATTCTGCCATGAACATGATGACGTTACAGGGTCTGCCTTTCATCTGTGAATGAGTTAATGCATAAAGAACACCGTTTCCCGGGGAAGCATAAAGGCCACCTCTAAACCATATGTACAAGATTTTGTTCTCAGAAATCCTTCAAGATATTATGTAACACCATATTGCAAAAGAAGCCACAGTATGCTTTTGTGTAAAACACTGTCATGACTGTTTCTTGATGTTTTGTCTGCATTCCTAACTTGTTTGGATTGCTAGTTCCAAGGGCCAAACACTTTTAATGTTTGCGCTTGTTTCTTTGATGTTGCTTTCTGTACCATGATCCAAATTTATTTCACAGTCACCTAAATAGTTTACTAGATAACAGTTGAGGGATAACAGTTTATACAAACTCCGTGAGTAGAAAGGAAGATACAGCAGTATTACAATGAAGCAGTAAAGTGGAAGAACACCTTGAGCTTCTACCATGTTTTTCTTGAAGTAACATTACACTAATATACTGTTACTAACAAATTATCAGAAAAGGAAGTAAATGCCAATATTATGGAAATGCAAATATAAGATTTTATGAAGTGCTTTTTGTGCACTGTCAATCACAAAAACAAATCTAGATGGATAAAAATTATAGTTCAAAAGTGAAACCAAGATAACACTCCTGACAGCATACTTGCAACTTTTCTGTGCCTGAATATTTGCTGGAAATATTGTTTGAAACAGAAACTGCTGTTTCCTCATGTACCTCCCCATTTTGCATTTCCTACTTACTAGGAATAGCACATTCAGAAAAAAAACAGCATTTAAAACTACTCGCAGGATGACAAGAGCCCTTCAGTCCCAGCCCTTATTCTCTGCCTTTATCTTGTGTTGAACAAGACTTAGATAGGGGAGAGGGCTCTCACAAGGGAAAAAAATGTTATAGCTTGGCATAGAGATTTGCTCTCATTTGCTCTCGAAAGCCCTAAGTAATAGGTCCAGATTGACATTCTGTGGCAAGAGTGAGACATCAAACCTCACAATATTTATATTGTCACTTTAACATTAACTCTTTCTTGGAAAGTTATGCCTTCTGTATGATGAGGTTTTTTTGACCCAAGCAGTTCACCATGATTCAGGGCTCCTTGTGCTGCTTCCAAATGAATAGATGAACCAATTATGTTTCAGGCAGCTTAGGAGCAATCACAACTATTCACAAACACTATATGAAGTCTCGGTTTCCTCACTGCAACAAGAATCAAACAATAGCACAGAGCTTCTTTGCTTCAACTTTAAGTCCATTTCATTCAAAAGCTCTTTCTTTATGTTTCTCTCAGTATGTGACTGCTTCAGTGCTTGTTCAGGCATGGCCTAAGTTTCTGCTTCTGCTCTGTGCTTTACTCTATGGTGTTTCTTACACATACACGCTTTTTACTAAAATTATATTCAGTCAAGCCCTGGTCCCAGCTAGTTCAAATTCTAGTGTTGCTTCACATCTGTTTTTGTTTAGGACAGTGATATATGCCTGCACTTTGATCTGGAGGCTATGTTCACCTCAGAAACATATTTAGCTCTTGTGGACAGCTTAAGTGGAAGAGAGGCTGTACTCATTAGTCTCAGTGTACCCATCAGTCCATCTTGGGACTGCATGCTTTTGTAGCACTCAGCACAGGACTGTAACTTTAAATTGGGCCTTTGGAGCTTACCATAATATAGCGTTAAATTGTGAAGAGTTATAATAGACGTGATATATCTGGGTTTGCAGCAGTGCAGATTGTTAGCCCCACAGAGAGCCTGCAGTGTTTCATGTGCACTCAGGTGAGTGCAGACAGTCTGTGCGATCCGACCTATGATTCAGCCCCAGGTTTCAGCTGCATCCACATGGAGCTGAGCTGGAGCAAGTCCTCTGCTCCCCCCAGCAGGGTATGTTCTCTTGGACTCAGTGTCCCAACAACATGACTTCAGAGCATCCACACCAGCGTCTGGCCAGGATTCCAGCACTGTTTCATCCCAACTTGCAACTACTTGCACCCCAGCAAGCAGTGAGATAACTTGGTGCAGAACTAGCAATGATCCAGTTGTGGCTTTTAATGCCATAGAGTCAAAGTGGACAGGCCAGTCTCAGAAACAGCAGGAGAAAATCAAATCTGTTTTTTATATCAGCAAAGAAGATGATGATGAAATGCCAACCCCTTTTGAAAAGTCAAACTGATTGTTTGCTTTTTGGGGTGGAAGGTTTTGTTTTATGTAATCTTTGGCAGGAAGGAGAGGGAACTAGAAAAACAAAAAGCAGCAAGTTTCTTCAGCTGCAATTTGTGACTCACTGAAGAGTGATTGTTTCTGGTTTGCTGACAGCTGCTGCCTGCTGGCAGTTGTGGGCTTGCACAGGTTTGATTTCAATGCTTCACTTTTTTTTGCAAAGCAAATACAAATAAATTGGAGAGCTTGACATGAGTGAACTCTACATGTGTTTTTTCTTTTGATGGGATACTGAATTTTCTTCAGCTTTGGAATGGGGGAAGAAGGAACTGGATGTAGTAAATGAAGAGCAGTGAGGAAACACATGGCCATTTGCATGAAGTATTAGGAAAGGATTAAAAAGCTAAAAAGACTTCCTTCTGTCTGTCACACATGAGGGTTACTGCTGACAAAGTGGAGTAGAAGGAAGCACAGTAATTATAGCATTAAGCCCATCATTTCATTTACCTTTTTGGTCAATATGACAAAAATGAAGACAGGGAGAATAATGAAGCATAACAATGGAGACTATAGTATGTTACTCCTATTATTACTATTCGAAAATATTGGGTTGACTCCTCCAATTCTCGAGGTTCGATTTGCTCACTTTTAGCACACGATTATCTATTATGTATTCCATCCTGAGTATAGAGCAGCTGGATATTGTCCCACAGGATTCCTCCCTGTGTGTTGGGAAGCTCTACTGTTATAAAACCTCCTTCAGCCAGTGCTTCCTGTCCTGGACCTGCATTGCTTGGCTTAAGCCAAGGGGTGAAAAGAGAAGAGGAGGAGAGGCGGGAAGTGCGTTTGAATGCCTGGTTTTCTGTGAGCAATTTCCTGGGGGAATCTTGTTGCTTAGAGAGTATGGGGAGGCAGGAATGAGAGCTGATCCTCTGCATCTGCAGCCAGACAGTGGATGTCACAGGAGCAAACTGAAACACATGCTTGGAAAATTGTTTGGAAATCAGCCACATTCAGGGAATAAAGAGATCTCATAGCTCAGATTTTATATGTGGAAAAATTTTCCATCAGTCAACTCTCAGGTCAGCTTTGTCTCCCCAGAAAAGCAGGGTTTATTATGCTAAAGGAGTACAGGGTCTTCTCCTGTAGAAAAGGAACACTGTACTATACCGGAGTGTGTTACATTTTTATTTTAGGTGTTGGTCAGCTGTATTATCCATGTCCTTGAAATTGTTAATAAATCTGGCAATTCTGAACAGGTGTGGATTATAGTACTGTTGCACCTTGTGATCATTTCTGTTCCCTTATTAAAGCTGTATTAAAATTGTGTTTTTAATCCATTGCACTTGGGGTTACTTTGCCATACTTAAAGGGTCATCTGTACATGTTGTCTCAGGTTTCTTTTTTGTCTTCATCTTTCTCTGCCTTTTTTGACTACTTTTTCCTTCAGCTCATATTGGGAGTTTTCAATCTTTTAAGCAGGCTACATATTTGGAATTCAGCTTGCACATTACAGGTATGGCAGATTTGTTTCCCCAAAGAACGCACAGGGGTTATGAAGTTATTTTTAAGTACCACCAGCTCCGAATATGAAAAGTCAATAAATGTGAAGCTGGTAGATATAGAGATTATCTTTTCAATTTCTGTCCTCACAGATGAAAGTAGCAGAAAACTCAAATTTCTTCCTGAATGTATATCTTAATGCTTGGGTCCTGCTAGCTTTGTTTGCACTCAATCTAAATTTCAATGGTTGTTCATTAACAAAAGCAACAAAAAAGCCAAACAAGTAGTTGTATTTAAGCATAAAGAGCATGATTGCCACAACTTATGAGAAGAGAAAAACAAATTTTTGGTGGAAAAAAATTGTATTTCAACTCCTTCTCAATCTCTTGCCGCTGTGAGATGATAATCTCTGTGTATGTTTTCAGCAAATGTGAACCATGTCATCTCTGTTTATAGATTTCAGTCTTGAAATGTTTATTCTAAGCTTCTGCTGGTGGACAAAGATTTCCGTGGGTAGTCTGGTGCAAAGAAATATTGTCCCTGTTACTATCCTGAACTAAGGAAAGAGGAGAAGATAGTAAAAGGTTGTGATTGGATTGCAGCTTTGGGCACTATCCAAGTTGGCTTTATGGGCTCGTAAGATTGTGTTTTACCCCATTGTGGAAAAGGTAATGTGCATGAAGTAAAATGTAAACACAAATTCTTTCAACTTCAAACAGTGTCTTGCAACTGAAGAGTGGAGCAGTGTGACACATATATTTGGTAAACTATTTTCCCCAAAAATGTATTTAGGGCTAAGTTTTTAAACACTGTGAAAAGTGCGAAGGAATAGAAATTGCTTCTTACAGAAATGTATAAATATGTTTTTCTAGAGCAAATGTGTTCAGAGAAAAAGAATTATTGAAAATGTGAGGAATGTGAACGTAAAAATAAAGAGCTCAAGTCACATTAATAAAGATCATTTAAATATATCCATGTACTAAGAAATAAATTAAAATGACTAATATGAAAATAGAAAACAAATCTGACCTGGCGCTAAAGGTGGGTTCTCACTTAAAGGTTCCTTTGTTTTAATCTTTATTCTCTCAGTTAACTGCTATGGATCAAATCACAGACTTCTTTAACTTCTTCCTGCATCAGTTTTCCAAAGCGATAAAAAACAGTAAAGGGGAAGGTTTATTCACCTATTCTCTTGCTCAGTGCTCTGCCCAAAGACTGAAATATGTTGCGTGTATATATAAGCTCAGAGGTGAATTTTTATCTCCATTTGAGATCACTGTCAAAACTCTCACTAATTTTTCAATCAATTCAAGTCTTCTACAGTCCACAAGCAGAATGATAACTAGCACCACCACCTACTTCTCTTATTCTTTTTATTTTCCTTATTTATTTTGCATCACTCTACATTTTACACCATTGTAAGTTTTACACTTAGGTGAAGCTGGAAGTTAAAGCCCTTCAGGGGCTGCCTAGTGCCTGCTTTGCCAGTTCCAGATCTCTGGAGAGCATTTTTTGTTGTTACCGCCACTGATGGTCAGGACCCTCTGTGGGGAAGTGGCAATCAATAAGCAAGGCAGAGGACTCAGCAGAAACAGTAGCCTCTGACCCCATCCCCTTGAGAAGACAAACCCAATAAGCTTGTCTCCCCAGGGCTGACTAATTTTATCCATATCCTTGGGACAGCAGCATTCAGTTTGGCCTACACTCATGCTAAGAAGCATTGAGTAGGCTTTGCCTCTGGCTGTTGTTCAGTGCCTAGAATCATGCAGGAAAGATTTAGACAGCAGTTACCATTCTGCTTAAATTCCACTGAAGTCAATAAAGATGAAAAGTTTTCCTAAATTGAAGTTTGAGTTTGTTAAGCTGAATATGTGACATCATTCAATCTTTTATTATTAGAGACTAAAGTGCAAAATAATAGATTTTAAAATAATTACACAGCTTAGCAATTTCTCACAGAGAATTAGCGTCACACTATTGCCAGCACTTGCAAATCATTCCAAATTTCACAAAAATTTGTGTTCTTCTTCAAGAAGGTGTGGAGTTGCATAATTAATCGCAACAAATATTTAAATGCACTTAGAGATATAGATGGTTTCATAAGGTCTCCTTAACAAGTAAATTTAGTTCAACATATTATTTAAACAAATGGATTCCCTTTCTTCTTCAAAGATGTAATTAGTATAATTTGGATAATTCTGATTTGACCAGATAAATTTAAAAATAAATATTGATTTGGTTGAAAGTGTAATTTTTTATAACACAGGGCTAATTCTGAGGGCATCTTTCTTTTTGATTTTCCATTTAGAAACATTTTACATCTTAAAATTTAAGAGAGTTTTGAGTTAAAATTATAAATAAATGATAATGTTTAGAAATTTCATGTTACACAAGGAAACAAAAAGACCAAATTCATTTGTTCTGAGGCAAGTCTTAGATGATAGAAGTGGAAATTTTAAGCTTGATTCAAAGTGGATAAATTTTAGAAAATGAGAATCTATTCTTCAGTCTTACGCGGTGATAACGTTAGTTTGTAAACCTATGGAAGAAATAAAAAGGAAATGTGGGATGCTTTCACTGGGACAGTCAAAGCCGAAAGAAAATGTGAAATAAGCCTTAGAGCTTCTGGAATTATTTCTGGGAAACATGGTAGAGGTTTTTGACATGGGTAAAATATGTGGTTGTATTGCCGACAGCTGATATAGAAGAGTACAATGGGTCATTTCTATCAGGAAGATTCCTGTCAAATATCTTTCTTCTTTCTTCTTTATGAACTCCCCATCAGCCAAAGGAATCAAACTAATAAGTCTACACTGAGAAGTTATTGAGAAAGAAGTATAATACGTTATTATCCTCAGTAAATTTGCTGATGCAGTGTTTCCCAAGAAAACTCTGTGCTATATTTTCTAAAATTTCATTACATTGTGAAGTAGTGTGGGAACTGCAGAATACTAGATTTATACGCTTATGAAAATAAATTAACTGGGCCAGATTGTATATGTAGAATGAGAAGGTAAATGGCATTGTTTCAGGCATTCTGCCCAGCGCGATTCATAACTTCTCGAACATTAACGTACTTGGAAAGGCAGAGATAGCTGAACTTCACCTTGTCCAAGTAAATTTCTATAATAGCAAGAACAGATTTGGTATGAACTAGATGATCTCTTGAGGTTCCCTAATCTTGATTTAAACCTAGGTACTTAAGGAAATAAAGTTTATTCAGCCATGCTGGCTGGCTGGCTGACTGTCAATCTCAGCCTATAATTTCTGAACAACTGGTCTATTTCACGTGGGAAGACGTTACTCTAAAATGTGTTAGGTTCCTGAAAATGTTGTGAAAAGTCACAGCTCAGTGAAGAAGAGAAATGCAGATTAGTGCCAGAATGCAGGTAAAACTCAGACATAGCTATAGTCAAGTACTTCTGCGGTAGCTGGGGACTCGTCTTTGGGTGGTTGGGCTGAACGGGGGGCCAGACAGCCAAGAGGTGGCTAGGGGTCGGGAAGGGGAGACCTGGAGAGTGCTGGTGGAGTTAGGGTGGCTGAAGGGGGCTGCAGGATGAGCAATTAGGTAGTTTCCAGGAGCAGCACATGGAGACCAGGACCAGAGTGACAGTGAGGCCAGAGGGATGCTGAGAAGGACCTTCTAAGCAGAAGTATCTTAGGGTCCCAAAAGGAGGAGACTGTCTCCAAGGCAGAAGATAAGATTGTCCCCGGAGGGAAAAGCAACTGGGAGGAGATGTACTGAGTGGGATATTCCCTGGGCAGGAATATGTTTTGAAGCTTCTCCCCCAGAGGCTCTTGAACAGTATTTGAAACTGAATACTCAAATACAAGGGAAGCACTTCAGAAAGATATTGAACAGAAATAGTCCAGTGAAAAAGGCTAAAATGATTGAGTGGTAAATGAAATTGGGAACACAATAAGTTATTATAATTTGCATTTTGTAGCCAATGGTTCTGTCCTTATATGAGAATAAAGACATGCCAAAATTTGCAGTCAGATGGCAGAGCTTTGATGTTTATTTAATGTGTTGACACTGTTAATAAAAAATTGATAAACACATGCAAAAACACTCCTATGCCAGCTCTGACTTCCTGTATTTGTACAAAAAGTGACTTTTGTAAGTTGGTCCCAAGAATCCATATCTTTACATAATGATTTACCATATGGAAATTACTGGCATAAGTCATTATATGTATTGCCTACATGTCCTATGGCTGGAACGCTTCTGATGAAGCTTTTTTGTTTTCTTGATCAAACTTGCTTTGTTGTATTTTGCATTAAAAGATTATTCCCCAGATTCTTCAGAAAAAAAGCAAATAGCAAGCTTTACTTTTCTGCCAACAATTGTTTTGTATTTCAACGCTTAATGTAGAGGAAATTTTAAAAATGCCTTCCCCCCCCACAAAGTCTCACAAAAATCTGTGTGCTTTGTTTGACCCAAAGTGAGTTGTTGGTTTACTTGTCATGCTTCTAAAAAAACTGGGGGAAAATTCACTTTGGTTCATATCAAAACATTTTTCCCGGTTCATTTGATCTGCAAGTACACTATTTAAATTGTTGTTTTGCTCAGTGCTAGATCAAAACTTGTCATAGGACACTTCATCCCCCAAATACGGTGATGTCATAGACACAGAAGGGCTTACAGATGGTTTCGATCATTTTCTCTAACCTGTGTGACACACACACTGGCCACCTTGAGTGCTGTTAATGAGATGGCATTTGGGGATGCCAGTGCTGCTGCCTAGGAAGGAGCTCCTGCAGAGCTGCCACAGTGGCAAAGCAGAATAACCTCCAACTGAGCATAATTTGATGTTTGTTTCTTTATTTCAAGCCCAGAGAAGAATCATTGTTATACACTCAAGCTTATCCATAACAGATGGTTTAATAAAAGAGATATTTTCTACCCCCAAGCTGTTTTTGCTTGTTTTACCATCACAGCTAAAACATCACAAGCCAGAAGAAACAGGCCTATCTTAGATGTATATGCCTTCCTAGCCCGGCAGGTCCATCAAGGCACGGGCCTGCAGACCTGCCTCTCTGCTTCAGACCTCAATTCTTTTGCATTCCATACAACATTTTACCTGTGACTTCAGTTTGTGCTAGGCTAAGGCTAAAAGAACAAAAACATTTCACTTGGTCCCTATTACAAAGTGCAACCATATGGCCCCACTCACAGCATTAAGAGGTTATTGAGTATTAAAGAGACCATCAGACACTTCAGATAATCTGGACACAATTACATTTTAATGCAGGAAGCAGTGATATGTTTGTCTGTGACAAGAAATAGAGTGAGCAAATGAGTTACATGACTCATTTTGAACAGTCACTCTAAGGGAAACATGAGAAATGATCAGCCAAGTATCAAGTGTTTCTACTCAAGAGCTGTACTGTTTTTTTTCAAATCAAACTATGTTGAAGCGTTTCAATAAAAATGCACCCCAAATACAAAAATATCTAGATCTCTACTGGAAAAAAAAAAAAAATCAAAAATACAAAGACAAAAAACCAGAGGGAAAAGGAACATAGAAAACTGAAAATCAGGATATTTGAGACTAAGATGATTGAAACCCACCTGAATTTTGGCCTGCCTACACCTGACTGCATGCTCTGAGCACTTATTTCTCTCTCCCACTCATCTATCATGAGAGCTGCAAGCCACAAGAGATCTCATGTATCTCTTGTCACTCGCTGCAATAAAGCCATTTAACCTTGCCTTTCATCTCATAGTTAGAGTACTCTCCAGAAAAGGGACTCAACTGAGGACCAATGCCCTCCAGCATGTTTTCTGTCTCTCTGCGTGCTCAGCTCACGGGACTTCACAGTTACCCTCTGCTCTTCCCAGGACCAGCACAGAGCCCTCCAAGTGAATTCAGGTTTTGCACTGAAAAGCCTAAAAAAAATAACAGTCTGAATGGCTTAACTTTTTGGTGCCTATGTCCATAATTTACTCTAGTAATAGCTGCATAAAAATGTCCCAATAGTTAACCCTAATAAATCCTTGAAGTATGTAATGAAGCTGCATGCTTTATTGCAATAAAATAGAAATTGTAAAACATTATTCCCCTTTCTTTACAAACAGGCTCAGAGGGTCAGCGAAGATATATAACTAAGGCACAAATATTCTTCTTGTCACCCTTCGCATCTGCTGCTTACAAGGAATGATTGCCTAGGAGATCATTTAATTAACCTAACATTTAAGTTAATGAAACTGGTAACCAACAAAATCACTTTGTGAGCTCGTTTTCTCTAGGCATCAGGTGAGTAGCTGTAACTGATACAATTAAGGAGAAAGATGAGATTATAGAAATTTAAAACTGTCATATGAAATGAATGATATATATATATTTTTTTGATTAATTTTACTGTGCATCCTCCTGGATACACTGTAGAAATTTCTAAGTCAGGGCATATACAGGTTCCTACATAATTTTTAATATTTTTACGAATTTCTAAATCTCATGACACCTTTTGCTTTTCACTTTCAAATGAGGTATTTATGTGGGTAAATCTGAGAAATATCTTTGCATTTTCTATACTTACATGTCCTGTAAGCCTGACAGATATTCTGAGGTAGCTTTCTACTATACCTCTGTTAGATGGCCGATAGATCTCTACAGTTGTAAATACCCACTGCACATTCATTTAGCAGGAATGCAGTTTAACTAGAGAAATTAAAATGGTATAAATGATCCATCTGGAAATAACTGTCTTCTTGCCAGAGCACCATTTGGGATCCATTCCATTCAGCCTGGCCCAAGTCACTGACACCATAAAAAAAGTCTACAGAGTGTATTCATTTTAATATGTTATATATTATGCCACCAAATTAGTCACAGTATCATTCAACTACAAACACATAACTGGGAGTCATGAAATTTAACTGTGCCGTGGATCAGCTGGGTAGCTGAGGAATCTTTCCACAGAGTGAGAATAGCTATAGCCCAGCCTTCAAGGCAATCTGCCTGACTCAGATCGAGGACTCACACCCGGGTTTTCCAAACCTCAAGTGGGGCAGCTGCCCCTGATAATCTCTGCCTGTTTTTGTGCACAAGTGTTTGGGTATGTTTAATGCTTATAAAATGGTTGCAGGATCCTACAATAAGGGATACTGAGAGATGTAATCTGACACTGGTGTTGTATATGTTGCTGTTGTGAGTGTCTGTGAAGTCTAATTCTGTTTTCTCCTTCAGACAAGTTTTAACTTTGTTGCAACCTATCATGAGGTACATTAAAATTTAGACCCAACACCAGCATACCTCTTTGAAGTTAACTTTGAAATGTTTAATTAATGAAATCTGAATGATTTGCCTCACGATAGTAATAGCTGCAAAGATAAACCAGTTTGTTAGGCCACTTTACAAGGGCTTGATGGCTGACTAGAAATTTGGGAGCTCCCAGTCAATCATTCATGAAGCTTTTTTAAGCAGGCTCTCACATCTGCTCAGAAGCTGCCTGAAATGTGAATGTGATCCTATTAGCATACTCATTGGAGTTTAGTGTTAAAGCTCTGGGTTGGTGGAAGAACATCTTCTACAAGTATTTTTGGAACACTGCTGGTCCTTCTACCCAAACCTCACTCTGGGAGCACAACTGACTAGAGATGATCTTTCTTTTGCATGGCATGAGAAAGTTTCAGTGGGACAACAGTTTTGAAGGGTGCTGGAGATATCGCTTTCAAGTGACATTAAAGATACCTTAGAAACAACTTAGGTGAAAAGTTTCAGTTCTGGGGAAGAAGACTCAAGGATAGGTACTGGAATCAGTGGTCGCATTCAGAACCCCTTAAGTGTACTTGCTGGAGCCATAAGGTTTTGCAGCAATCATGCAGTTTGTATGCTGAGTGTGACAGTCCATAGGAGCATGATTCCTTTTTGCTAGTGACCACCAGGCAATAATCATTGAGACCCACTTGTCAAGAAAACAAATAGCTTTCCCCAGGAGCTCAGGAATTAAATTGCTGTCTTCCAGTGAGCTCTTGCTCTCTAACTCTGTTTCAGTCCAATAGCCAGGAATACTGAAGAGGAGAGGGAGGAGGGAATTAGTCAATAAATGTCTCTTGATTGTGGAGGTGGAGCGAATGCTGTAGCCAAAAATTTTGATAAGTGTTGGATTTGGAATAAGATCTGGAGTCACTTTTTAAGGTTGCTAAGACTTAATAGTTCTCACTTCATTTTGTGATTAGACACAGTTATGGGCTATCTCATTAGCTGTGATAATGTTGTGCAGTGCAAGCCAGCAGTGGAAAAAGGTGGTACACTTCCATCTACCTACAAGAATTCTTTGTGCTCGTTCTATTTTAACACGACAGGTTGCTGTTTCACTGTTTCATCTGTGTGTAAAGCTGTTGACAAACTGAAAATATCTGAGATGGTTTTGACAGGAAAGTTTGTGATGAAAATAGTATTTTTTTTATTTCGAAGACAAAATTGAAACCAAACTTGCAGAACGCACTGTGAGTTTTAAGCAGTGCTACAAAAGGTATTGCAGAATTACCATAACACCTCTTTGCAGGTGTTTTCCTTCCTCCTTTTGTATGTAGGACGCATAGCTATAAGGCATCTGTAACTGTAAAAGGTAAATCTTTTTGGTACATTCTGAAGAGATCAAAATTATAGAAAAATCTTCAGCACTTTGCAAAGACTTTATGTCCATGAGACTAAATCATCTTAAAGCACTAACTCTGCAGAACCATATGTATAGTTAATCTCTGTTCAGCATAGTTCACAGTCCATAGAAATAGCAGCACAGACACCTTAATCTGATAAAACATGTAAAGTCTTTTGCCTAGGCACATGTTTTACGGTGAAATCTGTGTGTATAGCTGTAATGCAGGATACTTGCCAGGAAAACTAATCTGGCTAGTAGGCAGAAATGTGCTGGGGAGGAGTGGAGTAAATGACAGAAATATTTCTTCTCTTGCTTAAAAGTAGAAAAGGAACGATCAAACAACTGGCAGGAAATGAGCAAGTATTTTGGCTATCATTATTAATGAAATCACTACAAAATACCTTCATTGTCTTTGAATGGAAGAAACCTCTCCTTCTTTCTCAAGCAACCACCTACTGCAGTTTTTCGGGTTAGCTTTTGAATATGAACTTGCCCTGAAAGAGACTGTCTTGTATCATTGAGGTGAATGGCAAAACTCTAGATATTACTTTAATAAAAACAAGAGTAAAACAAGGAAAATCAATACTTTATGTGAAATTTAGTTCCTGTAAAATGTTTCTGTGGTATTTAAGCACGAGTCAACTGCTTTGAATTAATAATTTTTTATTTTAGTTATAAATTCATTCAATATTCCTATATTGTCACATCATACATAATGGAAGTTTGGAGATAGTTGTTCTAGAAACCAGTCAATCACATGAATTACAAGTACAAACTTTTTTCACATACTTGGAGTTTATCTCAACTTTCCTGGAAAACAGACATATTCACAATAATTTCTTTAAAAAGGTAGAGAAAATGCATGTGAGAGCACAAAATGAATGTTTGCAGAACACTGAGGAACATGATCTATCCATCTATCATGTTTCTATTTGCTTTTTAGATCACTTCTTCTTCCTGACTTTATGCGCAGAAATTAACACCAAGATTTTTGCTAGGCATCCAGATTGTGCAGGTGAGAATATTCCAATGGAAAGAAGCAAAATACACATTTACCTTTGAACAAAGAATGATGAAGAACACCAAATCCATTTAGAACCACTATGGCCAGTAGTTAGCAAGATGTGGGAGTGGGATAAATTAGTATTGTCTGAACAATTCTTAAAGAAGCCTGTAAATCTCCATATATATTGAGAATCACAGATAAAGCTTATCTGTAAAAATTGCATATCTTTACTCATCACGTTTCTTTCATATGTTTAAAATCTAATTTAAATCAATGGAGCTATTGAAGTTTCTTTATAGACATATGCCATGATGAATTTGGACTTCCAGCTATTCTGCACTTGAAGGGTCTGGCTGAATCCCTTCTGAAGTGCAATGCGTTATCCAAACATTCTTTCCAAGAAGGTGAAATTAAATAAAAAAGCCATATAATTGTCAAACTTCTACCAAGTATATAGCTACACAAAACAAATGAGAGATGAGTTAGATCCAGATTTAATACACGGATACAGCACATAAATATTGATCTTTCATGTCCTTAGCTGCTAAACTTTCATTGCCCCTTGTGCAATGTGGTATTATAGGATGAGGTTTGTAATGCAAAGCATAGGTGTGATTGATGTCTAAATGGGGAGCTGCTACTGGAAGAAAAATGAGGAGGTAAAAAAAACAAAAACAAAAACAAAAAAAGACCCAAACTAAAGAGCAGCTCAGGTGTGAGTAGACCAAAGACAGTGAGAACGGAATTCTGTCTCTCTCCTTGCGCTATGGGTTCACATACTCACTGACTGCATGGGATGCCCACATTCAATGTGTCTTATTCCTCAGGTCCATGAGGGCTCCATGGGGCTCTGAGACCTGTATAGAAAAGTTTCAGACTACCCTATTGAAGATGTTTCACATGACACAAGGTAATCGAATGCTAGAACCAACAGCAGCTAGAACTAAAGCCAAGTCTCTTTGGAGAAAGAGATTTAGGTATTCAGCCTTACAGACTTCTCCCTTGTGTAAGGAACATTTAAGGGTTCTTGCAAAGAAGAGAGGCTGCAAAAGCTAAATTCTAGGATATACTTTACCTCAGTGGATAAGTGCCCTCCTGACAGGTGAGACCATGAGACGAGTTTCCTTTGGGAAAACATATAGTTTCCCATATGTCTGTAGGCCAATGAGTAAAGGAAGGAGAAAGCCCTATTACCTTTTTGTCATCTCTTTTTGTAAGGAGTGTTTCAGAAATCTTGACTTATGTCTCTGCACATGTATGGGAGAATGCCACATATATGAATCCTGCCACAGAGGTGATGGGTATGGGCTGAGCTTCTCTGCAGTGCTGAGGCTGAAGATATCCTTCCTAGCCTTGTGGTGAGGAGCTGCCCTGGAGAAGGCCCCTGCCTCCAGGACGCAGCACCCTTGTGTTCTAGGTGGTAGATGGATGCCTATGCCACTTGGCAAATGCTGCCCAGCATAAGTGATGAATGGCTGTGGGTGGGTTGTCCGCTTTTAATCCATTTTAAAATGTTTAGTTTATATTAGGAAGAAACCAGTTTTAATATTATTCTTCAGCAAATCAGCTAAGTTTTGATTCAAGTCCGGGAGAGATTTCTCTGTAACTCTGAGGACTTATCCCATATATAAGCATTTCCTCTGTGGTAGAGAAGAGATATTTTAAATGGACACATGGCCACAGAGATGTGTTACATGTGAAGTCACATAAGAATTCATTTTGGGAGCCAATAGATTGAAAGCAAGCGTGATGCTGTTTCACAATTTGTTCCTTTTATATGGAACTTTACTTTAAAATTATTAGGCTAAAGAGACCAGATGTCTTTGCTTTACCAAGGCAACCATTGTTAAGACCCTATTTTAGTGTTTCAACAATTTCAACAATTTTTACTGTAATGTTNAAATAATGCTGAAGAACAGAGTTCACAATTTTAAAAGGGTTTTTTTTTTTTTTTTTTTTTTTTTTTTTTTTTTTTTTTTTTTTTTCTTGCTGCTGCTATTAAACTACTCCCACCCTGAGGTACCATCTGCTGAGAAATGTTGAATGTCTTTTCCATTTCTCAGTACTTAAATATATTTATACAAAGGAAAAGAAATCATAGTGTGTATATACCTGTGTGTGAGAATGTATGTAGAAAACTGAGTCAGAGAAAGGAGATATTATGCTGCGGTATGCCTGTAGGATGTAACTAATGATAAATACCCCATGACAAACTTTGCTTTGACTAGAGCAGTACGAACAGTAAAATATGTCAACATAATAATTTATTTCACATCTGATTGATTTTTGTATCATTTGATAAACATCACTTAACCATTTATATAACCAATTTAAGTGACACAGAACTATTTAAAGGGCAGGAAAAAAAATATTAGTCAGTACATTATTGGTGAATGTTATTCAATCTGTCTCCCAATTGTATTTTTGAAGGCATTACTGCTACTAACAAATGAATACAATTAATGAAGAAATTTCAAGCCAGGAAGACGGTTCTTTCTTAGGTATGGCATAGTGCCATATATTCTTCTTTGAGGAAATGTTTTCTCACTTTCTCAATATTCCAAAGTCCTTAAATTTTATTCGTTTGCCATTATTACTTGCCAACAGATTATAGGATAACACAAATGCTCAAAATCAAATTCAAAATATTTTTTTCCAAACTTCAGCAGCCCCAAACAAGTAACAACATCTATCCATCTGGCCCGGTAAGAAATTTAAAGTTGTACCATATTGTGCAGAAAAGAAATATACTCGTATAGTCACTGAGAATCTGTTCACACCAAGAATCAGTGAAGAGAGAACAACATTATCACTGCTAGCAATTTATTTCATAGCACCTGACTTCCTTTAGTTAAAAATTTTCATACTTTGATAATTATGCACATAAATTAAGAGCATTTTAAAACAATTAAAAGGAGACATAACTTATTGAACAGACATAATTGATAAATTCTCAGAAAGTGCCATGTGTTTATCAGCTTAACATGTCTGTACCATGTAATGTTTTTATAAGAATCAACAAGTACTCATATACAGTTTTGCCAAATCTTTCCAAAAAAAAAAAAAAATAGCAATTGAAATAAGAATTTTATGTAGAAATTAGAATGGAAATATTCAAATGTTAATGTACCTAAAATCACAGCTTGATACATTAGCCAGGAAAGTTTCCCCTCATTGTTTAGCTAATATTTTTTTTATTTTAGAACATAATCGACATCTAACAGTTTATTCAGAATAGTGTGCTTACAATGATGAATACCAAATGAATTAATATTAAATCATAAAATAAAGTGAACACCCTTTCATGTGAAGGAGAAAGCAAGTTTATAATTCCTCTGTTTTCCTGTAATATGATATTATTCTGCTGATTTCTTTCAATTTATAATGTGGCTCTTACTAGTGGTTATAATACAGCTCTAAAGGGATAAAGGTTATTGTTACAAGTGCCAGTTGAGCTGGTTTAATGATTTTTTTTTTTTTTTTTGCAAAGCATTTGTGAAACACACAGAGGCAATTTCCTCACTGCCTGATAAGCAGGCAGCTGAGAAGTAGTTTGTTTTGATTAAGTGCAGGTGTAGATTTATACGTACTACCCTTTGTATCCTTTCTATACTAACCAATAAAGTGGAAGAAAGTCATGTGAAGAGGTAAATAATCTCCTTTTCCTGTCCTTTCATGAAAATATCCTTTTCACTTTCTGATTATGACTAGAGGCCTTTGAAAAGCCTTTGATAATGCTTGGTATTTCTGAATATTGCTGTTGAACTTACTGTCTTTATTTCATTGCTAAGTGAAAACTGCAACATTTTAATTAAGGCTTAAGTTCAGCTGCTTTCCGTGCCAGTTGCTCTGCAGTAATTCAGGATTAGATGAACCTTTTAGTCATTTTGGATGTGGTCAGCTGAATTATTCAGGAAGAGTAGGGCACCGCACACCTCGCGAGCTGTGCGAACTGCAGGGATGTTGACACCTGGACAGGACTGAAAGCATTTGTTAAGGTGTAAATAAGACTGTTAGGTAAAAGGGTTGCTGTGGAGAGAAAAGGACATCGGAGGTGACCACAACACATTCCAGAGACTATCAGCCGCAGAACCAGGTCCACTGATTCCCAGCTTCCTGTAATCTCCTCTAAATAAATGCTATTTCCAAAATCAAATACACAGTGGTTCTCCCACCCCACCTCCCACTGCTTTTCCAAATCTGAAATCAAATACAGGTCGACTCCAACTACATTTTGCTATTCCCAAATAATGTATTTATTTATTAGCTGTTAACCTTGAGAACAGTGAGCGTCAAAGGCTTCTGCAGCTCTTTTTCTTTCCAGATATTTTTCTCCATCTTTTGTCTTTTGCAGTGTTCAGCAGGAGTTTTTGTTTTCAGTAGGTAGCTGTTCACTTCAAGGAATAAATACAGGAAAGCTCATTTTTTCAAAACAGAATCCTTAATATCATACATCAGGATCGGTTCAATTTGAAATGCATGGATGTAATCTGTATAATGTTTATTCAAACCTTACTCAAAAATCATCACTCTCCCCCTCCCCCCGCCCCCCCCAAAAAAATCAACAGGGGCTTGGGGCTGGTTTTTGTTGTTTCTGTGGTTTTTACCTGAACTGTTTCATTATCCCTAATTATATGATGAGCTACTTAGGAAATAAAAGGCACACTGAAAAATAGCTTGAAAAGAATAAAAATAGCTATACAGTTAATTATGTTAAAAATACCAAATACTTGTAAGCATCACATTAAGATCTTAAAAATCTCTCATGTGTTTTAAAAATAAATAAATAAATAAATTGCCTTCGAAAAAATTCCAACCTAGTTTGTATATATTCCACCCTGAAATATATGGATTATTTCTCCTCATTAAAATCCCTCTAACAAGTTATCTAAGAATTGCAAAGTGCAAAGAGAACAGTGAGGCTTCTACTCTGGCTGTTATTCTGCTTGTGTCCTAGAGGAAGATTAATTAGACTGCAAGGCCTTATATTAATAGGACTCATTAGAGCAATAGATCTGTAAAAGAAGGGAATGGAGGCTGGACAGCTATGATTTGTGGGGTGATTTGTCCCAAATGGCATATAAATTGCTCTCAGCCTGCATTTATTTTCTCAGTATAGTCTCTTCTTTTTTGCTGCAATGAGGTTATGTCCCAGGCCAGGCCCATAGGAAGGATGAGTCCCAGCCCAGATCCCTTCTCTGATCATGGAGGGTTGATAAGCCATGCTCGTGGCAGTGGTGATAAGAAAATTTTCCCCCTGGGCTCTTTCAGGGACTGACATCAGGATGAGAAAAGCGACATATCTGTTCTTGTGGGGGAAACAGCAATACCCACATTGAGAATTTTACAAGACCATAAAATGTCTTTATTCAGATATTGCAGTGCTGGCATATTCATTTTTTGTTTCCCATTCCTTCTAGAAGCTGACTTTCGTCCAAATTTTTAAAATAGTGTTTTAAAAAAATGATTTCTTCACTAGACTGCCAATGCTATCTAGCTAAGGAAAAGATTTTGAAAGTTCAGAAGGGTTAAACAGAGGAAATAATAAAAAAAAAAACTTAAATAACATTGTCCAAGTTCTGATTTGCATCAGTTCTCTATGCCGTTAGCTGAGACTCCATTTTCTTTGGTGTCTTTCTGTGTCTGAGTTTGTTCAGCCTCCTCATCTATCTAGTGGAAGCAATTAGGAACTATAGAATAATATGAGGGAATTAAACTATCGTTGTCATGAAATTTCAGTGTTTTTAAAGATTCTGTCATCAAACGTCACTTAAAAAAGGCTGCATGTGAGGTGACAGGATGCAGGATATTTACGTTCCTAGAAAGGATAGATACAACGTAGTTCCTTCTTAATCTCACCGAAAATAAGACTACTGGTCAGTATGATATTCCAGGCTGTTTCTCTTTTTATGTTCGCTGAGGAGTCTAAGCTAACAGGATTTTTCCTGTAACTTTATTACAAATGCTGTTTAATTTGGAAGAAGTTGCAAAAAGCTTTTAAAATATGTCGCTAGTTCTTTTTTTCATCATATGCTGGTAATACGTGGTGATCTTTCAGAGATCTGCAAGACTTGTCACCACAGGGTTTGTACCCTTCCTACATAGAAAGATTAATTTTGTACACAACAAATAACTTCAATATTGTTCTTTATACGCTCACAATAGCTAAATAACAGTTCCAAAGTTTCTTACATCTCAAGAAGTAAAGTTATTTAAAGAACTTTGTTCTTCCATCAATAATATGTCTGAGGGACAAGTTTTCCTGAGTTTCCACCTGCAGCTTTGGATAAAAAATATTTTACTTCCAGAACATATTGATTTATAAACACCTAACACGGAAATATATTTCTTCTGAACTGCAATCTTTGTTACTTTAGAAAGTTAAATGATCTCTAGGCAGTCTAGTCATCTCACTGAGCAGGATGTTAGGGGGAAACTGCTCTTCACCCCAATCTGTAGGTACGCCTTGATATTATCAGCTGCCTTTCTTAGGGATTTAATGCTGCAACTACAAAAATTCATCTGAAAAACGCTTCATCAAAACTTTTCTGTTTCATTTTTGAAAAGTTTGCTATCTTGCTGCAAACATGTAGCCTGTTAGGTCTTATTTATTTGCAGTGTTACAAGTTTGACATCATAGTAACAAAGAGCCCACAGACTTTTCCAATAAAGACAGTACAACTTTGCCTACAGTTTAACACTTAACAAGTTATCAGTTTCAGTGTACAGTGAAGAAAAACAGGTGATGACAAGGCTTTTGATTTTACCACACTACAATTGGAATAAACTGATGGAGGAAAATGTATGTTAAAACAAAAAATTAATAATGTTTAGGCTTACATGCAATAGTCCTCTGCTTAAAGTATCTGTTTTTAATGTAAATATTTTTAGATTTTTAAAAAAATTATTTATTTGTTTTTGGTCTAGCTGATTCAGGCCTGGTTACTTGGATCTTTTATTTTGTCTTATTTTTAATTGAGCAGCTTGCAGACAGCTTATCTATACAGAACATTCCACCATTTAAAAACAAACACAAATGAACAAAAAAACTCACTGTTTATTATATTATAAAGCTATACTGATAAAACAACTTTCACATAATGATTACATTGACCACAAAGCAGCACATTACACCATAAGACAGTGGGACTGGGGTATTTGGCTTAGAGTCCTGTGTCAGGATTATACAGCCATTCTGCGATGTGCTTTTGGAGCAAAATCTTATTTTTGTGTGCTCTACTGGTTTGTTACCACGACTATTGATTACCAAATGAAAATAAGCTTCAAACCTATTTGTGGAAGGTCTCCGCAGTCTAGTGGAACTTCTCCTGCTGATAATCTATTAAACCCCTAAAAAATACAGCAACACGTTGAAAGGTTTGGATACTTAGTTTTGCATACTAAGTCTGCATCCAATAGTTTTGCCTCCCTCAGAGAGATCTCAGAGGCTCACTTAAAATGGTACATCTTATAGATAATGGAGACAGCTGTGACTGTATGCTGCCAGCCACTAAAAACCAGCAGTTAACACATCACTGTCTACAAGATGCCAAAATTATTCTCTGTATTATGTAATTGAAAATGGTATCTACTAGCATTTTAGTTTTGACCAATGTAGCCATAAAGAGACCATTCTCTTCATATAAAAAAGTCTAAAAATACATTATGCATAATAAGCATCTACTAATGTCTGATAATTAACACTTCACTCTGTCTGTCTGCACAAGACCCTTTCTCTCCCCTCCCCCCTGCCAGCAATCACAGCACCCTACTGAGGCTGTCATAGCTACCATTTAGACAAGCAACAAACTAAGGTTTTATTACTTTAATTTTCCAGACAAATTACATGATGGTAAATTACAGCATACTTTTTGAAAGATGCAAAGAGAGGCAGACTTTATATTTTGATGAAACAAGCTACCTAGATTTCCAAATAAAGGGTTTGTTTTATGCTCTAGCCTATTGCTTAACTGCTTATATATGCTTCGCTATTTTAAATGATACAATGTACAACTACAGTCAAACCATAAGATGCACAAATTAAACTGGCAAATATCATAATGAATTTAGAATGCCACAGCCATTTATAATCTCCAGCAGCTAGTTTCCCAGCCTGCCAAGTCTTTTGCTTTAAATGGAATGTCAATGCTTTATCTATATTTGTTCTTGAAAGCACTGCAGGAGTGCAATACATTATTTATTTGCAAACTGTAGGAAATTTTCTGAGTAAATACATAAATTGGCAAAATCTATCTTAATGGAAAACCTATTATTTTAATTACTAGGGGGTGGTGTACACTTTTGCTTTAGAATCTTTTGAATTAGTAATTAATGGCTTCATCATGAAAGGCATTTATTGTTTTGATTTCAGGGAATTCAAATGAAGATAACTCATTTTAGTAAATGTTCAATATTACCCCAGCCTTATCGAAAGGACAAACAGTACCATATGGGAAGGAGGGGGCAGGATGCAGGTTTAGGGACAATTTAAGCCAGAGAAAACTTTACTGTGAAATACGAAAGATAAATGTTTCTGATTATTGGTATTAGTGACTATTTATCTTGCAAACTGCATGTTGCCAAGAAGTAGAGGTTATCTTCATCAGCAAACTAAATGTAAAACTTGTTTAGCAGAGGAAAAAATAAAACAAGGAATCTAATTCAGGGACATGTCAGGGCTTAGATATTGTCTTAAGGCAATCATCCAGATTTTCTTACAGACACCAACATTTTTTCAGCAGGATTAGTTTAGAGCCCTTCCTTTTCCAGGGCATACCCCTACTCAGAGCAGTACCAGAGAATACTCCAACGGGAAGGTGTTTTGCTTTACTTGATGTTGATACAACTAGCCCTTGGACTGATCAAAATCACCACAGCTCTTTGGACTCTTGAAATTCTTTTGGGTAGGTGGTACTTATTTGGATTTGTTACCTCTGAAGAGAAGAAAAAGGTGATTCTGGTTTATCAAATTCACTGTGTTCACTTTAAATACTAGCCAAGCTTAAAACGTGAACAGCAAAATTTATCCTTGTCAAGCAATAGGATGCATTCTGGCTTACAAACAGGAAAGCTTATTTATGAAAAAGTACCATTAAAAAAAAAAGAGGTAACAAAATCTCAAAGTCTACCTGAAATCAATCCTTTCTTCCAGCAGTTGCTGTTCAGGGTTATGCTGAGGTCTTTCTCAAATGAGTAGTTAAGGTACCAGCCCCAAAGCATTCTGCCTCTGCAACAATTGGTGTTAAGCTTTTATAATGTACGGACCTTTATGAATTTTTCAGCAGATAAGCAACCTTTTTTTTTTTTTTTTTTGGAAGCAAACTGAATAGGCCTGTGTTTTTAGTTACTTTTAGAGACCCGTCAAGAATAGTTCATGCAAATTATTCACTGAAGTGTTGTCTTTTAAAGTGGACTCCTGCCCTTGGGTTTCAGTTCCTTGTTTAAATCTGAGAGTTTTCTTGTAGCTACTGAAAAACAGTCAGCTTTTTGTTTTAAAACCTTTCTGGTTTTTGTTTGCTTGTTTGCTTTTATATACATATCAGTTTAGGGATCCTTGTTTTTCTCCACTGTTTGGATTGGGTTTAGTGTTTATAAGAATCATCTGAAAATAACTATTCTCTGAGGGTCTTTGAAGTATGACTGTTACCCATTTTTTTACCCTTTTTTCCTCTTCAAAATTCAGTGGAATTTCAACTCTACACTTGTTATTAGGAATATTTTTTTTGCAAACCACAACTTATAATTTTTAACAGTTTTTTTCTTGACAAAAACAGCAACAACAAAAAAATTCACTTTTAGAAGACCACACCGAACTCATTCCTATATGCTGCTAGTTTTAGGATGTCCCTGAGTCACAACCTTACTTGTAATGGTTGTCCAAACAAAGGCTTAATTCTTAGCCCTTGTAGTGAAAGTGGTAATTTTCCACCAGCAGAGAGGAGCAATGGTAGAAATGCATTTTGAAAGAATCTTTTCTCTCTTCTGGATTCATACAATGATGCAAAACTTTGTTTTGGTCCTTCTCAAACAGTGATGTTGAAACAGAAGATAAACTGCAAATTGCAGTTACATGGTTGGTTTTTTTTTAATCTGTTAGATGACAGAGAGCATTAAATGTATTGAACTCTCTAAGAAGGAATAATTCACTGATATTTTAAGCAGAAATCACCATGTATAAAGATATGCCTGGAGGTAGAGACAGAAGCTGGAAAATTAGACAAAATTTTGTACACAGAGAACCTGTGAAAGGGCCTCTGTTTCTGAAAGCCTAACTAATTTTCCATGTTTGTATGGCAGATGCTATGACTGTATTTATGTATCTCATCTTCTTTGTCCGTAAATTGTCATGACTCCAGCACTAAATTATGGAAGACAAGTATCTTTCGTAAATGCAGTAAATGTAGATGTGATACAGAAAAGGATTGATTTAGCAAGTGGCTGATAGATGAACAACCTAATTAGATGCAAGTGCAGCATGTGGATCTTATTTTATAAGACTGTCATGCTATTGTGCTGCCTGTGGAATATTTCACTTTCACTGCTGATTTGTCTCAGATACAGTGTCCAAAAGACTGTTTTTGCCACATGGATCCCAAAATCTGAGCTTTACAATTCTTCAATGTGAATTATGTGGTAAAATCATGCTTCAGTAAAATCAACCAGTTAGACTCCAAAGGCCGCCTTCACACTCTCTATCACAATACTACTGTAATTTTTGCCTAGTTCAGAGATGGACTTTTCTCTTAAAAAAAATATTTATCAATTAATGGATTTTTGGAAAATGTGTCCTACACATTGTATAGATCCACAGTATCCTTGCAATGATGCATTAGTTCCTGAAAAGATTTGTAAGCAGTGACAGCAATGAGTTAGTTGGTCATCCTCTGTCTGCATTTGTTTCCATGACCACCAGCCTTAAGTGGCTCAAATTTCCAGGCAGCTAGTCTGCATAGATGGCCTGACTTGAGCCACCAAAGAGCCTTGGGTGAGGCAACATAGAATTCTGAATACAACAGTAGTATGACACTCTCTGCCAGTCATATTGGCTTTAGTTTGGAAAACTAAACAACAACAACAAAATAAATAAAAACCACCCAAAAAAATGAAATTATTTAGCTGGGATATCCTCTAATTACCAGTACTGTTAATTTGTTCTGGATCAGGATCTAACTGTTATGATTTAAACATATACCTAGTGGTTAGGAAATATGATTATTTGATATTTTTACACAAATCTTTTCTGATACCATATTTCTGTGCCTTTTTTTTTTTCTTTTTTTTGTCTTACAAGGAATATGCAAAAAAAACCATAAATGCCTTAATTAGGGTTACACAATAATTAAGCTAGATATTTTTATTTGGTTTAAAATATCTCAATACAAAAAAAAAATTGTGTGAACTTTTTCATATGCATATCATTAGTCATGGAATATTTTTAATTGAGTACATACTTAATCAAAGACAAATTACACCCTGTATGATCCTAATTACAGGGTACTACATCTAAATGAATGCCTAAATTCAACTGTCTTGAATTAATCAACCTTCATACACTGTGTATTTGAACAGATTTTTCTTAACATGAACGTATTTTTAAATAAAATGAATCAGCTACTACAGCACATTTCTTAATTTATTCTAGAGAACAAAAGCTTTGAAAAGGTGGAATGACACCTTCCAGACTCAATGTCACACCGAACCGTGCTAGTTCTCGTGTGTTTTGCTACATGGTAGTTTCTAAATGAATCCCAGCATAACCCAAGAATATTATGACTACCACAATTATTCCTGTGCATCACCCAAGAAATGCATGTGGAATCCACACTGTTACTAGCTCATTCAGCAAGGTAGCTCCAGGCTTTAGGATAAATGGCTGTCTTGCGACTCATCACATCAGTTGCTGCTGCTCTTCCAATGTCCTCATGGACTATTTTCCGTCTAGGACCAGAAGAACCAAAAGAAGACAGGCTGTGTTTTCTGTTGTTTGTTTGTTTGTTTGTTGATGTTTTTTTGCTTTTCACAATTAGACTCTAATCTACATCCAGAACCTTATTTTTCTTCCAAGCAAATGAAAAACTGAGTTCAGACAATGAAAACTACATCCAATGAATATCAAATGCAGTTGAAATATTTTTAGTAATGTGTCATCAAATATGAATGTCTGTACAACCTACAACTGGTAACAACATAGGTTTACTAAGATATGATCCCTTCATACAAATATCTCAAATAGTGATGCATTATACATACAATATTTGTAATTAAAAATACATATATGTATTTTCTGTGCATGTGAAATGAGTGTCTATACAAGATTTTGTCAATTAAGCTGAATCAATGAGCCACATCCTCAGGGCTCTTTAGTTTACAGGCCTTAAACACAGTAAAATAAAGAACCTAGCCTCCACCCTGGTGACTCACTGACAGCAATATCCTGTCTACGATGTGAAGTCAGAGAGGATGCTTGGGGCAGCTGCAGGGGTTGCTCACACTGGAAATGCCTGTCCAGTTTCAGGATGCTGTCAAGCTCCCGGGCTGAGCATCAGCCTCTGGTTGGGACTGCACCAATGTGTCCATGTGTCCTCTGGCTCACGGGGCACCATACCTATCCCTTTTTGTAAGAGGTTACTGACAAAGAAGTAAGTGGGATCTATTCACAGCATTCTTGCAGTCTACAGAAACAATATAACCATACTTTTTTTTTCTTTTTCTCTTGCATGTACTGCAGTAATTCAGAGAAGATATCCTTTGCCGATTGTCAGTTGTGACTACATGACTGAGGTCCAGGAAAGACAGCTAGAAATCCAGCTGTCTGTACTTTTAAGCCTATGGAAATGTTACAACTGTCTCAAATTGGAGGAGGAAGATTTCTCTTCTTTCATCCCATTGATATGATGAGACCAAACAAGATCATTGCCAGCAATTCAATTTTGGAACTCATTACTTCAATAAAAATGAATATCTACATGTAGATAAGCAAACATCAAGGATTCCTTAGGAGGGAATGAATTTTCAGGTTTTGTCTTGCACTAAAGCATGAATTTTCAGTCACTTTTTCTGAAATACCGTGTATCAGATCCTGGAAAGGTATGTCAGCCCCATCTATGTGTGTGGGCTCCCGGCAGAGCTCCCAAGGATACCAGTGATTGATTCTGCTGAAGTCATTAGTACAAGAAAAGAAAAAGTATTATTTCTCTTTTGCTCTTCGTTCCATCTGCTATGACAAGACATGCACAAGCTTGGTTTATATCTGCTTATAGTTGCCAACCCAGTAGCAGATATCTGGGTTGAGGACAGAGTACTGGGCTATTTGGATCACTGATGTAACTAGAAAGGTGCTTCTTATTTACTCATGTTTAAAGACTATTGTGATAATCCGTCCTGTTTATCCCAGACGCCAGTAACACATTCCTGCTTTACTTTTGGGAGCAGAATCAACAGTGCCAGAAGGGCTGTTAGAGGGGATGGAGCATGGGTGATGAGCAAAATCAGACAGTCAAGATATGGACTGGAAAATCTCCACAACAGTATAGCCAGCAGTACACCCATAAATGCATTACCTGCCACATACATTCAATTTTCTTTTTGAAACAATATGTCTTAGAGCATTTCTTAATGCCACAGAATACCCTCACTGTTCCCTTAATAGGAATGCAAAGACCAATAATGAGCAATTTAATTTTATTCTATTTCCAAGATGGAAATGCTCAGTCAGATTCCCTTAGACATTCTGAGAACCTGGGTTAAGTATAGGATCTGTTGTTATCCACAAAATTGTTGTGGCAGTCAGAGGGTTAAGAGGGGCAGCCTCATCAAAGTAGTAAGGAGAGAGAATATCAAATAGTGAATAACCCAATGCAGAGCATCAGCTTAGGAAAGTTCACTGATGCAGATTTTTTTTGTTTGTTTCTTTTGTTTTCTTCTAATACTGCTCATTTTGAACATGCTTCCGTTAATAATTCAAACTGCCAAACGTTTCCTTTTATATTGCATTTCCTTGCAGCATTGAAAGGTATAAAAACCTCAAAATTTTCCAAGTGATTTCCTTTCATAAGCCTCAATTAATCCTCTTGCAGTTCCTTGGCTATATGACAAAGAAAAATACAGGTATATCTATGGTTGTGTTCTGACTGAATAACAAATAACACCACTAATGATAATAAATGACATTTAGTAGTTCCAATCTGCTAACCACCAAAGCCTTAGCTAGCTGGTAACCTTTGAGTTACACGTGTCAAGAACGTCTGCGTTATCTTTCAGTTATAGAATAAATTTTCACAAAAGATAATCCTCGGGCTATTTATAGCATAGCTATTTCACAGTAAGATTCATATTTGCCACTATTTTCCTGTGTAAATTTATCTGGGGAAGCTGACAGAAAGTTCTGAGTGCCGATAAAAAGGTTCTGGGGAGAAAACCAGGGAATTTGAAGGGATGCACGGTGAAGATAGAGGTCCCTGGTGAGGCAGTGCTCTGGCACAGCTGGTACAAGAAATTACAACACTTCCACTGCCAAGTACTCTCTCAGTGCTTACTAGCTCAAGGAAATACTTTAGCCTTCATTAACAAAATTTGTCTCTGTCGCTGTCAAAAACTAACGTCAGCATTAAAAATTGTTTTTGTGTAGAGGAAGACTAGAGAGAAGAACATGCTACTCTGGACGTAGACATTTTAATTTACATTTCATTAAAAAGGCTGGGAGACAGCAGGCTTACTAAAAGTTAGGCAAAGTGCAAGAAGGCTGGCATAAACTGATCTAAATTATACCTACCTGTCCCAGCTAAACTACACAAGAGTTAGCCTGCTATAGAGACTGCTTTGCTATCCGAGCTGCTTTCAGCCCAATGCCAGGCCTAGCCCCTATCAGGGTACTGCTGGAGGTCTGCCAGAAAGATCTAGAAGAAACACGGAATATGTGTTTTTCCTGACTGCTTTTACACCCATAGCTTTTGCAGGCTCAAATTTTGGTCCTGAGCTTGCTCTGCTCACCAAGACTCTGAACAACCAGGCTCTTTTCAGTGGTGCCCACTGACAGGACAAGAGGTAATGGGCACAAACTGGAACACAAGCGGTCCATCTGGATATCAGGAAGAACTTTATTGTGTGAGTGATGGAGCACTGGTACAGGTTGCCCAGAAATATTATAAAGTCTTCCTCCTTGGAGATCTTCAAAAGCCGCCTGGACATGGTCCTAGGCAACCTGTTCTAGGTCGTCCTGCTTGAATAAGGGAAGGTGGACCAGATGACCTCCAGAGTTCCCTTCCAACCTTTCAATTCTGTAATTCTGTGATCTGTCAGCATACACAGGTTTAAGGTTACTTTGCACAGCTGCAACACATAACCTTGGTAGATCATTGGTGACCAGGGACTCCCACCAGTGCTGTGTTACCATTACACCTGCATCAATCCTTTCTTGCCTATTTAGGGGTGAAAATGCCAATATAAAAATTAGTGAATATACCTGCAGTTTGCTCTAAACAAATGAAGAAGCTAAAGGCAACACATAACCCTGTGCAGCAAACCTTGGTGTGTGCAGCCTAAGTTGAATTGCTTATGACAAGTGAATTGTCAAAGTGACTGATTGTGTGTGACATAGGCAAGGGGAAGGACAAATAAGTTTGCTCATCTGTGTCCAAACTCATGGCAAGGCATGTATGGACTGCTGAAAACTCAGCTAGCTGAGACTGTCATAAGAGCACAGCGGTGTTATTTCTGGTGTTCTCAGAGAAGAAAATGATGCAAACTGACAAGCACTGTGTTTGCCTGTAAGGGCTGATATCTCCAGTGATTTTAATCAGCTTAAGTGAGCTCTTCTCCACATATTTGTATCACTGTCTTAGATCTTACTTAGGGAGCACTGGGACACATATTGAAGAGGTGGATTTATTAATGATAGTTATCTTTTATGCTTCTGTAGAAAACTTACACTAGCAGAACATGAAAGGTGAGATGTTGCTCTCAGAATATCAGATGATGCAGCCATTACTTGTCCCCTTGACGAAGGCAGCTAATGTGTTTAGAATTACAGGAACCAGAACAGATGCCTTTGGAACTAATACTATCATGCAGGTATGCTATACAGTGGTACCAACAGCCCTGACCCAGCACATACCTGAGACACATACTGATTTCCCATGAAGGTAAAACCTACATGTGCACCGTTGTCTAGCATAAACTGGTTTCTTCCGGAAAAAAAAAAAAAAAAAGAAAAAAAAGAAAAAAAAAGAAAAAGAAAAAACAGAGGACGGAGGAAAGAAAGCAGTAGTGCTCTCTGGGCTAGATGATCAGGGACATCTGGACTATGGCGGAATTTACAGCAAAGCACAACTACCTCAAAATATAGTCAGAACCTTAGGTCACCAGTTTTGCCAGCCAATAAGTTGTGATGCATATATCTCAATCACATCTACAGAAGAGTGAGGAAGTCAGCACCTTGTAGTGACTGCAGCATACAAATTGAACTACAGAGATGCTGAGAAATTTCTTTCATCAATCAATAGATGTAGTGAAGATAAAGGTGGTTAGAAGAGCCTTTTCAAAATGCTGCCCTAATTTTGGTTGCTGTGGAAAATGAGAGAAAACAACATCAAAGACATCCCTGAAAAGGGAGGAGAAAATTTAAAGGGTTGCTTAGTCACTACTTGACTCCAATTTTACACTTGCTTAACCTCAGTGATGGCAGTGAAGCTACAACAGTTTAATATTAGACTAATGACAGGGGCCACAAATAAAATCTTGGCCGCATGCAAGGGAAGAGTGAAACTCCAGCTCATCTGCTGCCTTCTATGGAGAAAAGGGAAGCCAGTCACCCAGAAAACATTCGTGTTTGGCTTTTATTACCATTTTATTTCTAACTGTTGTGTATTTTTAATATGATTACCTGAGATCTTACCATTTTGAGGATTCATACCCAGATCCGCTCCTGACTGACTTCAGCTAGGGTTGGCCCAGGCTCCAGACTGCCTGGAATTCAAAGTAAATTGGCTACTCTTCATTTCTCATTTCTGCACAAATTGAAGTATTTCTTCTAAATATTGCCTTTTGTGATTGGCTTTTTTGTCACAGTTGAAATTACTGTTATTTGAAATTAAATAGTTATTTATTCTTTTCATTCATGTATTATGAATAATTCAGTTTGGGTGCTCAGACTTCATCTTAAGTTAAGATTAGCCCACTGACTTTTCTATGTTCATAAAGTTTAAGAATTGCTTTTTACTTTTTATATATCAGAAGCTTTCATTAGTGTACATACAGAAACTTAGGTAGATATTTCACAATTGGTATAAAATTACCTTAATGGAGGCTATAGCGAGGTGAGGATTGGTCTCTTCTCCCAGGCGCCAACTGAGAAAAGAGGAAATGGTCTCAAGTTACACCAGGGGAGGTTTAGGTTGGATATTAGGAAAAATTTCTTCACTGAAAGGGTTGTGAATTATTGGAACAGGCTGCCCAGGGAAGTGATTGAGTCACCATCCCTGGAGGTCTTCAAAAAACATTTGGATTCAGAGCTTAGTGACATGGTTTAATGGTGAACTTGGCAGTGCTAGGTTAAAGGTTGGACTGGATGATCTTGGAGGTCTTTTCCAGCCTAAAATATTCTATGGTTCTTTGAAAATATATATATATTTGCATTTCATTTGAATCATTGTTAAACAAAGATAGAATTTCATACATGACATAAAATAAGTTTATATATGTACATCCCAATACAAAGCATTATTAGAAAACCTGAAATATTCATTAAAAAATCACAGAGAATATTAACACAATCTCTTCTTTCCCTTATGACAGAAGTACATCAAGTTCAATACAGGAATGGAATAGGATGCCCTGTCTTGGGGAATTGATACTAATTTCCAGGGACATGATGAATTGAAACATTATTTTGTGCATTTCTTTAAATAGTTTCAGGTTGCTGTAAGTCCTTCTAGCAATGTAATATAAAAACAAAACATAACATTGAAACTATTACAAAGTGTTCGTCCTCCCTGTTTTATCTACAGCAAACAAGAGAAAAAGAGTTTTTAACTACAAAGGGGAAAACAGTAAAACTAGTGATGCATAACATGCCAAACAAACCAAACATTACAAGAACTACTATTTTTTTTCTTTTCTTTTTTTTTTTT